>CAHIKZ030000253.1:2615000-2677500 GCA_903632075.3 Acanthosepion pharaonis
CTTCAGTTCCCAACCCGTGGTCCGTGGACCCAAAGTAAGTCATCATAGTTGCTATTGCGTGATTCTCCATTGTATAGCACAGATTGACTAACGTACCTTGCATGGTGGTTTTTTTGTAAACAATCAAGATACTATATAATTTGTAGTCTTGTTAATACAGTAGATAAGTTTTTTTTTCCTTTCAAAAGTATAGAAGAAAAAGAAGATGTTCATTACTATGATGAGGAAAAATATCTTTATTAGAAAAAGAAATTGATGACAATGACAACTAACCAGGTTAGCAATTAAGTCCACAACTCTCCAGGTCATTTGTCTCATGGAATTATAAAATAATTAAATGATTGATTTTTTATTAGCACTTCACAATCGTTTTTTTTTATTAAGGAATGGTTTATTCGTGAATTTTGAATCATAGAAATCTATGAAAAATACGGTTTGTATGTCATTTTATATTAATATTATTATTTTATATTAATAGTATTTTTCGTAGATTTCTATGATTCAAAATTCACGAAAAAAACATTCCTCAATAAAAAAAAAACAAATTCCTCTTATTCAAAACCTGTTCTTTATTAATTAATTAATGAAACAATAACTTCATCACTGATATTTACAATATAAATAAACGTGGTTATGTTTACAAACATCTATTCGTACTACTACTACTACTACTCTATCTCTCTTTCTCTCTCGGTCTCTCTCTCTTTCCAAGACAATCATCAGCAGTCACAATGTGCTAATTGTTCTGAGCACGGTATTTCGACTTGATTTTGCCACCATTGGCTACAGCCAAAAGCTTAGATTTCTCTAACATTACTTGTTATTATAAGCTTTTTCTTGTGCTTGGCGCACGGAGCGTGTTCAACATTATAGCCCGATATTATGGGATGTTCAATAGATCTGACGGTGGCCATCCGTTCAAAACAGCATCGTTGTATTATTCCCAGATATATTTATGAACTTTTGGCTACTTAGTTATCGAAACTTGAATAGATCGTAATTTAATTGAGATCAGCCTAAGTATGTTTGCTTGAAATTAATGGATGATTTTTAATCCATTTTGAATAACATTGACCGAGTTATTGATCGTGCGGGCAGACACAGTAGCACTAGTCCCATCTCCGCCCCTGATATATATATATATATATATATATATATATATATATATATATATATATATATATATATATATATACTACTAAGTAGTGCCAGGCGTTGCCGGGGATGTAACAGTAAGAGATAGATCAAGTATCGACCATCATAAAGACTGAAAAATAAAATTGACAAAGATTATTGTTTAAGGTTGACGGACACGCATGTCTTATTTAGTTTTTTTTTTTTTTTTTTTGAATTGGTCAAACCCAAATTCAAACAAAAAACATTGTTTACAATCGTTATGAGTCTATCGATTGGTGAATAGAATTTTATTATAAACAATTGTCTTGTAAATGGAATTTTTAAAGCATTCTGAATGTAAATAAAAAAAAAGTGTGCAAGACAATAAGAAATACTACCTGCCAAAAAAAAAAAAGTGGATGTTTGTTTTATTGGCTGAAAAATGTAAGAAACCGATCCCATATATAAAGGAACACACACACACACACACACACACACACACAACCTGGGTTTTTAACCTAAGTCACTCCACGGAATCGCTAAAGCATAGAGCATAGTCTGATGAAAAAAGATGCCAAAGTTTATGAAAACAAAATTTTATCGTCAAAATGCTTATGTTTTTATGAAGAGGATAGACTAAATTTTTTTAATTATTTTTAAAAAATTTTTCCATCTTTTAGAATATTCTAAATTTTGATTTAAAAACCTTGTTTCTCTTTTGTCGCAACAAGGGTAGTAAATAACATAGATAATTTTTAGCGAGTTTTTTTTGTATTTACACATTAATTTGGAAAATTTTGCAAAAATAATTGTCAGATGTTAATGAAACTTTCAGAAACTATTCACAGATGATCGACATTATTATAAATATGTTTGATTTTTTTTATTAAAGTCATGGCAGAAATATTTTTTTTATATTTATTAACACCCCCCCCCCCATAACTAATTTTATGAAAAACTCTAGAAATTCGAGACCATCGGTTTTAGTGATTACAATAGTTAAAAGCACAAGGCTTTGAAGAATGCAAATCATGTTTTTTTGGCCAACGTACCTGAAAATCAGCTGTGAATTGTAGCATACAAAACTCAATAAAACAAATATATTATTTAGTTTCAAATGCTTTTATTTGTTTTAATTTTTTATGAATATGGACAATATTTACTGAAAGCAAAAAAATTTTTCAATGAAAATTGAATTTTTAATACAATTATTTCTTATTTCTTTAATTTTAAAAAGATTTTTAAAAAATGTTTAAATTGAATTTTAAAAAATATTTTAACATTAGTTAAAAGCAACATCAACCTTTCAAAATGTCCATGTGAGATTGTCATTGTCTAGCGCTTTGAAAATTGTATAATTTGGACCAATCAGATTAGCCATGGTAATTAAGAAATGTAATTTTTGTGTTTATAGTCAGACAGTAATTATCAAGTCACGGAAGACCAACCAGAATACAATTTAGTTGCATTATTTGAGTTCAGCATTGTTCTCCGCTGTTAAGCCCTTTACTTTTGTGAAACACATTATGGAGAAGTTAATTTGAGTTTTCAATTTCAACTGAGAAGGGTACCTACAAGTAACAGTATCATCTTATGAAATTTAACTACTGCTAAACTTTAATTTATATGATCTTATTTTTATATTAATCTCAGTTATGACATTTTTCCATAAATGAAATATCAAAATTAATAATAAAATGAATGGAAATACAAATAACACAGTAAAATGTAATAAATGTACATAAAATTATAGTATTTTATGTACACTTCTGATAAAAATTTCATAAGAAAGGTACCTAAATTAATTAGATACCTTTTTCTTATGAAATTTAATCTCACTATTAACAGTCTTATTTTTTAATTTCTTTATATTTTCCATAAAGCATAAAAACGTAAAAATGAAAGCTAAGTACAAAAAAAAAAAAAAATAATAAAAAATTAGAGCGCTTGAAAGTTTTCCTTAAAAGTAACAAGGTAAATAATTTGTTCACTTAAATAATTTCACTTCCTTCCATCCAGAGAAAGAATTCTCCTCCCGTAATTTATCTAAACGTCATGAATGTGCCTTTTCGTCAATCATCAAGAGACGCGAAAGGTTATGACCTGCTTTGTTTTATTTTCAAATTACATTTTTTGGCGAAGAAGCTAAGTTAAGCTTGGTTCAAAATATTTTAAATAAACAGTATAATTTCTGTTTTTATTAAAATCAGTTTTGAAAAATAATTGATTTTTAAAAGAATATCAAAAGTAAGATTTTAATCTTTTTATCAAATCGAAAAAATGATTGAAAATGATTGATTATCTTTTTTTTTTTTTTTTTTTTTTTAACGAAAATTCAGACGGAACGATTAAAAATGTAAAAAAAATACCCCAAAAATACTTTGATCTTTCCTCTTTAATAATAATATGAACATTAGACGATAAAATTTTGTTTTCGTCAAGTTCAGCTTTTTTTTCATCATGCTATGCTCTTTTGTTTACATTTTCGTGGGTGAGTTGTCCCCCTTTCATTCTCATGATGTGTCTTAATCGTGTTTTCAAATTGATTTTATTAAAAAACAACTGTATTTTTCCCATTTTTGGCCCCGTTAGAACCACCACTAGGTAATTTTATGTAGTCCTGTGAAGTTTTGTTGAAATCGGCTAAAAAATGTAGGAAATTCGATCCAACATATAAACGTTACAGACACACACACACACACACACACACACACACACACACAATCTGCGTTTTATAATAAGTAAGATAAGATATATAAATAATTTGGGGCTTTTAGCTTCCATTTTTGCTGTGTAGCAAAAAAAAAACATTTTAAATCAATTAATTTATAATATATATATATATATACACACACACACTCTGTGTTGACATAAGAATCAGCACTGCATGGTGGCTGTCAGTTTCATGCCACAAACAATTTTCTAATCTGTCATTCCTCTTTTAGTGGGTTCTATTTATAGACCAGTGAGTGGAAAGAGGAAACTGGTCCTTTCCAAGTTCTTTTGTTTAAATGTTCATGGCTTTTAGGTCAGAATATATATTTTACACACAAAGATTATTAACATAAAAAAAATTCTATCAAGACAACAACCCTAAGCAGCTACAACAGACAACAGATAAAATCAGAAAAGAAATTTTCATTGAAATAAGATTTGAAATTAACATTAAATTCAAAAGAGGTTGACATTTTAAATATAACTTTAAAACAGCCACAAATTTTATATACACACTTCCTCCAACAACCCACTCAACATAAATTAATACTACTCTCTAACAGCCGAAGATTGACAACTTATATGAAAAAATCTTACATGATTCCAAAAATAAGAATGGAATAGTACTGAAAGATGGGTTTTTGGTAAAATTTACATTTACATCTAGCAAAACAAAAAATATATGAAAAATAGAAACATCATATTGTTGAAATCTTCATATAATATAACTGTAAAAAACAAATGTTAACACTTACCAAAATAAAACTGCACAAAATAGTCAACAAAAATACTCTAAAATTTAGCTATGGTTCACTAAAAACATGTTACAAATCTTAAAAAAAGACACCAGTATAGTATAAACACCCACAACTCCCATCAGTAACTGCAGAACAAAATATGAATACCCATTAAACAGTAACTGCTTACAAAATAACATAATACTTCAAACCCCATATATATATATATATATATATATATATATATATATATATATAAGTGAACATAGAAACCAACACTTAGAGGCGACAGTCTGTTTAGATGCAATCGTCAGGCCAGGAGTGCTGTTATTTTTCTCGGCTATTTATCTATATACAGGTCAGTGGTGCATTGTGGGTAGTTTATTTTGACGGTTATTTTACTGGAAGTCCTTTATTTGTTTGGGTTAAATTATTTTGCTTGTTTTTATTTATTTATTTTTTTATTTCTTATCTTATATATTTATTTATTTTTATTGGTGTTTTTATTAACGTAGTAAAAATTTGTTTATATCGCTTACTTAATAGTTTTGTTTTGGTTTGGGAAGATAATTAGTTAGACTATAAAAATCAAACCAAAAATCGGACGAAAAAAATAGCTATAACTGTTACATAACGATAAAAAAAACACTACGTCACTTAGAAATCAAAAACTGAAAAGAGAAAATATACAGTATAACAAATGAATAGTAACAGGTAAAATAAATTGACCTAAATTCATCCAAATAAATAAACTAACAAACTGATCCCGATAAACTGACCGTTAGAAAAAACAAATAAACATAATCAATCCAAATAAATACATGAAGTAATAAACAAATTAAAAACTGTTCCCGCCAAAATAATAGTTAGAATAGACTACAACAATCAACCCCAAAATTGAATAAATAGCTTTAATTATCTTCCCAATCTGACAATTACATCTAGCATGAAACAGACTGTTGCCTCTAAGTGTTGATTTCTATGTTCACTTTTATATTTACATATGCTCTATCTCTGATATTGAGCACTTTATCCCATAAATATAGCACATCTTAAGACTATATTTCTTCATATATATATATATATATATATATATATATATATATATAGGCCGTATATTATCGAGGCATGTGTTTTAGACCATGGTACTTTTCCATTTAATAATCTTTTTTCTGTTTTTTCTTGCAAGTTATTTTTATATTTGGATCTAAGTTGTTGGAAACAGACCCTAGTCCTTTGGTGTTTTGCTGAAAACTTTCAGTTGTTGTTGTCAACTGTCATTATGGCTGTATGTTTTGGTTTGAAGTAGGTTGCTTATTATTTTATTTTATAGATAATATTTTGGATATGTAGACAGAGTTTTTGTATTAGTTCGTTAGCAATTAGGAGGGGGTTGGTATTTATTATTTGGAGGATTAGTTATTAAATATGTATAAGAAGTTTCTGCCAGTATTAAATGCTATCAATAAAATGAAATAAGCAACCTACTTCAAAACATACACCCATGATGACAGTTGATGAGAACTGAAAGCTAGAAAAAAAGATTATTAAACGGAAAAGTTATGTAGTCTTTAACAACACATTCCTGGGTACAGAAGCTACTCATGCAAAACATCTTTTAACAGCAAAAAAATATGCAAACAGTACAACCCTCTGAAAGCCTATGTGACAACTCAAAAACACCTAAAAGTAAGAAGAACAGTGGCAGTTTACTAACACTCAAAATAGCAATAATTATCTTTCTAGAACAATATCAATTCCTAAACAAAAGATCTGAGCTTATTTTCAAAAGCAGATACCAAAAGAAATCCCTATTACTTACACTATCTACAGCTACTTTATGACTAAAAAGACTAAATCATATTCCATTAGCTAAACCTAATAAACTTTATTTTAAATACCTAAATGTAGAACCAAAGAAAAAATACATAAAACAGATAAATTGAATATATAAATTAATAAAATAAATTTAAAATAATAAATAAGCCAAATAAAGGTCATGACTATAAATAAACTAAAGCATTAGCCATAAACAAAATAATGGGGAAGGGCTGGTTTCCCCTTTACTGTTCTCTTAAACCCCCATTGGCCTATATAGAAAGCCCATTTAAAAGTGTCTCATGGTTTGACAATCATATGACTTTGCATCATCTCACATTAAATTCTGTCATCATTAGACAAACCTTTTTTTTTGTTTTGGTTAAGTTTTTTTTTTAATTTTTTTTTTTATTTCTATTTTTGTTATTGTTTTGCTTCCTGGTGTAACATTAATATTATTTTTGGTATAACTATTTGTTAAGTCTTTTTTTTTTTAAATTTTGTGTTACCTTTTGTTACTCTAAACTTAGCTTTCATTGGTTACATTTCTTTTAAGGCATTTATTAAATGTTGACCTCAGCTCTTTTTTGATTTTGCTCTTGAATTTGTTTCATTTTTTATTGTTTTTTATATTAGTTTAATCTTCATCTTAATTTTTTTTATTTTTTGTTTTTATGAAGAAGAAAAAAAAGACATTAAGAGAACCTCCCCCAAATTGAAAATTACTGAAAAAAAGTCAAATCCTTAAGACCCATTTGGGTCAGCTGCAAAAGTTGGCTCATTCTGTGTAGAAAGTGAACAAGAAGGGTCAGTGAAAGATCCAATATAAATCAGCATTGTAAACCCAAATAATTAAAATCAAAATGAAATCAACTAAAAATAATGAGACAGAGGAAAAAGACATAGAGTCAACACTAAGGAAGCCAAGAAGACTGAAGATAAAGCCAAACATCTGGGACTCACCTTCTTCATCGAAATTCTTTCTTAAATGTCTCATCAATGTGATGGAATTTGTTGAGCAGATCAAGAGCTTCACCCATCTTATTAAAGATGAACTTTTAGTAGAACTCAAGGAACATTGTGATGTGTTAATCTTCCTCTTTTCATGTGTTGCCAACTCAATGGTGTTTTTCTCATTTCCTCATGGTTGTCTTGTTTATAGCATCTTCATATCATGGGGAATAACATCACTCACCTTAACAATCTCCCACTTTCTTTTTTGCTAATTAAACAAATATAGATCAACAAATTGAACTTGAAAAAAGATTTAATTCTCCTAACCATTTTTTATGCATGCTTCTTAAAGCACCTACAAAAGATTTGTACTCAATGAGCCATCCTTTGTGTGTGTGCATCTGCCAAGTATTCACTACTTTGTGTCCATGAGACTAGTACTTCCTCTTTTTCAATCATTTCTTGAACAATTGACATTTCCACCCATCATCTGATGTTACTAATTCATTTTATTGTTTTCACTGCTTCATGCAAACTTGTCTACTTTACAGTGGACAGGTAATGTGGCATTCCTGTCATTGTAGACAATGCAATTAGCCATAAACAATGACATGTCACACCTTTCAATGAATGATAAGGTCACTGCTGCTAACATGGATTTGACCACTGTATTGACCATTAGTGGATTTCCACATCAGTGAACATCATTTTTTCATCAGTAGGAAAAACAATTTGTCCTCCTTGACTACTCCCATTCAGAAGATTAGCACAATGTTACAATCTTTGAGATCTTTAAGTCTTGTAAATTGGATGGCACTATGTGTGTTTTTCACATGCCATAAGATCTTATTTGCCTTATTTAGATGGCTAACTTTAGCATTTGTGATCACTGAGTTCAACTGACAAACAACAAAACCTATGTCAGGGTGTGTCATGCTAGCAATCCAATTCAGTTGTTCAACAAGGCACCTCAGTTTAGCTTTTTTTTTTTTAATGATAACTGCATCTTTTTGAATTTGCCAATGTCTATCCATGCTCAATTTTTTTATGTAATTATCCTGATTGATACAGATGGAGAAATCAGGTCTGATTAAGTTCAATACTTATATACTTGAATGGTGATGAATGTTTACAAATTAATTTTTCTATCACACACAATTCAAAATTTTTAGTTCCACCTCACAGTTGATTGTTAACAAATCATACCAAAATACCTTCAAAACCATCTGTAGAATGCCAGAAAATGACTGGATTGTGTGTACTTATTCTTGCATGGTGTCTTTCTAAAATCAACCTACAGAAGTGTACTCTGACATAAATACCTCCATATTTAAACTGACTGAGAACAACTGCTGGTTCACTCCATGTGTCATTCTTTTGTAGTAGACTGTCACTAGTAAAAAAAAATTAAACATCAATACTTGAGCAGATGTGATGAAGTGTGCAACAAAGCTTTTCAGAAGACTCACATGAAAGCATGTCTAGCACAGTAGAGCCTTGAGATTGTCTCAAACGATCCTAAATGAAGTATCATCAAAAAAAAAGGGGGTCGGTTGACCAAGATTCCAGGAGTTCTTGGATTCTTTCTAAAAAAAAAACAGTTGGAGAATAACAATGTACATTATGAAGGATATTTTTAGCATGAATGCACCATAGCAATATTAAAGCTGCAACCTGAATCTCTCATTTTAGTCAATAGCTCACCCAAAACTTGATTATGTCATTCACACAAACCATTTGACCATTGTGTTTCTGTGCCAATTGACTTTATGGTGATATTAATTTTTTCACAAAGTTTCCTAGAATCTTTGTTAGAGAACTCCCCACCTTTATTACTAAGGAATTTTTCTGGGCAACCATATAATTACTGATCCATATGCAAAATATTTTCTCTATAGTTTTTTTGATTGCACTATGGCACAAGCTGACAATCTTGTAGCATAATCTATTAGATGCAAGAGATGGATACCCTGAAATTTCATCAAATCCATAGCTATACATTTACCAAAAGTAATTGCTATCAACAGGCCAATGACTGGCTATGGCATGGGTTTGCGGTACTTTTTACAGGCCTGGTGGTCCATTGATATTTTCATGATTGAAGCTTGCAATTCCAAATCATCAGTACAAACATTTTTTATTATTATTAATCATAATTTCTTAGGGGAGCAAACTGATAAGGGCTGAACAAATGGCTCTCAAATTGCCTTAAGGTTTTGTTACAAGAAAGTGTAATTTTAATGAAAGTTTTTCTTTGACTATTCAAGCATATATTGCAATTTACACAATGGAAGAGCATAATAGCCAGATTGCATTACACGTAAATTGATATTTTCCCAAATATTTGAGCTGTATCCTTCTTAAAATTTAATTTCATCCCAGTTTTCTTCATTATTGTTTAGATAGCAACAATGGTATATCACAACACAACATCACTGTTAATCATGACTTGAACTCTACCAATTATAGCTGGAATACAAGCCTTAACGAAACATGTTTGTCATCTCAAAATTTAAAGATGTTTTTCCTTTGTTTGCATATTACCTTCTTTTTATTGATGTCATCCAAGGAATTACATGAACCATACTTTATCACACTGTACCCCTAGCACCACAGTCTCTGTATACAATTCAGCAACTCTTCGACCAATGTCTTATGATATGGTTCACTAAAGCTCCTAGGAATAGGGTTATATGATAGTAGTTATCCACTTCATGTTCTTGTTGGAATGTATTTCATTCATTAAAATCTCTGTCTGGGCATTTGTTAACACAATCGTTAATACTCCTACATTTACTACACCTAGGATGGCTTCCCAAATTAATTAGTGGGATTTCTCCACATTTTTCTGCTGAGGTCCATCACTGCCACAATATGGTCTTTGATACTTCCAGCCACTAGTAGATCTATTATGGTATTGATCGCATTTCATCCTATGGCCATAGAAGATATCTGATTCTCAAATTGAATGTTATCTTTAACTTTTAATTGTGGACATGATGAGTCATTCAATCATTTAATTTTTTTCAGTTGCAATATCATGTTGTCATATCAAGTACACTAATTGTAGTTCTTGTTTGTGTGGACGATTTGCTGATATCAACAAAAAAACCCAAGGATATCCTCAGATATTGATATGCCATATGACCTCATCCTATTGTAAAGTTTACAATAGACATTACAATAATCTGTTAGTGAAAGTTTTTTTTTTTTTTTTTTTTTTAAAATAATTTTCAAATTTTTCAAGAGTTCCACAAGCAAGAATTGTGATAGAAGAAAGCCATTTTATTTGTAAATTGGTGAGACCTTGCTGCCAATCTAGTACTGTGTTTAAATTCATAAACTTGAGGTACCATTAGAGGAAAGTTCATCAGAACAATTACCATAAAAGCATTAATAGAAAAGGCATAGAAAGCTATGTTACTATGAGAGGAAAGAGACTGAAGGTGAGATGCCAGGTCAGGACCAATGACATTGCAGATTCTTCTTTGGATTTTATCAAGAATCTCTAAATATATAGTAGAAGCATGAGACCATATATGGCAGCAATACTGAAAGCCTGAACAAATGATAGACTTATAAATATGTAAGATAGATTCTGGCAAGAAAAATTGTCTAGTCTGACATAGTGAACCAACTTTCTTAGCTGCAGACTTAGCTATTGATTCAATATATCCTTAACACTTCATGACTGCTGAAAATATTAATCCAAGAAGGTGCAATGAATCACTCCTGGAGGTTAGCATCAGCCATGTTGATGAAAGGTATAAAGGATTCTCTCAGATGATTAAAGGAGGGCAATTTTGTTTTTGAGGCGTTAAAATTAACAAACCACTTATTGTCCCATTTAAACAGATTGTAGGTTGTTTTTGAGATCAGCTGCCAATTTGACTTTATTGAACCGATCAGACTTACTATTAAGACAGGAAAACCCACAACCAGATATTTAACTGTTTTAAAATAGGACTGAGTGTGACACTATTTTGCTATGGTAATTAATTAACTAATTAATCAAAAAAAAAATTACACAAGAAAATACTAAGAATGGAAAAGATACCTCAAGATTTTTATTTTTTTATGTTATAAATAAGATCAAGTTACTTTCTTAAAAAAAAAAAAAAAAAAAAAAAAAAAACGAAAATTGGCATAGACAGTGAACTCACAGAAAGGCCATATGCAAGCTTTTGACAATTGATTAATAATGTTTGTAGAGTGCTGGCCGAGAAAACATGATAATCAGAAAAAGCATTAAGATATCAAGCAACAGGCCATATGTTCATTGTGAAAATTTTGGCATTTGAAAATATTCTGAAATTATTTGCTGATGCAGGGTAGAGAGAATTAATATTGTTTACTTTCCCAAGATATCACCTTAAGTAACCATGTGTCGAGTATAAAATTTTGGCATGAGAAAAATATCTTGGAAGAATTGCTGATTTGGAGATAAAGAAATTTATTATCAATTTATTTTTTTTTCTCAAGAAGCCAAGGGTTCCCATAGATGCTAACTTCATGAAGGGACCAGATAGCAGACTTTGACGATTGATGGAGTTTGTACAAAGTGCTGGTTAAGAAGACGCAAAGTGACCAAAAGATCTCAGAGATTTTAAGTGGCCATATTGTATTCGTAAGAATTTTGGCTGGTGGGAACGAGAATTTTGTAAACAAAAATTCTAGGTTATAATTTTAATGAGGCCCAGCTTAGCCATGCCTGCATGGCCCAGATGCAATGGGTCGAGTGGCAGCAATGGTGATAGGCAGAGATAATTTGATGAGAAAGAATGCCCACTGAAAGGATTTGGTATGAGGTATCAATGTGAGAAAGGGGGAGATTAGGAGGATAGTTCTCCTACAACCTCTCCTCATGGATGAGGAGTTCACCAAAATGGAAAGTGATTAATTTTCCAAAATGGGAAGTAATCAATTTTCCTGGCCAGACAAGTCAGAAATCAGGATTCACCGAAAATCCCAGACTGCATCTAACCCTGCACCGGTTTTTGGTTGGTGTCCATATAAACAAACATCCTCAGGCAGTCAGGAGTTTGCCAGATGGAGTCAATAGTTGAGCTGCAGTTTGAGTAGCAGAAGCTGACTGAGATTCCACAACCTCAGACTTCACTTATCCTACCAATAGCAAGTTATACTGACAAACAAAGCTAAGCAAGCACTTAAAAACTAAACCAGAACTTGCCTAAGAAGTGTAAAGTGTCACACTCTGTAGAAAACTGGTTGGGAGAAAACACACTTCAGTATATAACAGTTGGATAAAAGTTAATTTGTTACTTTTAGCATACTTGAACCTCTTGGGTTTTTATCTGCTTCTTTACTTTAAGCTTGTGCGACGATATCACCTCTAGTCTAGGCTCATCTTACACTACGGCCTGACACCAGATTGATCACGTCTATCTAAGATCAAAATCACAATGTGGGTAGGTTAGACTTGAGATTGAAGTAGTTGCTTCGGTAACCAGACATTAGAAGTGAGCTGGGAACAACAGAGCTAGTGTGAAACTGTTAACATTGATTGACCATCCCACTTGGTACCTTGACCAAGGGATTCCACCGGGTAGTGACGACCACTGATTGACTGGAACACAGGCTGGTGGCAGTGACTAAGAGTCAACCTGAAAATGCCAGGAGAAATAGCACAGTTTCGTGCCGTGACTGGGAGTTGACCATGGCCTGACAGCTCAATGTCACATGAGTACAAAATGTTGCCTGGAAGGACATTGCCATCTCTTCATGATGAGCTAATCAGAACAAAATAAGCAAAGAAGGTGATAAGTTCTTATGTAAACATGATGGGTTCTATTAAATTACAATAGGAAATACAAAAACTCAAGATGCTTGTGATGAGTAGACAAGAATATCTTACCAGTAGTTTACAGAAACCAAATGATGAATGCGTTTTGAGAAAAAGATCATTTCCAAGTACACTTGTCTGCTCGGACAGCTAGCTAATTTCTATTGCAGATGCCTACTTAGACACAGTTTATACAGTACTTCCTTGATTATCTGAAAACTTTGTAACAGGAGTTGAAAAAATATGTTTGAATGATTCAAAATTCCAGATAATTGAATACCTAAATTATGAAAGAAAGTTAACATTTATATATCATCAAAGAACATTTTGAAATGCTTTGTTCAAGGATTAGCCCAGTTTATATTTGATGAATAAATGCATTCATTTTTATCTGTTTCCAGCTGGCCTTAGGTTTTTTTTATATATTTGTAAGGGTTGCTTTGGTTGAAAGCACAACGAACTTAACATTCATTAGACATAATCATTGCTTTAGTGTTTGAAATTGAGCACTGGGTCAATATCATCCTACTCTTCACTATTTTCCTGTGTTTTTATATAATCAACAATATCCTAGTCACTTAGGTGTTCATAACCCAACCCTATCAGCATTGAACCAGTCATTTATTTTTGCTTCACTGACATCAATGTTTAATGCTGCAAACTGCTCAATGAAATGTTCTGTCATCACAGTGAGCAGAACTACAGCATTATCAATGGAATCATTTTCCACTGGAGTATCTTCCCCCATGACTTACAAATCATTTCTAATGATATCAGGTGTCACCTTTCAATGACCAAGCACATCAGTTTTCTTTAAAAGTCTAAGAATATTCATGCCATAAGTGAAAATTAATTCCTGCAAAAATGTTTCATAGACTCAAGCCCACCTTCATCCATTCACTGAATGAGTGATATAATGTTGGCTAAGAAAAAGATTATTAATACATAGACACACACTTCAATGTGTATGTCTTAATAATAAAAACAGCTTTTATTTTACATAAAAAATATTCATTTTTTAGCAATCTTTTTCCTTGTCAATGCACCTAATTCAGTGGTAAATCACAAATTCAGATCAAAATTCAGCACCACTGAAGTTATAGATTTATTAATCTACATTCGTATATCCAAAGTGTAGACAGAAAACATGGTGACTATCAGTTTTATCCCCTTAAGTGATCATCAAACCAAATGATCTGATGATGATAACTATTGCTGTATCACCAATATTAAGCAGTCTTCTCCTTATAAATATACCAAATTTTAAGCAATTATGCATACATACTATAACTATAAAAAGGAGACAGCTAAATACAAAAGTAGTACCACTCTTTCAAGATACATATGGGATTCAAAGGTAATATGATTATATTGTTCAAATGGAGCATACTTAAGAAGATTGTGAGTTATGGAAAAGAAGATTTTACAGATTTGTTTGGATGAAAAATTAGCAATAGTAATATTCAAAGATTCTAAGAACTTGCTAAACAAAAGATTAGATATGACGAAATATAAACATGAGAGAATGTTCTAATAGAATGGGAAGTGGGAATTGAAAATCAAACAAAAAAAAAAAAAAGTCCTCACATGGTAAAAATTAAATAAGTTATTTTTTTTGTTTGTCATAAAACAGAACAGATGCAGTGTATTTAAATATGAAATGACATTAGGTATAATAACCAAACCAACCTGAATATCCAAATGATAAAATTGTAGTAGCATGTGAGGTAATTATATCTTTTTAAGATAAACATTCTTAGTATTGTTCTAAAACTTACGTATTAAACACTTTTTGAAATTGGCTAGGATTAGTCAATTTTGCCCTGTAATGGATTCCAGTGTGATATGTGTCTCTTTTTGAATTTCTGGAATTAGAAGTTATTATTTACATGCAGAATATTGTCCTCATCTTTGTTGTTACCACATTTCAGTTGTTGTACCCTCCAGTTTTCATCAGGTGTATATCAATCTGGATAACTGTGTGCATTTCAAACTGAACCCTTTATTTAATCTATGTCAGATTGTTATCTAAGGATATCTCTAGTTTTTGCTTAGTACTGTTCAGTTATTACTTGTCCCATCTCCACTGAAGGACTGAACTCACAATTACTACTATCACCAAATTCATGAAAAAACACTTTAATCCACTAGACTGCTCCATTGGACAATTCTGTGTGGAGAACTTGAACTTAACCTGCCTGACTTCATTCCAGAGTTTATGACTGCCTTTTTCCCTCCAAACATGATCAACCATATCTGATTTCATTCTCTCTCTCATAACTGCAAGGGATGGAATAGACACAGTTCTTGGTCATTTTCTTGGCTTAACTCAGCAGAGATTTCTCCACACAATGGAGCTGCTTCTGTTTCTACCTACAAATACTGACATTATGTTTGCAGGGTAGTTGTTATTCTGATGGGTACACTTGACGCTGATTATTTCCTGTTGGTATGTGTCTGGGTTATCACTTATGATTTTTGCGTAATGTTGTTGGCATTGAGCAATCTCTGTATGGATGGTGGGAATTGAAGTTGGGGTATTGTCTGGTGATATGTATGTTTTGAACACATTCTCTGTGCAGGTCATTAGTACATCCAAAAAAGGCTAGCTGATTATTTTCTTTCATTGTGAACTGGATTAAAGGTCTTATTGAGTTCACATGGTTCAGCAATATTTGTACTGTTTCCTGGTGAGGCCAAAGTATGAAGGTGTCATCTACATATTTAAGCACAACTGTTGCCTTTAAAGGTGCTGTTTCTAAAGGTATTTCCTCAAAGTATTCCATGTATATGTTCACCATCACTTGTGACAATCATGAATCTATAGGCAAGCTTTCCTCCTTTTGGTTTGTCATACTCTAGTTGGAAGAATGTTGTCTGTACATAGAATGTCAACATTTCTATTAGTTTTTCAAACCACTAACAGAGCCTCATCTATAGGAACTCTGAACAGGCTCACAACATCCAAGCTTACCATTTGATTGATGTTTGAGATCCCCATGAGTTTCTAAAATATAATGGGGATTTTACTGCTAGTGGGTTGACTATATGCACTAGGAATCTGCTCAGTGGGTGTCATATCATGTGATATGTCATTTTTGGCAGCATGGTGTAATGTTGAGTCAGCTGTTTATACCTATTCAGTGCAAAGTCATCCTTGTTCTTACTTCTGACAGCTTTGTCTTAGATTTTTGGGTTAGATTCTTTTTCAACTTGTTTTGCTATAGCTACCATCTGCAACTAGACTTGCCATTTTATTTTTTTGAGTATTCCAATTTGTCCATCACCACCATAGTTTGCCTTTGTCAGCTAGCAGGATGATGATACTAGTGTCACTCTATAAGATTTAGATTGCCAACCTTTCTTCCCTTCCTGGAGAACAATTGACCCCATAGGTAAAATAAAAGGTTCAGTTTATAAATATAAAAATTATTAAGTTTTCACTTGTCTTAAAGTTTATTAAATTTGGTCCTTTCCTAAGTGTTTTACCAAAACATTTCTGATATATTGATGCAGTGTTAATATATTCCCACAAAACAATATTACCTGACCATGTAGATGAACTAAATAAAAAGTCAAATGTAGAGTAGAATTTACTTATGAAACAAACACATTACCTTTCTTCAATGTTAAACTGTACTGCTGAGCTAAAACTGTAATGCAAATCAACTAATAAAAATAACCACATAAATTTCTACTTTAGGCCTAACAAAATGAAATCCAGAATAATTATTGGGTTCTATTTAAGAGCACACATAATTTGTAGCCCACACTATACATGAAAAATACACTGATAATACTTTTAAGCTCTTCCAGTGCCATAATTATTTCACATTCAATGTGAAACAGAAGTCTTGTCAAAAGTTTTAGAATAAAAGAATGAACCATTCCAGTAAATCTAATGAATCAAGATATTTTACTCTACCAACCAACTCTATCACAGCTACAATTGAAAAGAATTTACTTATGCTTAACATTAAAATTTCATTAAGTTCAAAGCCACATTTGATCAATACTTGTAAGCAAGATGTCTATAGATATTCCAGTGGCTGAAACAAACCTGTTTGGAACTGTGCAAAAAGTATTGTCATATGGGTTTGGGTGGTAGGTGGAGGATACACTGCTGCCATTTTTCATTAATGTACTTGGATTGTCACAGGAGGAATAAAATTCAGCCTTGAACTGAAGAAAGTAAATTCAGTGATTTAGGGTTTTACTTGTTGAAAACTGAAGGCAAAAATTATATTAGATTTTTGCATGAAATGCTTCCACAGGAAGAGGAAAAAAAAAAAAAATCTTAAAAAAACTTTCACAAGGTTAGAGAGTTTAAGATAATTGATAATTCAGGTGGACCAACAGTTAATGGTACAGAGAATGAAATCAACACAGTAAAAATTGAGGAGGCATGGTGGAGTAATGGATAGCGGCTCAGATTCAGGAATCTGAGACGAGCTTGAAATCCAGTCGAATCCATTACATTATGTGCTAATACTCTTGGGAAACATAGGAATTCTCTTCTCTGCCCAGCTATGGGTAAATAGAAAGACAGACAGAGTTCTATAGCCTTGGATGGGAACTGGTCTACCGCAGAATGAAATGGCAACCTACTGTGGGAAGAAAAAAAAAATAAAAAAAAAATAAAGCCTTATCAGTCATTGAAAGATACAGGATTGCCTAAGCGTATATCATATATGGCACATAACTGACTGAATGAGAAATTGTGGCTGACAGTTTGGGTTCACAAGCATTAATTTAAATAACAAAGCAGACTGGGCTTTCTAACTGTGGTTGGCAAATGGAGAAAAGCATCTATTTTTCTCCAAGAACAATCAAAGCAATTAACAATTTACAGATATGAAAGAAAAGGGAAGTAGTGCAGAGCCAACGCTGTTTATGTCCTGACAGAGTTATGAGGCTAAGTATGATGAGAGGACTATCCCCTGCCTCTTCAACAAAAAGGTGAAAGTTTCTCTTCTTGGTCAAACTCTAAAAAGGGAAATATCTCCCCCCTCACCCAACATAAAAAAAATCAATTCAACAAGTGATATTTAAATTTAGATCTAAAACAAAAGAAAATTACAATTAATAGAAGCAAACATGTTTTAATTTCCAACATTTGAACTTAACTTTAAATAACTGCTTTCTACACTTATTTGAATAAAAAAAAACTCACTCTTGGATAATATTTTCTGCAAACATCAAGTTTTTATGGATGTCTGCTTTAATTAATATTTACTAAGCTTATGGCACAAGGCTCACACATTCTCACTTAACTTTAAATGCATAAATCATTGTTTTTGTTTAAATTACAAAATCACTATTTTAAACAAGTATTTATAAAGAGTTAAGAAAAGAGTAAGTTGCTCAAAAATCAACAGAATTAAAAACAAAAGATTCCAAATTTGCATTTGATTTTTATGATGTAAGTTTTTTCTTAAAATTCCTTTAGTGACAAAGTTGAAAACATTTCACTATCAAAAAAAAAAAAAAAAACATCTATCTCCCTTGCCTTAAATTATTTTGCTTTCTAAAGGAAAAATGAGTAGAATAAGCAATATGTAAATATAAAATCTAGAATTGATTAACAAGAAAAGAAAAACGAGACCCGTGTCAATTTGATTTTGTGTGGTTCTCAATTCATAGGAAGTTATCCATTTCTGAGGATTCTTTATTGAATAGATCAACATTAGATGACAGTGGACCTTGCTACAAAGAAATAATACTTAGTAAGTTAGTGATGGTGACAGGTGACATTTTATTTATTGGTCAGAAAAATGGACGAGAAGGGCAGAGAACTGACCAGTCAGGCACAAGAAAAATCTACAGAATTAGAACAAATTTTTTTTTGGTATGTCACCCCCCCCCCAAATTAATATTCTTTGGGTGTGTGTGTGTGGATATATTTGATGATAGATGGGACACACCTGGTTAAGGAAAAAAAAAAAAAAAAAATTTTTGCCCTATGCAAGAAAGTTAGGTATTTGTATATATATATACCTTGACTACCAGAAACTAACCTTTTTTTTTTTTTTTATTGAAATGGAAGTGAATTTTCATGTCTTATATGCTGTTAAAATGGGAAAAATTTCTCTTTTTGGGGGGTGGGGTGGGGTGGGGGGTGATATGTATGCTGGAGAGAGAGAAGATACTGGGAAAGGAGAGAAAATACCTGCATTGTTTTTTTTCTCTTTTAAAGAGGGTGGAAAAAATATTACCCGCAACTGCAAAGAATCACAATAGGATTAATAAAGATGAAGATAAAAAAATTTAAAGTTCCTTTCACTTATATATTTAAGTAACAAATGTTTGAAGTTTCAAACTCCTATTTAACCATATCCCTTGTATTTATTTGAATTTTCTTTAATTTCCAAGGATCTTGTACATTAATTTAAAAAAAAAAAAAAAAAAAATAAGATCCCTGGAAATGAAATATCCTGCCACTTCATCCACCAAATTGTTTAGAATCATTATAAAAGATAATAGTGGTTGGCTTGGGGTGGGGGTGGGGGGTAGGAAATTCATAAGGCTAGACCAGCACAGGGCCTAAATGAGAGGTGATTAAGAAGTTTAAGGAAATTGTTATGTCAATCTTCCAAGTTAGGAAAGGTCTGTCTGCTCTGAATCTGAGCAGACATGCCAACCAGATTCATGCAATTTTCTGTTTCATTAAATAACATTTATTTATTTTTTGTCTAATCACAAATAATGTTTTAAGCTCGAGAGAGAGTGAAGAAAAAAAAATGAGGCGAGGAAAAAAGAATTTAAAAAAAATTTTAACCATTGTAAAATAAATAAATAATTTGGAGTAAATTAAAATTGAAACTTAACAGACTCATGACACAAATATTTTTTGTTAGCAAACATTTTTGTGAATAAAAAACCTAAAATAATGTAGAGAATAAATTTGATCCATAGACTGTTAAAGTAATTAGTAGGAATAATAAAAAAATAAAGTAGTTGTCAATAAAACTAACATATGGGACAGGAGTTCAAGTCTCATTAGAAGCTGCTTTATTTCTCATTCATTTATTGATTATATTGAATACGAAGAAAAAGCAACAATGAAAGAAAACTTGTCAAACATTAATAATGAGAATTATTCATTAAAAAAATTTGGATAATTTAATGAATATTCAACAAGATCTTTTTATATTAAGACAGCTCATTATTTCATGGATTGATATTTTTTTAAACTTTTCTTTCAGGGAAATTGAAATGACCCCTTTTGGAGTTGGTGTTATTCAACAACTTGCATATTTAGTAGATGACAGCAATGTATCTTTTGAGTAGCAAACATGAATTAGTATTAGCATAAAATATACTTGACAAGGACAGTAGGGAAATGGACAATATATAAATTTATACAATGCTGCAACAATAGTAGTGCCTCTAACAAAGCCATCAGATAATCCCGGGTTCAGAATCACATTATTGCTGCTAACCTAAAATGCTCTAGCAGTGCCTAGAGATAACACTAAGCATATGGAAAATTGTTCCAATTATTCAACAATTGTAAATGTCTTGCTCAACTGCACCAAGAGACCAATATTTGAAATGCTTTTATTATTATCATTATTTATTTTTTTCTTACACCTATGGTTAATTACTACCCCTACTTAATGCTGGTGGGAAAATAACTATCAGGGCTCTGTATATAGGAACACCTTACTTACACTTTGCATTGTTTACAAATAATCTATCATTTTTTTTTTTTTTTTTTAAAGCAGGAAGGTTTTCTAAATGTTTAGAAATGATTATTACAGAAAATAATTATTCACAAGTACACAAAACTAAATTTTTTTTGTAGTCAGTAATTTTATAGACTCACTTGTTACTGTACTAATAAATTGTAATATTGTTTATATTCTTAATTCCTTCAACTATTCAAATAGTCTACTTATATACAATACTTGTACTACCATTCCAAAATCTAAAATATGTTCAAAAAATTTCAAAATTTAATTGTATTAAGATTGTCAGTTTAAAAGATTATTTCAGAACCAGGCAAATGTATACAAAATGAAGAAAGAAATTCCATATTAGTCAAAATTATAACTCCTAACATTAAAAGGGACAAACTTCATAATTGGCTGTTTGGAAAAATAATTTATTATTGTAAACACAGCATATTCCAACACAAGGCCACAACAGGGGGCCACGAGAACTGAACTCATGAGGCAAGAAAATTAGTTTGTAAAAGGGCTTGCTAACCATTGCATAATGAAAGGTGCTCAAAATATGGACCATGTTGAATCTGGTACAAAACTACAACGATCACTACCAAATTGGTCAACAAGGTGTACTCGCTCAGCATAGCACTATGGTAACTTCCCCAAGCTCTTCACAAAAATAAGAAAAAGAAGAACGCATGCCAAAATTAACATGTTTTGGAATGTGTGAATAACAACAAAAACTGATGTTTAAAGAACAAAGAAAATTAAAGCTAATTATAGCATTAAAAGGTGAGGTTTCATAGAAAAATAAAGGCAAGAAAAATTGGGACTAAAATTTAGCTTCAAAATTAGGAAAATAAAATTAAGCATGAAAAATTATTAGAAGCCACCTGTTCCAATGAATATAAAATGTGTATAGAAATTAAATATATCACAGGCATAACCAAATAGTCTAGAAGTAAATTTTAGTTTCTTGTTAAAAAGAAAACTACTAGTATATACATTAAACTATTTGTCTTAAAATGCTTTTCAAATGATTTTATAGAAATATTCAACTACCTGAAATTTACATTGAAAAACTTTCTGTAAAATCAAATTTTGTATTTCATAATTTTTCAATGATGCATTTTTAAAAATTTCACACACACACACACATATATAACATGCACAAAAAAGAAATAAGGCATGAGAGAGATCAAATTCATACAAAACTTGAAAAAATTAAGTGTGTGTGCACGCATAAGTGTGATTCATTCTAAAAGTTGTTCAAATTCTTGATTTTATTCTTTTTGTTGTTACTATGAGATTTCAACTAACCTATTCTCTGGGTCTTCTACAGGAATGCAATCTATATTACAGTATTAGTGACCACTATGGTGAAATGAAACCCCATCATTTCCACTCAACAGATTTTACACACAAAAAAGGCTGTAGAATGGATCAGGTAACAAGTAGCAGGAGATAAAAAGCAGGCAAGAAAAGGACAAAATCCTGTATTTTGTGCTGATGTTACTGAACAAAAATCTTTGCTGAAAAATTCACAAAGCCAATAAAGTAATTATTTTTTACCTTTCCTGTAAAAATGCTATGTAGCATTTTTAGCTTTTTTGAAACAGTGAAAGCAGAGTAATTGTAAATATTGCTTCTCTGCTAGGCAGTTAAATTGTATTTCCTGAATAACCAAGCAATACATAAAAATAAGTTAATGCTTATAAAGGCCTCTTCCACCTGTCCTTTGTATTAAAAATCTAAATGGTCAACTGAGTTCTCCAACCATCAATCAAGTTACATGAGCATAAACAATTGAGATGAATATTTTCTATGGTTTTAAGAGCAGAAAGCATAAATTAAAACATTTGCTAGTATTTCTTTCAAGGGTTAATTGACCAAGGAAAATGAATAGCCTAATAACAAAATTCCGTTTAAAAAGGAAAACATCAAATTACAACTTTGAAAAGGAATTCTTAATTTGAATCTCCCTCCACATTAGGTTAAAAATGTTCTTATATTTTAAAACAAAGAATTACTGAGAATGACCCCCACATCCCACAATAGCCTGAATAATAAAAAGAATTGCTACATTTGAATGGTTTTCTGAAGTAGCACAGACTGAGCAAGTTTTCATGATTATTAATAAATGTTTGTTTTGAAAACATTTCAACTGACACAGAAAAAAAAGTATAATGTTGAGAAAATTTATTTGGATGTGTAATGCCACTTGTATTAGCAAAGATGATGAAATGAATCAATAGGACAAATTTGTTCTTAGTAGTTTAGACCCCCCCCCCCAAGACTGAAGACAAAATAATTAATGTTACTCTATAGATTTTATCCATTAAAAAACAAAAAATTCACCTGAGCCTAGAAAATTGTTTATATAATTTTAATATTTAGTGTATTCCATGAAAAATGGAAGGGAGAATTTTCTCATAAAAAAGTTAGCTTCCCACAGAACTATTCAAAATTAAAGAGAAATAGATAGATGGGGGTTTCACATGAATTGGATTAGGATTCATATTACAAAATAATAAATACCATCACCAACTGCATAAAGGAAGCTTTTCACATATTTAGCTTCAATTTCTGTTCCAGCAAGTATAAAAAGGCCAAAATTCATAGTAAATCACTTCAGCTGTATGTATGTTCAAATGATTGTTTATTAGCTTTTCTATTTTGAAGAATTCATCTACATTTTGATTTTCTAACATTCTCCTGAAATGTCCAGTCACAAGCATAACATTAGGGATTTTGCTCCAGATTTTATAAAGAAAGGATTTTAAACATAAAACGTTAAAACATAAAAGATAAGAGACAAAATCGGGGAAATAAAAATTATTCAGCAAACCGTAAGGCAATAAAAATAAGAGAACAAGGCAAACATCTTTAATTGCTTAAGAATAAAACTTCCTTCCAGAACGATATTTCATATAAATCAATTGCTTCACTCTCAGCCACACACAATATCTATCTAGTCACTTCTCTATAAATGTGTTAGGTTTCATCCTTTTTATGATATATATATCCATGAATTACGTTTTACACACTAATGTATGCAGAAATGGAATAGCGATTGGGGGGGGGGGGACAAAAGTGTGAGAGTAGTTACCATTCCATTTTACAGATCAGATGACAAATATCTCGGACTAAACTGTTTGGAAAAATAGACTTTTATGATGAGTTGAATAAATTTTTTTTTTTTTTTGTATTTTTTGCCCTTTTATTTTTCTAATAAAAAAAAAAAAAAAAAAAAAAAAAAAAAGACAACATGATGGATTACCCAACATTAGGAAAAAAAAAAAAAAAAAAAAAGACGTTTTTTATGTTATTTTGTTTGAATCTAGAAATGTTAGAATATAACAGTTTAGATAAACCTCAAAATATACACAGATCAAGAAAAGCCGATTCTCTTTATTTTTTTTGTTCTTTTCATGGCAGAATTGTCCAACTACAGGAGGTTTGTGTTTCAAATTTATTCATGAATGGCAGGAAGAGATGATTAGGAAGGAGCATTTCAAACAAAACAATCATCTGGGCCTTAATACTTTTAAACATATATATGCATGCAATGTGTGATGTATTTATAGAGGTGTTTACATGCACATTTTTTAAAATTTCATTTCTTTATAATTACTGTCTGAAATAATGATAATCTGCCTCCACTTATTAAAGACTATAAAATAAATTTAGGAGGGGAAGAAAAAAAAAATGATTATGTTTTTTTAAATATTTTTTCCATTTTATTTTTATTACGTTTTACCTTCTCCCATAAATGAACCAACTGTGCACAGCAATTTGCCAGAACGACTAGTACACCCCACACTCCAACTCCCGTTTTTTTCTTTTTTTAATTTTTTTTTTTTTTTTTTTTTTTTTTAATAAAGTTTCTCTTGGTGGTGTTTGTTATGATAAAACCTTTGAAAGCAACTTCCTAACTGACCAAAGTAGTAAGGAAGATGCAGCAGATAAAAAGTGTGGGAGGATGGATGGAGGGATAAAAAAAAAAAAAAAAAAAAAAAAGGGCGATCTTCCAGATGAGAGAGAAGAATGTTGCTGCAATGAAATGCTGTATATGGTTGGTTGTCCCTAACTTCCCATTCTTTTAAATGGTCAAGTCTTTGTGATGTGCCCCTTAATAAAAAAAAAAAAAAATAAAATAAATAAAAAAAAAAAAAAAAAAATAAATAAAATAAAATAAAGATAAAAAATAAAATAAATAAAAAAAAAAATTTTTTTTATAAAAGTAAAATCTAAGAAAAAAAAAAAAAAAAAAAAAAAAAAAAAAAAAGATGAATAGGATGAGTTGGGAGGAGGAAAAAAAAAAAAAAAGAAAAGTGGGACAACAAGGAGAGAAGGGTTTGTAATTCAATAGCAACAAATCCTAAGAAAAGAATTGTCATTAAAATCTAAATTCAGGAGTTGCCATGTCAATGGCCCAGCGGAATTTCTCACGTTGGGTTTTATTGTAGATCTTTTCCAGAGGAACCTCCCATTTCTTGCACCTGAAAAAGAACAAAAATCTAGTTAAAACTGAAATTATTTGTAAAAAGTTAAAATAATCAAGATTTTTTAATATACAGTTTTTAAAATTCTAGTCTGAAATTGACTCAATAACATTGAATATTTCCTTGTTGCTAAAAGTTGTCAAAAGAAAATATCCTCTTGGCAGGATTCAAATTTCCATCTCTTTTGCCTCAAGAAGCCTATCCTACTCTAATAGTTGCCCTTATTGATTCTGAAAGGCCGACAGAAGAAACCATTTAACCATATATTTTGTTTGTATACCCCTGTAGCCTTAGTAGTAATTTGTAGTAGATGAAGCAATGTCAATCATTTTTAATTTTTGATTAATATTTACTGCATCTTAATTTTGAAATGAAAAGCAGTTGAAATTAAAAATGAAAAAAAATTCTAGTATAAAGTTAAGAAAGAGTGCTTCCTCTAATAAAAATTTAATATTAGTAAAAGGAATTATACTTGATGTGACGACTCAATAGCAATTACATTATAAAAACAGTACCTTTTGTTTGCATCTCAGAGACTTCTACATACAGTAACAGGATTAAAACTTTTTCATACAAGGACATTTTATTAATACAGTGTAACCCGGATATAAGAGAGATTTTCTCTGGTCCAGTCCTCCCCGATATAAAAGAGTTCGTTTTGAGTGACAGTGTGGTGTCGTAAATCGGTCAAACAGAGGTCAGTTAGAGAGAGAGTGAAGTTCAATGACTTAATCTTGACTAGTCTAGAGACACGGTGTGTCCAATCTGTGTCTGTAGGAGACACCCTCTACTTTATGATTTTGCTTTGTGTGTTTAAGGGTAGCGCCGCCCGCTTTTTTGCCGACTTTGCTTGTTGTTGCATTTACTGGACAGCACTTTCACTTTACCCACTGTTCTGTTGAGTCAGAAGTTTGTCTGTTTGTTAATTTTGCCACTGAAAACCGTTTGCTTGCGATCATTGTGATTAGTGATGTCGGCGTTGGCATCTCAACGAAAAAACTCTGAACATTTCTGAACAGTTGGAGCTCATCAACGATGTCAAAGTGAAGAAACTCAAACTGGCCGCTGCAGCCGAAAAGTATGGAATCGGTTATTCAACAGCAGCAAAAATTCTCAAGAAAGACGATCTCAGATCTTGCATGCAAATGAACGGAAACACTAATCGCAAACGAAAGGGCCAATCCGTGCACAAGGACGTTAACGGCGCTTACACACAATGGTTTACGCTCATGGAGCATGTGCTCATGGAGCTACCTGGCTGTAAATCTTGAAGTTGTCACCGATCACGTCATCAAAATTTCACAAAAAAAAATCAACATCAGCAAATCATGGTTCTGCCAACAAATGGGTGACAAACGTTTTGCCACAACTTTTTTGTGGATATGATCCAAAAGATGTTTGGAACTGTGATGAAACGGGAATTTTCTACAAAGCCATGCCGTCTGGACCTTTGCGATTTGCTGGCGACAAACAGTCAAATGGGACAAAAGTTCCCAAAGACAGACTCATGATGCTTCAGTTCACAAACATGGACGGCAGTGAAAAGCAAGCTGTAGTTGTTGGTAAGTCGGCAAAACCACACTGCTTTAAAAATGTCAAAACTCTGCCGTTTTCTTACTTCGCTAATCGTAAAGCCTGGATGACTAGTCAGCTGTTTACTGACATTATGAAAACGCTTGACCGAAAAATGATTGCTCAAAATCGAAAGATTATTCTGTTTTTGGACAATGCAACTTGTACCTGCTGGGTACAAATCTGTCAAACATCAAATTGTCGTTCATGCCACCAAACACCACCAGTCTCATTCAACCTTTGGATCAAGGTGGCATTTGTTCATTCAAAGTGTATTATCGTCGGGAACTTGTTCGAATGCAAATCGCAGCAATCGATGCTATACCAGTGCCACTGTCTGAGGTGGCCAAGCAGATAACTGTTTTGAAGGCCATGCACATGATGAAGCGAGCACTTTTCATGGTCAAACCGTCAACAATTCAAAATTGTTTTAAAAAGGCCAGCTTTGTCATGGAATCACAGGCTGAAGTGGAAGAAATACTCAACGAAAATGATAAAGTTTCTCCACCATCGGGCATGGAGCAAACAGATTTTGACAAATTTATCAGCTTCAACGACCGTACACAATGTTATGGAGAACTGACTGACATGGACATCACACGTGGTATAAAATCGGATGATCAAGATTTTGACGAAGATGATGATGCTGAAAGCATAAGTTCTGAAGTTTCTGAAAGTGACAAACCAGTGCCAAATTCTCTGGCTGCATTGAATGCGCTTGAAACTCTGACAGCCTACTTTGAAGCAAAAAGCAGTAATCCTGATGGCACATTGAAAATGATTTACGGACTGTATGAAAGTATTCATGATGATTTCTGCACAATCAAAAATGACTGACTTTTCTTAAGAAAAAGTAATTTTTGATTGAATTATTTTGAAAACTGATTGAAAATGTATTTTTGTCTGTGTTTTTTATGTCTATAACTGTTAAATAAACTAGTGTTCTGTACGTAAAAAGCGTTATATGAAGTGTTCCCATACTTACCTAAACAAAATAGACCAAACCCGGATATAAGAGACTTCTTCTCCGGTCACGACAACTCTTATATCCGGGTTACACTATATATATATATAACAATGATTTTAAATCAACCAAAGTAAATACAACAATTTTTTACAAATTGCCATCTTTAACATTTTTTTTTTTTTTTTTTTACTGTCATTCTCCATTTTATTATCTAATCTGTCACTTCACCTTGTCAGTAAATTATTTAAATTCACTTATATCTATTTATGAAAACAGACTAACTATAGACTATCTTTACAAAAAGAAAAAAAATTACATATGAGGAAATGAGATGTTCTCAGTCCAATTCCCTTCTGAAAATCCAACTAAAAATATTTGCCAGTGGTAGGTGAAGATTGCAAATCAGGTATTTGTTTTTCCCCACTCACCATTTAGTTTTCAACCAAACAAAGCTAAACAATATTTTTCAGTTCACAAAATAGATTAACTGCAATATGATGATTATTTAATTTGTAGTCAACATCAAGTTTTTTTGGGGTTTTTTTTTGTCTTATGGTGAGGAGTAATAATGAGCGGCAGAGAAGCAAGAACTGCTCAAAAGCGAAATAGAATCAGATGTTATTTCAATGATAAATTAGTTCTTCAAAACACAGAATACAATTTATGGGGCAATGATAATTTTTTTTTAACACATCTTTTGTCTCTTTCCTTTCATTAGTCAAGCTTTTTAAAAAGTAGAGGTTAGCACTAGATAATATTTGATCTAAAACAAACTATGATACTATGTAGAGTATATATCTTTAATGTAGACTTATAGTATATCATATTGCCCAACTGCTTTGATCAATATTAAAAATGTCACTATATTGAAAAAACAAATCTATCTCATCATTTCTAACATGAATATTTTGAGAACTTTTTTTTTTTTTTAAAATATATTTAAAACAAATTGCCAATGCTGAATGAGAAAAATAATGTTTCAAGTGCATAAAACAAAAGATAAAGTTAATTGCATTTTGTTTTAGAAACAACCACGACAAATTCTTTTCAACCAGTTGAATTTAGTTTGGAAAAATTTAATACAACATTCTAACAAATTTAAATTTATAATTCTCAACAAAATAATTCAAGAGATCATAAAATATAAAATAAACTATACCAGGCAACAGAAATTCTTGGGTCAAGGTAGTTCAATTTGGAAGTGCCTAAAGCAATTTCTTTGTTTTCATCCTGAAATATACAAAAGAATTAATAAATAAGCAATGTAAAATTCAAGGATAATCATCTACATAAAATTTGAGGTTATTTACACAATACCCAAGTTGATATTAAGTGACCACACATAGAACTTCAGAAATTCTTGTTTTTTTTTTTGTTTTTTTTTGTGTACAAAGCAGAAATTTTGTTGTCATTCAGTTTAAACTAATCCAATAAGTTATCCAGTCTCTTTTGTCTGAAGACAACAAAATGATAATTTGGGCCTATCTGGTTATTCCATAGTTGTGCACAATTGCAGACAAACATTTTATGTATACTATTCTTCACCGAATACAAAGTATATATTATGAGGATATAAAGAACATAATGGTTGACCCTAGACTTGAAGATTATGTGATCAAGGAAACATCCTTTCAGTTGTCAGTTCCACAAAGTAACAGTTATAGGGAAGAAGCTACCGAAATGGAATTTTCTTACAAATGTAGGGGGTATGAATTGACCCTGTGTATGTGACATGGCAGGACCTAGCTGTGAAGATTGGAACTAAGGAATGTAGCTCATCTGAACATCTACTATAATAGAGAGATTAGCAATATCTTGACTGTGAGGAAAAGAGGATTGTAGAGTGGGGAAATAAGTCATGTAAACAATTTTGGACTGTCATGGTTTAAAAGTGAGGATTGAACATTTACAGTCCAGATATGGCAGTAATAATCCATTTTTGGCCTGATCTGACTCTTATAAAAACAGCAGAAGTCTGGTATTTTCTAGAGCTGTACAAGGAACCAATCATTTTTACAGTATCTTTAGTGATGGATTATCCATATTGATGATCAAGTCACAACAGATGTTCAAGGCAAAGATCCTCATTGAAATTACAAATATTCATCATAACAGGAGAAAACTTGGTGATGATGAAACATTAATAACTTGGTTTTGGATCTATTAATTATGAATATTAATATTCAACATGTAACCAGGTTAGAAAGCATATCAGCAGCCCCAAACTAGATGGATGGATGTTGGATTTAATGGCATGTCAACTCCTATTTCCCAAACTGGTATGACGAGCAAACAGCCTTGTACTGAGATGCAATATATGAACAAAGGATTCCCATTTAAGTCTCTTAAAATCAATACATAACAGTCATACAATAAATAACTAAAATGAAAACTCACTTGATATTATGTTTATAGTAATTGTTCCTATCCAGAAAGACCATATAATGAGATTAAATCAATTAAAAAAAAAAAAAAAAAAAAAAAAAGAAGATGCTATCTTTGTAATGGGGATCCCATTGTTTCGCCAGAAGTATCTAGAAAAATCAAAATGTGTTAATGAGTATTTTCATAGTGTGTCATTACTACAATGCACAATCATCCCAAACTTGAAGCAGGGTGGCTTAGCTATTCATATAGAACACTATATACACAGATGTTCTAAATGTGCAGGAACAAAATTTTCTGCAATTAGGTTAGAAATTTGGACATGTGTATGTATGGATTACACACATAGTGATGGGATTAAACTGATGTTCATTTTTGTAGATTCCTTTTCTGGGTGACCAGAAATTATTTGTGTTCTTCATGGGGAAAAACTATTATAAAGACAAGTTTCAATTGTATAAATGCTATGCCTATTTAAATATATTTAATAATGTTATAATGTATTATGATTGTTTATCATTTTTCACATGCATAATAGTTGGAATACGATATGCAATGTTTGTTTATAGACGCGTCGACTGATATATGAATATGTATTGAAAATATACGGAATTTCCCATTCAAAAAAATATACTGAATTTCCCATTCAAAAAAAATATACTGAATTTCCCATTCAAAAAAAAATATACTGAATTTCCCATTCAAAAAAAAATATACTGAATTTCCCATTCAAAAAAAAAAATATACTGAATTTCCCATTCAAAAAAAAAAATATACTGAATTTCCCATTCAAAAAAAAAAATATACTGAATTTCCCATTCAAAAAAAAAAAATATACTGAATTTCCCATTCAAAAAAAAAAATACTGAATTTCCCATCAAAAAAAAAAAAAATATACTGAATTTCCCATTCAAAAAAAAATAAAATTTCCCATTCAAAAAAAAAAATATACTGAATTTCCCATTAAAAAAAAAAAAATATACTGAATTTCCCATTCAAAAAAAAAAATATACTGAATTTCCCATTCAAAAAAAATATACTGAATTTCCCATTCAAAAAAAATATACTGAATTTCCCATTAAAAAAAAAAAAAAACAAACTGCATTTCCCATTAAAAATACCATAAAAACTGCACGAGCTCAAGATCCATTTGTATAATTTTAATAAAATTAGGCACTAAACTAAGGAGTTCAAGGTACAATTTACTCCTACATTGGTTGGGATATTGTATATCATTTAAGCTGTATCTCATGAACACACATACAAGTAGATATGTTATTAACATTTAATCCTTAGAAGCAACACTCAATATATTTGATGGATTTCTGAGAAATGAAGATATCTGAATATGATAAGGGATAGTTATCTCGTCTTGGTGAGTGTAGAGGATACAACATAATCTTTGGCTACCTTTGTCCATAATGATGGTGAGGAACAAACATCAATTCTTTTTCAAGGAAAAGAAAAAGAAAAAACAAGCATGTTAAAACATTTAATCACAAACAAAAATCATACCTTGTCTGTGGCTTGCACCTCCAGTTTACACAACTGTTCTTGGAGACGTTCCAATTGTTTCTTCTTCTTTTCATATATACTGAAAAAGAAATCAGATTCATTTCAACAACAAGTAAAAGTGCCATTCGACAAGCATAACTTTCTGGAACCTAACCAGTCAGTAACAATAGATTAGAAATGTAAATGAAAAGCACCAAAACCTATAGAATATTGCCCAAACATTAAACCTAGAGGACTGAATGAATTGCATAGTGAAATCACAAGACATACATTACACTAAAAGACCACAAAGAAAACTTCAAAACAAACCCAACATGCAGACTCATAACTAACTAAAAGCAAGCATAATTGCAAAAATTTATACTAGATATAAAAGATTATCTATACTAGATAAGGCCATCATCAAAGTAAAAATCATTAAGCATGGCCAAAAGCCATTATTCGGCAATGAAGATACATGGCTAAAGAAAGAAGGAACATTTGATGTTACAGAAACCTGCAAGCTTATAGATATACATTTACTAAGTAAAATAATCAAAATGATATTGGCCCCTACAGAGACAATGGTCTCATAATCCTAAGAAAACTGTAACAGATAAAACTAGAAAGATAATCATTCAAGTTTTCGAAAATAGGGGATTTGACAAACATAAAAACAAAGCTAAAAGAAAGTGCCAACAAAAAAAAAAAAAAAAAAAAAAAAAAAAAAAAAAAAGAAATAAACCATGGTTCAGCCCCCTGGACGACAAAAAAATGTAAAAACAAATATAGGAAAAATATTCATTAAACACATACACTTCCCTACATCAAGCATTCTCGACAAGATTTTCAAAGCCACTGGAAAATCAGCAGATAAGAAAAATATACACAAGTGTAAATAAAGGACAGTTTAAAATTATGCACACAAAACATCCTTTACTAATAGTAAATACACAAACAGCACAATGCTTTCTAAACATATATAGGAGACTAAAAACAAATTACAGAAAGAGAAAAAAGCATCAGCCTATAACAATAAATCCAAACTGCCTGGAGGAGAAAATAGCTATAATTACTATGCCAGGCAAACACAAATTACTAAATAGACAATCAGGACTTGTAAAAATGCAAACACAAAAGTCAAAAACTATTTCCACATTACTTAAAAATCTAAAACTAAAAATGAATAACTTCTAAAATACTTCCATGAAAAATGCAAATATATGCACTACTAGCTTAAGTGCTGTTCTACTGGGCAGAATTTAAACTAGCTCCTGCAGAGGACTCTTGATTGGGCCTTTGAACCAAGAATAACACTTCATGCATTCAATACATAATTTTATTAAACTTGAACAATATTTTTCAAACAATAGTTTTTATCAAAATAATGATATAATTTGTCTATTTGGAACATGCAAAGCTGCATGATAAACATTATTCTGATTTTCCCCATTTGGGGTCAGTACAAATAGCTTGTTTCCATTCCCAAACTTTGAACAACCAACATAGAGCTGGCCATGAGAAAAGCAGGGTTCCAGTGTCAATGGAAAAGTATTTCATGCTTTCTTTTGGAATTTCTTAAGTTTCCAGTTGATGCTATTCATAGTTTGATTTTTGGGAGCTAATATGGCTCTCTCACAAAGCTAGTTTGAATCCATGAATTTGTGTTTTTTGTTTGGATGAACATGGTTATTCAAATCTTGGATACTTGAGACTAAAACTCCACAACCATTTGGGAGTGAATATCTCCATTTTGTGAGTCATATTTGTTTTCAGGCTGAGTCTTTGAACATAGCTCCAGATGTAAGAATTTTTAACAGAGTTGTGTCCCTTTAACTGAAAAAAAGTGTGACACACTCGGACATTTTTGCTTTTAATAAATATAATGTAACATACTTTACACTAAACAAGTAAGATAACCAAAACCCAGGAGAAAAAAAAAAAAAAAAAAAAAAAAAAATTGTGGTTAAGAAGGTCAGGTATTTCCAGGTAAGGACAGTTATAGTCGAGGTACCCTATATTTGTGAAATATTGTGATTATTTTTCTGGTTTTGTCTGTTACAATTTCTAAGAAATCTGAAACCGTTGTCCCTATAGAAGCATGCAGCATTTTTGTTATTTTGCTTACTTCATATAGTATCTGTTTGCCTATCTGCCAAAACTGCCCAGTCCAACATTGAAGGTTCCTTCTTACTTTAGCCAAGCAATTTTGTTGTGGAATAATAGTAATTTTTGGCAGTGTTTGATTAATTTACTTCGTTTGTACTTATTTTTATGTGTTCCGGAGTTAAGGAGATGACTTTGTCTAGCAAGTGTTCGGTTATTGAAGGGTAAATTTTTTTTTTTTTTTTATATCTAGTTGTATAAATTTGCAATTGTTTGTTTTCCTAAAAGAACCAGTCTGTTTTTGTGTTTTTCCACTGGTTTACTCCTAATTTTGTCCTTAGTTGTAAGTTAATTCATTTTGCTATAAATTTTACCTAGTTCACTTTTAGTTGGATTTATGAGTCTGCATGATGTGTTTGCTTTGAAGTTTTCATAGTGCTCTTTTAGCGTAATGAATGTGATATAATGACAGTTTGGCTGTTGAAGTTAAGTGTTCGAGCAATGTTCCTAGATTAATATATTCTGTAGTTTAAGTGTATCTCTTTTTCTTTGACTGTGTCATCTGTATTAAATTATTTGTTTAAAACATGCTTCTCATCTTTTTTTTTTTTTAAATTTTTTATTTTATTTTATAAGGCTATATATGACAGAGATGACTGACCTATCTGGCATGTCCCAGAAATTTTTTGAAGCAAATATCTTAATTAGGGTCATCTTGATTAATTTTTATTTGATCCAGTGTTAACCTTTTGAGTTGAGTTTAGAAAAATAAAACAAAATCTGACATTCCCCTGAGAGTAAATACAAAATAGAACTACTATTACCTTCTGGCTTTCTCAGTTTTTTGATTCTTGTAATCACTTTTTGCATCCTTTACTTGTTTCTTTCCATCCTTAACCATATCCATTTTGGCTTTGATCTAAATAGGGGGGGAAAAATGTATAAGTCAATTTGTAATTTCGTTAGGAATTTCTCAATCTATAAAAATAGTTACAATCATGATTAGAGGGAGAGAGACAGAAGATTTACCTTATTCTGCAAATTCTCCATCTGTTTACTAAAGTTTTTAGGTACTGCCCGCTGATGGTTACACAAAACAGCCACAGCACGATTTGCACGATTATAAGACAGGAGCTTGGCAGGAACAGCATCTTCAGCTGAAATATAATACAAATGGTTTCATTAGAGAAAACAAAACAAAGGCATTTAAACTGAATCTGCAAAATAGTTTCATAAGTATGTAGCACTTTTGATTTATGTTAAATGGTCAAAAAAGAGAGAGAGAACAATCATAAGCAACATCCAAGCTGATACTAACATTTATGAGAATTAAAAAACTAGGGAGCAAATTATTTGATAGCCATAAAAGCCTTGTCAAAAAATTACTAATTTTTTTTTTTTTTTACTTATTAGGAGGTACATCTTTTCTTTATAAAATATTATAGTATTGTAGTATTTTATTGTACTATTACAATTTTTATTAATTTGCTATTTGTTTTTTTATTTTAAATTTTTATGTTATTCCAGTTATGAAATTAAATTATCGTTTATAAAATCTACATTTTTATATTTTAAATGGAAAAAGAAAAAATGCATTGTAAGGGGGTTTTGCCATAAGAACAATCCCTTAAAACAAATTTTTCTGATGATGATGTATATAGATGATCATTAAAAACAACAAATTGACACATTTATGAACAAACAAACTCAAAATTCTTCTTAAAATATTGTGTGTATTTGAACTGCAGTGAGCTTTTCCATCAAATAGCTTTAATTTAATATTACTTAGCTGCTACAAATTAATACATAATTCAAGATTTAAAGTTTATAAATTATTCTAATCAAAATTAAAAAAATCGATAATTTAAAATTTTAATATTTTGTAAAAATCATTTAAAAAATAATTTCATTAGTTTCTGAATAAGCCCTGTAAGTTTCATAGAAATCTGAAAATTATCTAACTAAAAAACCCAAAAAACTTTTTAGCCAAATTTTCAAAGTTTTATAGAAGGATAGAAAAATTACACACACACAAGTCTTTCCTTTTAATAGTAACAAAGGTTTTGACAAGAGTTTTTTGTCATCTTTTTGCAATTTTTCATCAGGTATTGTTTTAGGTGGACTTTGGGAAATGCCTTCTCTTGAGGAATACCCTAAAACTGTAATACATTGAGACATTTTAAAATCTGAATTGACTGATCACATGGGGAGGGGAGAGAGAGGAAAAAAAAGAGACACCCCACAAACATTATAAGACTAAGTGAAAATGATACACAAGGAAAAGCATTGGAGAATAAGAGGTTTGAAAGAATTCATGTGTACATTGTACAATCAATAGATCAAACTGAGACAAGGAAATTAGAGAAAAAGATGAAATTGAGGTTTCAGAAACATAGCCACAAAATTGGGATCTTTGTCAAGTTCATTAAATGGATTCACTGCAAAAATGAAAAGACAATCACAAGGACCTATAGGCAGGAACTGAATGTGAAGGAAAGTGAACTCTGAAGAACAAGATTCAACATTCCAAAATGTAATAGATACCATGGAAAGTTAAAGATATAAAGCCAGGAGATTGTTATGAAACAAAGATTATGAAAATAGTTTGAATCTATATACAAAGTTTAAAAGAGACCAAAATTATTTACCTAACAGATTATATGGAAATAAACTAGTAAGGACAAACAAAGTTGACTTGCATGACAGGTCATTAAGAATACGCTCATTTTTTTAATGGATCTGCACATCAACCTCCCCATAATTTAATTGGGAGAAGAAAATTGCATTTATACACCAAATCTAATGAAACAACAATTGGACAAAATTAAATATGGTTAATTATAAAAATGGCAACACTTACGATTAGTAAGTAGATCCAGTTGTTCTTGTAGGGTCTTGGATGCATTAAAGGTCCTAAAAACCTTTGCAGTTAACCCTTCCATTAAGTCATGCAAATGCTTATTCAATGTTGCTGTCTGTAGGGATAAAAAAAAAAAAAAAAAAAATAAATTGTCATATTTAACTTGTTAGAGAGTTTCAAAGATTTTTTTAAAAACAAAACTTTACGATTGTGATACATATCCAAGTATCAAAAGGGATTACCATGAAAGATTTTTTCTTAGATAAAAGGCAAAAGGATAAAACAACTACTTCTTTCCACAACTCTTAATCCTTTTCTGGTTATTTTATTCTAAGATGCCAACTAGTGAAGATTTTTTTAGAAAAAGATGATTTGAAAAGTTTAAAAGGTCTAAATTAGACAAAAAGGTAAATTTACATACATAATTGCACATCATACTAAAAAGAAAATTTTGGAGACAGGTAAAATTAATGGCTGTGTGACAAACAAGATAGCACTTTTGTTGTATTTAAAAAAAAAAAAAAAAAAAAAAAAAAAAACACACACTTCCCCCGCTTTTTTTTTCTTAAAATGCTTCCTTATGTTAGCTCTGAAAGAGGAAAAATGATAAAAACTGTGCCCGAAGTTGGGACAATCAAAGAGATAAACTCATTAATAAACTTGATTCAGCCAAAATTCTTGTTTAATGTAAAAGGAATAAAAGAAAGGCTTACATTTAATCTGTCAAACAAGTCATCACCAGGTTGTTTATTTTCAATAAACAACTGCAGATTCTTGAAAACACGTTTTTCTACAGGCACTTTGTTTTGGTAACGGATTGAATCTTTACCAAGGAAGTCAAATTCAACCACAAATTCTTTATCATCTATTTCAGGGTGCAGCTTAATGTGCTCAACACGAAGAGAACAGCAACCTACTGTATCTGCAGTCTCACCTTCCTCTTTCTCATTACCTGCTCTCAAAGCAAGCTAAAAAAAAAAAAAAAAAAAAATTACTTAATGAAATGGATAAAAAAGATTTTAATATACACAAGATTATATTAATTTAAATATTTTACATACTATATTCACTGACATTTAGATTAAAAATATGAAATTAAAATTAACTTCAATGTAAATACAAGAAAAAAAAAAAAAAAAAAAAAAAAAAAATGGTACCTTATCAATGAAATACAAGGCAACAGCCCTTTGCCGTATTCTCATTTCTTTTGACTTCCAATCTTCTCGATATGTGGCTCGAATCTTGTCAACATGCTTGTAGAGGCGCCGTGCCACTTCATACTTCTGCCAATCCTTTTCCCCCTTCAGGCGAGATGCTGCATTCAGCATGACATATTTGGTTTGTCCCTGAATGTTTTCTGACCAACATGCCAGCCAACTCACCTGAATAACAAAAGGTTTTTTTTTTTTTTTTAAAATATTTACAATTATCAACTGCACAATGTAATTTTTGATAACAATTTTCCATTACTTACAAAAACAATTTTAACAACCATACTAAATATGCTGTCATTTAATAACAAGTATCTTTAAATTAAAATAAATCAAGTTAACATTCTTTTAGCACATTCCTTTGACCTTGTTTTATGAATAGCAATAAATAAAATGAGAATCCTATTTATGAGGGTTTGCTATGGTGGTTTAAGATTATATGTAACAGCAATGAAAAGTCCTTGGACCAACCAAAAAATATTTCTCCCAAAAGTTACTTGGTCATTTCAGATGTAGGTTTTATTAAGAAATTTTCAACACCTTCCTCATACATGTTGAATTAAAAAAAAAAAAAAAAAAAAAAAAATTACCTGTTATCTTAAAGCTAGTTTCCCCGCACCAGGTAGTTGTTAACTTCACTAGTCATATTATATGAGGATATATACTAAATTGTAAGGCAACAGATACTATAAAATTGATGTAAAAAAAAAAAAAAAAAAAAAGAAAAAGGAAAAAAAAGAAAAAAGTAATCCATCTTACTTTATTGTCACATTGGACTTTTTTCCATTTGCGCCCAGCTGGGGGTTCTGGAATTTTGGAATTTCTACAAAAGATAAAAGTTAAGACATTGAGGAAAAAAAAGAAAAAAAAAAAGAAAGACACTAATCACCCAGTAAAAAACAAAATTAACAGCCCTGGACCCCATCCCATGAAGAATTCTTAAAAACAAAAACCATCCTGTTTTAATAATGTTGTGTGAAAGGACTTGACATACAGAAGTTCTAACTCTTTCCATTTATTTTGTGCTAGATTAAGCTAAGCATAGTAAATATATTTTTCATGAAATATGCTGTTGAGTAGAAAAAATCTGAAGAAAGTGCTAGTAAATCTTCCTATTTTCCACTGAAGAGAATAGATATCTTTAAAACATTTTCTTAATATGTAGCCCATTATAACCAATGTCTTTGGATACAGTATGATCTACTGGAGTCAATTGAACAAAATTATGTACAAGAGCCAATGTGAGTTCATAATGGAAACTTATTCTTCCTTAAGTAGCATACTTAATATTTATATACCGTTTGCTGAAAGTTTACACAGACCAAACAGTTTGAAAGTGTTTAATGTTTCAGCAGTGTTGACAAGCTACATCCAAACAGACTTGCAAAGCTGGCTACTCACAAAAATAAAAAAACACTTTAATGAACTCAACCATTCAAGTGGTGAATTACCACCGGAGAACTGTTTTATGGAGCTATAAATGTTGACTTCAATGCTTTAAAAATTATTTTGCCAATGTTTGAATATTTCAAAATTAGTGCCAGGTAGGTCCCATGGATACTCACAAAAGACCAGAAAGACCAGTGAATCCAAGTCTATCAAGACATACTGAACCACCATAAGGCTGAAGGTATCAGTGTTCTGGACAGTGATGAAACATGGTGACACCACCATAAGCTAAATTCAAAACAAGATTACATGGAAGTTATGACATGTAAATTCCTTATCAAAGAAATTGTTCAAAACAACTATCAGCAAGGAAAGCAATGTGCACTGTCTTTTGAGATAAGAAAACAATATACTCAATTATGATTATTACATTGGGATGCTGGTTAATATGAAAGCCTAAATTTCCAGATTCAGGCCAAAAAAGAAAACCTTTTGCTTGCAACACTATAGAGTCCATATAAACTTAAAAACCATTTTGACAAAACTATCCTCCCAAAAGCATAGTACAGATTTGGTGCCTTTCGACTTGCATCTGTTCAGGTGAATGAAAGATGAACGACAGAACAATATTTTTCTGACAATGTTTTCATCACCACTGTTGTGAAAAATGGGTTGCCTTTGTTGATGCAAATCTTTAAGGTTATGTCAAGCAGGCTAATGTTTATCAGTTGCAAAGATAGTATTTTGCAGGGTTATTGTTCATTTTGTATGTGTTGTTTCCCTGATGCCCATTTGTTCTCCAGTCTGTTTCAAATGCTCTAGCTCACTACAAGCCAAAAATGCTGCCTCTGTAATTTTCAGTCTACTTGACCTGCAACTGAGCAAGCTTGTCTATTTAAAAAAAAAAACACCCCCCCAAAACTTGTAATTTGTAAAGAAATAGGTGGATTTTTTATTTATTAATTTGACAGATTTTTATTACTTAAATGTTTAGTGGATACTCACATTTGAGTAGATGCTCCATTTATTTATTAAACAATATATTTATTTACATCTACTGGTCTGAATATCTGAAAAAAAAAACGTGATCTCTGGCTTAATAAATAACTGGAGCATCTACTCAAATACAAGTATTGACTAAAAATAATGTTTAATAAAAATAAAAGCATGTGCATTAACCCCTATAGACCAGTGCAGAAAGTTTAGTACACACTATCTCCTAAATTTCATTACTATTGTATTTTTTAGTCACATAGCTACATCTTTCATCACTAAATGGCTTTATCATCATCATCTCACTAGTAATTCCCAGTTCTACCATGCTATAGCAATTATATACTGAAATAACTTGTTAAATAGGAAAAGAAAAAACTTAGCTATATTCAGATTCTTCTGGTAAGTGCATGCAAAGAATAAACAAAAGAAATTTTTAAAATCTAGATTTTGATAACAAATATGTCACTCAGTCCTAGTGGTGAAAATAAAGAAACAATTTTGAGTCACTGAAGATTTTGAGGGGTGGGTGTTTGCCCAACACCCCATTTGCAAACCAATTCACGTTTATTTATGGCATTGTTCCCACTGACTCTTCCCTGTTCTTGCATCAATCATTTCACATATTTCCTATAAATGGTTTTATTAATGACTGTCACTTTACACATCATTAGAATGAATAAAAAGTTTTGATGTAAGTGTTTAATAAATCCTATCCCTAATATCATTAATGGGTGACAAAAAGGTAGTTGATAAATAAAAACAAAAAAATGTGTGTAAATATTAAAAGGAACTTATGAAAAGTGAATTTAGGGTTCTAATATTTGGGATTTAAAAAAAAAAAAAAAAAAAAAAAAAAAACTCACTCCAAAAAGGTGATGGCATTCAGCTGTGAACCAAACAATGGCACTACATTATATCAGATTTTATTATGCAAGTCAATGTTTTCACAATAAAATTGATATTAAGAACTAACACTGATTAATTTTTCAAGATATATTTATTTATATTATAAATATATCCTGTGAATTTCAGCTTATAATACCTATTTTTATTAGAAATATGCATTTTAACTTTTTATGCAACTTGAGGATTATTCATCAAATTATAATCTATAATAATATAGATATTAATTTTTTAATTTCAGAAATATAAAGACTGCCATGGGTTATAAGATATAGCAAAAGGGAAAAGTTATTGAGTAATGAGAATACAATGTTGGAAATTTCATAAACATTTTATGGAACAATCAAAAATGAAATTGCAAACCCAGAAAAGATAAAAGATTTAAGAATATCACAAGAAAAGAATTGTGAAATATGAAATGATAAAAAAAAAAAGTGGATATACTAGCAAGAAAACATTGGAAGACACTGATATTGCAAATATAATCAGAAAGATGAAGAATAAGAACATTAGCTACAGATATTAAAGCAACTAAACGACCAATTTCTCAAAGAGAAATGTGAGTTTAGTGAAAAGTACATGAAAACTGATTTCTCAACAGTAATTTTAGTGATAAATGTAGAACTACATTGGATGGAAGGTTGGGTTTTTCATAGAAAAAAAAAATAAAATCAACCAATGTCTTAGAAAATATGGTGGTTGAGTAGTAGAGCAATTTTGGGGCTAGTAAGTAAGTAACATTATGGTCTCTTCCATGTTGATGCCAAGAAAAATGCAGAGAATTATTGTCAATTCATGAACCTGTTTTTTTTTTTTTTTTTTAGTAGTACAGGTCACAACCAAGAAGTGATAGAATATACTGATGCAAGACAGTGTGTTTTCATATCCTGAAAAGCTGATTATTGCCCACCCTGCCAAAAAGGGTTTCAAAGACACTAAATTAATGGAATGACCACACCAACCTCTTCAAATATTTATTCAATGGCAAACTTCTAGTTCATCAGTAAAAAGAGATGTATTCAAAGCAAATAAGGTGTCTAGAAAGCAATAAAAACTATTGCAATTAATGTTAACATTATATATATATATATATATATATATATATATATATATGTGGAATACTGATGAATTTTAAAAACTATTCAAGTACAGGATAGTGTTGCTGAAATATGCGTTTCTATGGCCCAGGTCTTTTGTATTTATTTATAAATAAAATGTTGCACATTACATTTTTGCAAAATAAAACCTGAAATCTCAAAAGAAGATATTAATTTTTTTTTTTTTTGTTTAATAAGGATAGATATAAACTGAAATGTAAAACAGTTATTGCTCAGATAAGTAAACACTGAAAATTTTGCCAATATTTACTGTGAAAACATTGACTTACATAAAATTTGACAGTATATGAGAGGGTGCTGAAAAATTCTCAGCTGGTTAAATCCTTAAAGGAAAAAAAAAAAAGTTTCTTCATTTGGCCAAATTTTGTTTGCATTACATCATATAATTAGTATCAAACCAAAACTTCAAGTTTACTTACTTGCTGCAGTTAATGATAACATCTTCTGGCATGGTTCTACGTTTCAGCATTCCCTGCTTAGGGTGGTCTCCACGACCACGAAACAGACCTGGAGGTTCAATCCTAAAATTACCAATTTTCTCCTTATGTCCATCCATAATACAGTAGCCATATTCCAACTGAATCTCTTCATTTTTCTTCTTTAGTGCCTAGAGATTTTAATTAGCAAAAATAAATACAAACACTGAATGTATTCTCACGTCAGAGCAAAAGTCCATTTGCAAAATAAATTATGCAAGCAAATCCACATAAAAAAAAATACAATGTGTCACCATTTTTATGGTGGTGGTGGGTATATGTGTAACACATCCACATCATCAAAAGTGTCAACAACATAGATATTGACAAAGTACCTATTGCAATACAGTGGACTTTTCTGGTACAATGTAGAAACCAGAATTATAGACGTGAATAGTGAAGTGAATAGAATGTTGTTTGAAGTTGAGGAAAACATTGATATGCAATTGAGGGGAAAAAATATTGCTGTCATTTTTTATTTTTTTTAAAGTACAACCAAACTAGTACAAAATAATTCATAATGAATAGTCTACCCCCACCATTTTAGAAAGAAATATTTTTCATAATTTATATGTATAGGAGTATCTTTTTGAGAATATAGAGATTAATGAATTGTATAACATTATGGATGTAACAATTTACTGCTTTCTTTATTTTCCTATTACCATCACAAAGGACATTAAATTACTTCACCAATATGATAATGAATAGAGGTAAGGCAAAATAAGTGGCAGTAACCCACCAATTTTTCTTCTTTGGATCTATTTTTCCTGTCTTCTGACTGCTGCATAAAGAATGCATGCATGTCTCTGAAATCACATTTTTTGAGATCTACAATCAATTCTCTTTCTCCTTGAGTCATCACCTAGATGTAATAAAAATAAAAACAAAGAAAAATGGAGACATGTAAATAACAATTCATCTATAATACTTTTAGATTTAACAAAAACATCCTGAGCTACAAAAGAAAATTGAATAAAACTTTTTTTTTTTTAGAAAACAGTTAAAGACTTATCTTCAAAGTCAAATTTCTTACCTTCCTCCAATCTTTGAAAAAGTTCTTGTTAAATATCTCACTGGATGTGTAGTCATGTTCCAACATTTTAGCATAAAAACCTGCCACTTCTTCAGCATCCTGACTTAATTTTAAAACTTTCCCTTAAAAAAAGAAGAAAAGGAAACTAATTTACAAGAAAAGAAAGAATCATATAACAACATTTTGCTCACAAATTTATATTTCTTATGTTGGATGATTGATTCTAAAACTTCAACTTATTCTGTAATTATTTGACTCATTAAACCCTTAATACATAAGTCTTTCCAAAGGATTGTTTATGTCACTAATAATCCAGAGGGATTACCTGAAATAGATTTTAATTTTGTAATCTGCCTGTCATATGATGCAAATTTTAGTTTTATAAATCCAATGCAATGTTAAAATGAAACGATATTCAAGTATTATACAGATATGCATGCATGTATGAGCTGCTGCTCCAACCCACTTCTTAAAATCTAGCCAAATGATCAATTTATTTTGTAAGGAATGCCTCATCTTGCCTGACAGCAAACTCACCTGAAAGTCCTATATTTTTGAGAATTCTTTAATAAGTCATAGTATATTAGGCTTTCTTTGATTCCAAATAAGTAACAGAGACTTTGATAATTTTGAAATTGGAAAAAAAAAAAAAAAAAAAAAAAAAAAAAAAAAAAAAAAAGGGGCACTCAACACAATATTTCTTTACCAGTTACATAAAACATTCTGATGAAAATTTAATCAACACCTATATATTTGATTCCAGATTTTATTGAGCCACTCATATACAGTATTTACTGACAACAGAGCTGCCTGTCATAGCAGAGAGGTAAGCTTTTGAAATCTGAACATTCCTTTAAAAATAATGAGAAATAAATGTCAGAAAAATAAACAAAAATAATCACAATTACCATCATATTTAAAGATAACATTGTCAGGTAAGGGCTCATAATCTGGTGCGAACAGAGGCCCTTTGTGTTCTAAGAACATCCATTTGACGCCATCCTCTCTTCTTTCTTCTTCCCACCTGACAAAAATAAATTTAAGTTTATACTTAACATCATTAATATACAACAGTTGTAGGCAATTAACTACCACAGAAAACCTTTTACAAATTGTTATTCTACAAGAATGCTATATTTATACTGCATATCTTAAATGTAATTTTCTTTGTATATATTTATATATGTTGTCACAAGCTTCACTAAGAGAAATTGATATTTAAAACAAAACAAAATGACCAATCCAACATACTCACAGTACAAATAAGAATGTAGTAGTCTAGCAGTTTATACGTTGTTACAAGGCTAATTTACAACAGGGTTTAACGTGATCAAATAAATTTTTTTTCTTTAAGTGGTTACATAATTGCATCAGTTTAACCTGTTGCCCTCAAATCTTATTTGATCTAAAATATTGGTTAATGTTTGCTCCCAGTTGCGAAGGATTCTGATAGAATCAAATAGGAAGTAACTCTTTGCTCCCTTAAAATCTTACCATTTCCAAACAATCTGTTCCTCATCCCCTTTTTTCTTTCTTTCTTTTTTAGTTGGAGTTTCTGGTTCCGTTTTGATTTCCTTCTTGATTTTTTTCTTCTACAAAAAAGGATGAAGTTCTAAAATGGTGACTTTTTTTCCACAAACAGCAAATCAAATCAACATAACATCTCCAGTCTTTGTTTTAAAAGTACACACACACACAGCGCTTCCTCACCGTAACTTTTTACATTTTGCATATATGAAAGCCTGTGAGGGCATTTATTAAGTGTTAAAAAAAAAAAAAACAAAACAAAAAAAAAACAAAAAAAAAAAAAAAAAAAAAAAAAAAATAAACAGAACTAATGAATGACTAGAGGAGTTTGATAACCAATAAGGAAATTATATCACGCCAACCCAGCCTGCTCACAACCTCATATTCCTCACTGAACAATCAAACAATGAGATTAAAAATTAAGATCATGAATGGTAGCTAAGTATAGAATTAAAAAAAAAAAAAAATCTTTTGCACCATCATTTAAAGTGACAAATCAAATACTAATAGATGAATCTATTGATAACTTTCAAAGGAAAAGTTGTTCAATTGTGCTTTTGGGAAGAAAAATAAAGCCACTTAGCATGATAGAGTCTCAAAACATTTCCTTATTCAGATGTGGAGTCTGAATATCACATTAATCAAAGTATCTATTTTTATCATCATTATATATAATCAAATGTGTATGTAACTGTATGCATGTAGCATAGAGATTGACATTTTATCAGTGGAGAGATAAGAATTGTAAGGGTGGTCAAACACAAGTTGAAGCAAATTATTACAGCATTCAAATTTATGAATAGTTAGCCAGTTTTACAACTTTGTACTGACATTTAAGTATACAGTACAAAAAAAATATTACAACTTATTACAATTAGAAATTTCCAGTTGCTGAAATGGACAGATCAGTTGTCATTTGCCTTTTCCTATTTTCTGATGAAAAAAAGGTGTTTTATTTCCCACCTTTACAGATTATAAACCTGATGAAAACTGAATTGGCCAAAATACTGTTGTTACAACAGTAAAAACACAAAGGAGCTATCATTTTCATGAATTTAGAGAGAAAAGATAAAGTTATGTAAACGCCTAAATAGGCTTGTCTAAAAGTATTTTCCCTTTAAGAACAAAAGGTAGTTGTCCTAATAACAAAGCATACAATGAACACATAATAAAAAGGAAAAATGCTCTCACTTTAACTGGTTCTGTCATTTCCTCTGCTTTTCTTTTTTTGGATGGCTCCTGATCACTTTCCTCATGTTTGATCTTCTTAATTTTAAATTTGTCAGCTCTGAAAGGAGGGAGGGCAGTGATGAATGAAAGGTCAAGTCTGGGTAGGAAAGGATGTAGGAATCAAAGTCATTTGTTGCAAGGATGGTTAAGAATTGGGGGAATAAATGAATGATCAATGAGTGGAATGAAGAAAAAGAAAAAAAAAAAAAAAAAAGAAAAAAGAAGAGAATAAATCTATTAGCATAAACATTTTTTTATAAATTTTATGAAAGAACATTTTCCAAACCATCCAATTTATAATAGATTTTGCATCAGTCGTTACTGGTTAACAATATTTATAATCATTCAAGCATCAAAGTGATTTATGCACAACATTTTTCATTGTAAAATTATTCCAATTTTATCAACTATCCTGGAGAGGAAATTAAATAATCAACATGAAAATATTCAACAGTGGTATAGAATCAGTCATAATCAAATTTAGGAGTGTTGCTTAAACTGATCTCATCAGTAAAAATCCAATCAATTAGATAACATCAAAGTTGAAAGAAAATTCTTTTTAAATTCTTATTTTCATTATATCTACTTAATACCTATAAACTACTTACCTTTCTTGTAAAGGTTCATCATCACTTTCAATCTTATTTTTTTTAAGAGGGGTTCATCAGGTTTTCTTTTATCTGAAGCAAATTATATATAATATATATATATATATATATATATATATATATATATATTATACACACAAAAAAAAAAAAAAAAAAAAAAAAAAAGAAAGAAAGAAAGAAAGAAAAAAAAAAGTGAATAAAATACACAGGAATGCTTTGAAAAGTTTTGTCTCACCGAAAATTAGACCAAACATTAAAATTCTTTTTGAAGTGTGACTAAGTTGAACCTTTTTAGCACCCTCTCATACATATATGTACACTTAGTTTATCCTTTGGTTTGTTAAATAAAAATTAAGATGAAAGAAAATTAATAGTTAATAATAATAATGACAACAGCTCATTTAAAAATGTAGACAATATTATTGCTAACTAATATTAACTTAGTAAATAGAGCAATTGATTTTAATAATAAAAATATATTGCAGATAATCAAATTCTGTTCAGAAATGAAGAGTACAAGTCTTGCTTAATTCTTTAACAGAAATATTCTCTATAACAAATTCACTGTGAAATAATGATTAACAAGTTAATTGGATTTTGTACAAATACAACCTTACATGAAAAATGTCTACTTCAGTCAAACAATAGCAAACTTGCAATACATACCAAAGGAACATCATCATCACTCTCTGGTTCACGCTTCACTTTCACTGGTGTTTTTGTTGGTGACAGCATGTTGTTCATTTGGGGATGTTCTTGCTTGATAGATACAGTCTCTGACTTGACCATACTAGGTTTGGCTTCCTTGTGCTCAGACTTGTCCTTCATCTTTTCACGGTGTTCATGCTTTTCTCTTTTGCGCTCCTCACTTGTCTTTTCAGATTTTACTGTTGAGGAGTCACTAGGCTTGATTTCCTTGTGCGAGCTGCTACTGCCATCTTTGCTTTTATGTGAACTTGATTTGTCACGATGCTTTTCACTTGAAGAGCTTTTCTCTTTGTGCCGATCCTTGTGTTTGTCCGATGATGAGCTGTGTTTGTCCGATGATGAACTGTGTTTGTCCGATGAGTTGTGTGAGCTACTTTTAGATGAACTATGTTTGGAAGATTCCTTGTGTCTGTCCTTGTGTTTGTCCGAGTGTCCGTCCTTATGCTTGTCCGAATGCCCATCCCTGTGCTTAACTGAGTGTCCATCCTTGTGTTTGTCTGAGTGCCCATCCCTGTGCTTGTCCGAGCTAGAGGAGGACTTCTTATGTTTATCGGAATGTCCATCCCTGTGCTTGTCTGAACTGGAGGAATGCTTAGAACTATGGCCATCTTTGGACTTTGAAGATGAGGAATGTCCATCCTTTACCTTAATATGATTGCTTGCATTAGAATGGTTGTTCATACCACTATGATCATTTAACTTCATTTTCAAATCTGGTAGAAAAAAAAAAAAAAAAAAATTTCAAGTATATCAAATTCAATGATGCATATAAAATATTGTGAAAACTGTCATATATATATATATATATATATATATATATATATATATATATGCCTGTATGTTCCAAGTTATGGGTCAGTTTTACCCCTAGGAAACTGAAGTATGAATTTGGCATCGGTACATCTTTTCAAGGTGAAGGTATGAGCCTATTGATTTTCTAAGTAAGTGTATCAAAAAAGGCTTTTCAAATATTTAGAAATTTTTGCAGATTCTCTTAAAACAAATCACTTAAATATTTTAATTGATTTAACTTAATTACGACTATTTTTTTTTTTCAGAAAAGAGCAAATAGTATAAAAATATCAAAATGTAAATAGTCTAACATAAATCTAAACAAAAAATTTTGTTTTGTGTGCAGAATCAGGTGGGAAAGAGAAGAAAGATGAAATAATTCTCAATGATTTTCTGTTAATAAAAAAAAAAATGAATGCAAAAATCCAGCCATGTACTCAGTTTACTACAAAATCTTTTGTTTAAAACATCAAGACCACTGAAGCACAGTACTTAATGGAGGTGGACATTTTGAATATTAGATCTATTAGAGTGATTTATTCCATTTCTTTGTGGTTGCTTATGGATTTGTGAATTCAAAAGTTTGTTTATATCTCTCCAGTGGTTAATTTGTAAAAAAATACAATATTCATAGCCTACAATTAAATGTTTTTATGTTCTATGAACTAAAGGTTTCTCAAGCAGCATTAGTAGGTAATGGAGATAATGGTAAACCACAAACAAAACAACTAAGACAAGAGTAAATGTACAAATGAAGGGATGAACACTAACTGGCACAAAGGGTAGAGAACACTTAAATATTTCAATTTTGGAAGAGATGTTTTCCAGTTCTGGCACTATTTGCAGAAAGAATTTTTTTTTAACTACATCATTTAATACTAACTGTAAGTTTTAGTGGCTACAAATAATTGATATCAATTAACCACCACCCAAAAAAACCCCAGATTATCAACTTTTTGGGGGTTATAATCGAAGTACTGACTGGGCTCAATGCTGTTTAACTGTGATTGAATGAGAACTGGTGTTTTCAGCATGATTTGACTGTAGGTAAATATAATTGACAAGTTTTAGTAAATGCCTAAATTCCTAAGATGCATAAATAAAAAATCAGTAATTTTCCAAATAATGGCAGCCCAATTTAGAAAAATAATTTTAAATAACCTCTTATTTCTACATAGCATTAAGATTCTACACAGATTTTTCCTTTTTGCTTTTAGTAATTAAAAAATTATGTTACATCTAATGACAATTTTGGTAGTTATTTCACTTTTATATACCTTTAATAAAAGATAGGGAATACGTGTACACACATTTACATGAAACTTAAAAAGCACTTTGATATATTGTAAAATTAGTTAGAGACAGCTGATATAAATATCAACTATCAGATAACAAATCAGTACATGCTAAATTTCCCTATAGAATAAAAATATAGGTTAAATTCATTTTCTCTTCAGCCTTTATCAACCAACAAAGATGTGGTATGCTGCATATTCCTAACTGTTCTCCCACATGAGAACAAGTAATAAGTTCAAGAGCAGGTAGCTGAAATGCCAGTGTCATTGACAAAGTGTGTGTGAGAGAGAGAGAGAGAGAGATACTTATTTTTGCTTGAGGCTTTGTAGGTTTTAGTTGTAAGAAAGTAGAAATATTCAGTTAAAAGAGAAAGTATAGGAGGCTGGCAGTTAAACAAGCTGCACTTGTCCTTTTTCTACCAATGGGTAAGTAGCAGGAGGAGCAACTAAACAGATGTATATCATATAGACATGAATAAATTAGGTTACATTTATTTCCGTAAGTACATGATAGCTATTGTTTTCAGGCAATACTTTTGCCATGCTCATCTCCATACACAATTAGGTGCTTAACAAAATTATTTACATAAGCACACAAAAGATTGTTTTTTTTAACATAGTAAGTTTTCCAGTAGATACTCACTATACACAAGATTTTACCCATACTGTTAAAAATAAAACAATATTTAAGTAATTTTTAAAAATTCTTTTGGTTATATTTTCTGCATGAATAATCTCCGGTGTCCATACAAAAATTACTGTTGCTTCTAAGAAATGCTTAAACTTTTTAATTCATTAAAAAAATAAAAATATCCAAAGAAATCTAAGAGTTAAATAAAAAACAATGTATTAATAGTCTGATCTCCCTTACGAATGAGAATCTGTTGTTTCCATAATGGAATATGTTATATCAAATAGGGTAGATAAGGCAAACTTCCATCTCACCCTGCTTATTATACTAACACCTGTTGCACAATCAAAGTACATTGAGATATGTACCAAGAAAAGGATATAATTTAGTTAGAAATTCACAATAGGCTTGAAGATACATTGATCATATTATATACAAATGCATGCATACACTGTTTAATGCAAATATACTGTGTTTTCATATTGTATTAATACTTATACAAATGATCATCAATGCTATCATCATCTGATGGAGGTGATAATGCATGTAAGTGGAGTTAGACACATGAGCATCTTATTTTTAACCCCACCATCCAAAACTTAAGTAGTTAATGGACAACTAAAAGAAAAGTGGGGAAAGAACACAAAAGTAGCAGAGTTGTTAGCCCATGTGCTTGTCAACTAGAGAGCACTACTGCTAGATAATGAGACCTGCCTGCCAACATGACCCATGCAAAACTGACAGAATTCAATTGATATGCATGAACTATGTCAGTACCCGGACAGTACCCAGAAGGAAAGAATGAACTGAAATGATAACCCACAAAAGATTCTCTCTGTATTCCCAGTTCGAGTCAACAATATAAAACTGTGCACCATCAGTTTCAGAACAGTGAAAGGAAATGTGATGAGAGACTGCAGGACTAAATTGACAGAAGTGCTAACCAGATCAACATCTTTAATTAAACAGCCCTACATATTTGTTAGCCAACTACCATCTCTTAAAAAGACCTAATTTTTTTGTTTTTTGAAATTAATTTTCACTTGATATGAACCAATGTAAACAAATACTTTCCAAAATAGATACTAGTAGGAAAGAGAAATAAATTTTTTAACATTTGATCAGGTTAGAATGTTATTTTTTATGTGAACATTTTAAAATGTAGTATCATCTAATAGGTGCACTGTAATTTGACATTTGGTTGCTATCTGAATGTAAAAATGGTCATTTTCTTTGTGAAACACTTGTTATCTCATAGTTAAGAGTTTTTTAAATGATTAATTATATGAAGAACATTTGGTAAAGTATAAAATCATGCAAAACAACTAAAAAAAAAAAAAAAAAAAACACCAAAACACTTTCACAAGTAAACGGGTATTCTGGCCTCCACAAGCAAGTATTTCACAAAAAAAAAAAAAAAAAAAAAAAATTAAAGAGAGACAAAGGTTTTTTTTTTATTCTTTGAATAGATTAATATAATGGTGCTTATTGCAGATACAAGTTATCAACCTTCTATCTTGTGTATATAGGTGGCAGTAGACTTGTTCATCCCTTACAGTCTTGTATTAACCACAATGTTTAAATCAACTCCAATTCCTACACTGGAGACCTTATATACCATTGATTAAAAGCATTTTCATTTTGCAAATATGGAATATAAATTTATACAAAATTTAAAGCTACATATTCATTTGCATAAAGAAAATAGAATACCAGAAATAGTTATGCAGTAAAGAACTAAAAAGTTCTGTAGTTAGATATTAGTAGATGAGGTTTCAGGTCTTTGTATTGATGTTTAAATGACAATGGTTACCACATATTGAATTTACCCTCCTCAAGGAAAATAAATCTCAAACTCAACAACTAATGATCATAGCATACATTAAATAATTTTTTTTGTGGAAATTTTGTAGTTTTGAGGTGGTGATAAACTGATATACCAAATAAAAAAAATGAACATAGAATAGGCTGTTCTAGGAATAGTTTCACCCAACACTGCGAATTGCTACAAAACCTGAAAACTTGTGTATTATTCTTAAATACCTTGTCAGATAAAAGACCTTCATGTGGATATCATGCATGTTACCAAACTCATTCAGAAATATCTAAACAGCTAGCAATATACAATCACTTTCTAAGATCAATGGTTAAAAATGGTTTCAAGCGAGTGAAGCTTGTGCATAGCACACAACTCAAAGAGAAAACAATGGCATAATCAAGATGTTGACATTCCCCACTACTTCAAATAAAAGGTTACAAAGGAAAACGACATCAATGATGGAAAGAGTGATAACAGTTACTGGAATTGAAAAACATTTTCCAGAAAAATTGTTTTAAAAAGAAAGATTTTTATAAATTTCTTTAAAACAACCTAGTTTACATTCCTTGAGCATTCCCTATTAAAAAGTAATTCAATTCACAGTACTTAAGTTAAGATTTAGGATTTTCCCAAAGGTAGAATCCAAGGTGACAGAACAGCCAATCATATTTTGAATATGTAAAACAAAAATGTACTGACAAACATTTGTTAATGCTATTGCTCACTTAATAGCAGACTCAAGAGCCACTCAAAGTAGAAGGTTACTGAATGAGTTTGTTTTATGGATGTAATAATAGTAGATTATGAGGATATATAGGATAGATAATAGCTGATACCAAACTTGAAGTTAAGATTGTAGTGGTCTTTGGAGTTTGTTCCACAGGGCAGTAGATCTTTGGAAAAAGCTGTCTGAATAGAACTTCCTAATAGAATATGAAGGGTAGAAAATAATTTATTACTTACAAGGCTGTTTTTGAAATCTTTCAAGGCTGGAAAAGGTGTATTGAGTAGCTCCAGCCTAGATATGACATCAAGTTACCATTTTTGGTCTGATCTAATTCTTGTAAAGATAAAGTATAGCAGATTGAATCAGGTACTTTCTGGAGTGGTATAAGGAGCCAAGCTTTTTTCCAGCATCTTTCATAATTGTACAGAGATATATTGTTCAGCTTGAGGCTGAAGGGAGGGTGAACACTAGTCCCAATAGATGCCAGAGTTTTTTTTGAGATTGCAGCCATTCATTGTGACTGGTGAGATTTTAAGTTCAACTTAATGATTATGAAAAGTTACTAGCTTGATTTTTGAGATATTGAAAGTTACAAGCTAGTTTCCTTGCACACCATTGTGATGTTAGAGCTAGGTCAAAAGAGATCGGCTTCCAGATCCTGGTCCACCCATATACTATGGTAACATCTGCATTTATATTTACAATCTTAGAAAGTTCTTAGGCAGAAAGAGAGCAGTACTGTGGATTGACCTTTACCTGCATTGATTACATAAGCTTCAGAGGTCTGCATACTGACAAACTACTCGATAGGAAGGACTTAATGATTGCATAGACGCTTCCAGAGATTCCATAACTGGACAGTTTGTGTAACAATCTTAAGACACAACTTGTCAAAGGCCTTTGAGATATCTAAGGCAATTACTCTTATAATGAATTTATTATTGAGTACCTTACCAATTTTATGTGTTATGATAGTAGATCAGCAGTTGATGGTGTGTCATTCAGGTGGTTTCTGTTGAGGTGAGCAACAACATTGTTATGACAGCCCCAACAATTTTGCCGATAACACTTATAGGGGGCCCGATAGGACATACAGCTAGCACCTCCCATAGATTTGAAAAAATTTCTCCTTCAAGCAGTCGTTAAACAACTGATAAAATTGGAGCTCACTCTGGATGGCGGCACTTAAGAACATTCCATTGGATTTTATCTGGTCCAGTAGTCTTTTGATGAGTCAGGAAATTTCCTATGCCATGACTTGATTAGGTAGTTTCACAGAGATCAACTCTTATCTTCCACTGAGCCTCAAAATAATTTATATCCAATGGGTATCATACAAAAGTGAAAAACTAAGTTATTAAATATCTTTGCCTTACAGAAACATTGTAAATGGTCACAAATCTAAAGAAGATAGATAAAAAAATTTGAATGTTGGCTGCATGATGAGGGAATAGGCAAAAATGTATGCTACTGCAAAAATTCTATTTATCAATCTTCCATCATATCTATACATAAAAGATAAGATATATAGAAAGAAAGAATAAATTTTTGAATGTTTAAGAAAGCAATTAAAAAAAAAAAAAAAACATTTTTCTTTGACTGAAATTGTCTCCCCTAAACTCTAGCCAATTCCCACTAACTTGCAATAATTAATGTTAATACTATTCCTTCCAGTATATATAAGTCAATTGTGATGTGGCATCTTGTCTTGAGAGACCATGGATCTGTGCTCAAAGAGTTATGTCAAAGCTATGACACAAATATTTTGATTAAATACAAGCTTAAGGAGAAAAAAAAAAAAAAAAAACATAACCCAAAAAACAAACATTGGGTCACATTTATTAAGATATACTGTGTTTATAAAGAGTTCAGAGGGGAAATATGAAGCAAATTGATGGGGAAAAAAAAAAAAAAAAAAAGAAAAAAGATAAATGTTAAATTTTATTGAAACTTTCAGGGCTTGTACACAAATGAAATTTTAGATTTTTTTTTTACATCTGTATATATAAATGTGCAGATTTTTGTAAATACACATATCCATATACACCATTATCAGAAAATAAGAGTAGTAACAGTAGTAAATTTTAAAATTTGCATATTTCTAACATTTTCCCAAGAAGCATATTTGTCAATAAAGCCTAAATTTCAATAAAATATTTTTCTAAAATTTTAAGAATCTAGGTAGTTATAAAATCCTATAAAAACTGTTCACATATTCAAATAATTTTTATAGTTATGCACCCTTTACTTAAAGATGCCAAACATTAAGCTATTGTTAAATTTGTCAACACCACATAAAACCACCCACCACAGTGATAAAGAAAATGCTCCTCTGCAATATTTTAAATTAAAAGTAAGTAATATATTTGTTTTAATTCAAATTAAACTTTAAATCAATTTTCCTCAAAGTTCCAGGAAAGTAGGTTTTTGAAAGATTTTTTTAATAAAAGAGAATTAGGTTATATTGACAGATTTGTCAATACAACTTCAAAAAAATTCCAATCAATTTAAATTCTGTTTGAAACAGCAAAATATCTTGTCTATTGGATATATTAAATTTAATTAGCTTGGAATTCAAACTAAAAAAATAAAAGCTTCAAATATTTTTCATTTTTAAAATGCATTTTAAACAGATATTGTTTTTTTTTTGGTACATATATATATATATATATATATATATTCATTAATTACATAAAAATACAAAAATAATTTCCTTTTAACTGGGTTCAACATTTTATCCTGGTTGTAAGCTCTCTTTAAATTTTTGGAATAAATATAAAGACGTTAAATTTTGTCATTGTTTACAATTTGCTTTTATGCCTAACATATTTTGCATTTTTTACAAATAAGGAATCACTGATTAGCTAATAGCAATAATAGATGAAAAAAATTATATTCAATTCCTTATTTAGGGCTTAGCAAGTAAATGTATTAATGGAAAAAATAGAAGAGAAAGTCACTCCCAGATTTCCATCAATTACACATGAATAGAAAAGCAAACCATTAGTTAACACATCTTTAGGAAGTAATTTCAATTTGCAAAAGAAAAAAGGCGTAATACCTGCATAGTAGAAGGAGCAGGAAAAGAAATTCATATCAACTGATTGCAATGAAAAATATACAAGAATGGTGTCAGATTAAACTATAACAACTTCCCATCATTGAATTTAATGCATGATAATGAGGATTTGATGGGTATAGCTACAAAGTCCTTTAAAGTCTGTATTTACAGTCACCAACTACTATCAAATTTTATTTCCCATAGATTTGTTTATCACATAAAAAAAGTCAAATTTTACAGAAGGGAGACAACTAAATTATCATAAGATAAAATGAGAAAATTACTACAACAGGGTAAATAAAAGGTTCTCATGGTCTATATACATTCATACACACTATGATTGCAAATAAGAATAAGATGAAGTGCAATTCATATATATATATATATATATATATATACACACACACACATAAATAAAACCTGACATTTTTATTATTTCAAAAATTATTTTTAGTGGATACCCGCATTTGAAAGCGTGTATTAGTCTGTGCACCTGAGAAATCTTACAATCTTTACAAGATGCCCTTCTTGCTGCAATTTTCTTTTAAGCAATTAAAATTAAATTAATTTCTAATTATTTACCTTTTGTAATAAAGTAATTTTTTTATTGCTTTTTAAACAGAATACAATCAAATGTTGAAGTTTAGTTGACTTCTTTGACAGCAACTATCCTTCAAAAGTTTCCTGTTTTTAGCGCTTCTTGACAAATAATGTTAAAAAAATAAAATTGCTTCCAATTAAGCCTCAATGAGTAAATTTCCACTTTTAATTTCAAAGTACATCATGGAGAGCATGTTTCTAATAAAATGAACATTTTACGAGCAATAAACATTTTTACAGCAATCGATAGAATTTGGGGACAAATTGTATATCACATCTAAACAATTCATATTCATATAAGCCTTTTAACAGTTTATTTTTTATCAAAATCCAATACTTGACTATTTGTTTAGCTAAGAAGGTCTGAATTAAGAGTGATGTCATCGGTATTAAGTTCTCTCCCACTCTCATCATCAGCGTGGACTAAGTCACTAAAGTAAACACTACCCCTAACTTGTGGTAAAAACAGTAATATTTATTATTCATGAATCCAGCAAAAATATAAAAAGTTTAAGCTATTCAGATGTTTCTTTTGAAAAATTTAAATTTATTTTAAATATTTTTTAATATTGGTTAATAAAAATAACAGCCTTTCAAACACATATTTAATCAAAAATATATAAAAAATAATGAACAGATTTAAAAATTTTTAAAAATATATTTTTCATTTCCTTCCCGTGAAAAGACTGAGAGTCGAAAGGAAGTAAGTCAAATTTTGTTCAAACAGCTGCATTTTTTGGGGGGTTAATAAATGGAATTGGTAATTCGTGCTCCTAAGATTGGATTATAATTTTTATTAGAAGATATTAACATTTAAACAAAAACTAAATTAAATTGAAGACATCAAGTGATTGTTTTGGTTCGACAATATTTTAGAAAAAATATGTTCAAAATAAAATAAAAGCAAAGATGGATGATAACCAACTTAATCATTTAAAATTCTTTAAAGTCTTGTTCAATAAAAGAAAAAAAAATTAAAAAAGATAAATGATTTTAAAACATGTAAATACTATTTTAAGGAAGAAATGCACATTTTTACAAATCAATACCCGTCGTGTACGACTTTTAGTTTAAATTTGACCACTGGATGGAATAGCGTGTGACTGAAGAAAAATAGATTTAGCGATCGAAAGTCGAATTTTTCAATGAATACAGAAGTAAAATGGAAAATTTAAATAAACATTGTGCGAAAATAAATATCACAAGAGAAATGCAGAGTTTTTTTTACATTGTGAAATTGCAGAATTTTTACATTGTGACGTACTTATGAGTCAATTAAAGTACAGAAGAAAAAATAAGATTTCTATCTACAACAATGTTACAATAATAATTTGGATAATAACTAGCATTTAGCTACTTCCACACTAACCGGCTTGGTGGTAACTTCAAGAACCGGTCGATTTTTAATCTCAGGTAAGTAAAATTCAAAGAAAAAAGTATATATATTTTTACTTTTACTTACATATGGATTACACACTCTCAGAACATACACGCGCATAAAAAAAACAAAACAAAAAATAAAACTACATGTGCTTCTGACACGTGGTCGAGTATTTGGCTCTACTAGTACATAATAAATATTTATTTTCATTAATAATGTAAGAGGAAAAAAAAAAAAAAAAGAGAAAGATTAAAATTGAAGGGTGACTTTTTTTAAAAATATAAAGTTTCACTACTAACATCAGCCAACAGAAATGATAAGAATTCGATGATATTGTAAGGATATAAAAAGAAGAAAAAACAGCTCGATTGCCACTTGTGAATTTGAAAGATCGGAAAAAGTCTGGTAAGTTGAAAAAGAAATTGCCCCATATTTATTTTTTGGTATTCGGAAGTTCCTATACATAGGACAATAGAACCCCTTCCACCGCCAGCTGAAACTCTTTCATTTCGACAAAATTTCAACGAAATAAAAGAGAAAAAAAATTGTAGGTGAGGGGAATAGAATTAATCAGAATCTGATCCTACGAGCCGGCAAAGAGAGAGAGAATAGTTAAAAGTGTCAAGTTGGGAGAGGGAGAAAGACCAAAAAAAAGAAAAAAAATCTTATAGTGGGGGTTACTTCATAACATAGCAGTGAAGAGTAAGAGATATAAAACGCTTGGTCTCCTAATATTAGTCTCTTAAGTGCGCTTTCCTCTCTGATCACCCTACCAGTGAAAGAAAAGGAGAAGGCCAGAGACAGAGGGAAATTGGGTACAGAGTTTATGAAATTTAAAGTTCCCCCGCCCCGTACACCACATCGTCCGCCAGTGGAAACCTTCTTCCTCACCGAAGACTGAGGAGTGCTGATATAAGCAAGAAGACAACATCACAAGAAAGGAAGGAGGAAAAAAGGGAAAAGATTTAAATGGAAAAAAAAAATATCACCGTCGTGTAAAGTATGTAACGACACAAGTCACCACGTAGCAAAGATAATGAACATTATTTGTCATTATACACACATGTCCCCAAAGAATAAGGGAAAAATTTACAGAAATTATTTCTTCCTTAATCAATTTCACAAAACAATACCGTCACAACTGTTCAAGTTAAATTCATTTAAAAATATAAATAAAAACGTTAATTAATTTTCTTTTACTGAAAAGAAGAGCCAAACAAACAGGTGTAAAAAAAAAGAAAAAAAAAAAAAGGAGAAAATAGTTTTAAAATAGCTAAATGAACAAACAGAAGACATTATTAAATTATATAACGATTTTTGAATATGTTTTTCTAACGTGGGGATCGAATGAAAAAATTTGGAATTTAATACATGAATTTATTACAAAAAGTTATTTGAAGGGGAAAACTGAAATAATTTTATAAAGAAAAGTCTTTTTTAATTACTTTTTAGTTTACTTTTGTTTTGTCTTTTTCAATATTGATAGGAAATTCTTGGATTGTTTTTTTTACTTTTTAAATTAAAATATTTTTTTTACATCTTGACTTTTTTTTTTTTAAAACAGAAATTACTTAAGCGTTTGTTGATTTTAACAAAAAAGGAAATAAAATATTACAGATGATTAAACATAAAAATGGGAAAATAAGTGAAAAAATACTTCAACTTTCTTTATGTATATGTAAAAAAAAAAAAAAAAAAAAACTTTAATATATTTGACTTTTAACAGAAAATTAAAAACAAAAAAAACTCTTGATTTAAATTATTTTTTAGTTTCTAAAATTAATCACGATTTTTTTTTTCCTAGCGGAAAAAAAAGTAATTTTTTTCTTCTTACTCACCGTTTGCTGTAGTCCCTGATGAAGGAGCAATCTAGATTTTGGTAGGGAAGAAAAGAAAAGAATATAACATTAATGAACATTTTTCTGACCCCCCCCCCTTCGGGCTTTTATAGATTTAAAAAAAAAAAAAAAAAAAAAAAATATTTTAAGTATTAAAAAAAATCTTTTACTAAACTAAATAAAAATAAATGATTAAAATCTGGAAATAAATGTATTTTCTCCCATTTACTGCCATGGGAATGTATGTCTTAATATTACAAGAGATAAACATACACAGCCTCTATCTTTTTTTCTCTCCGACAAACCGAAAAATAGCCTAAATAGCAATAAAAATGAAAAATGAATTGCACATTAAAAAGATAGAATAGCAGAAAAATCAGCCAAAGTCGGTTTTGAGTGGCTAGATCACCAGTCTGGCTTCTGAACACAGTGAACATCGACAGCAAGACGGAAAAAGTGGGACTTAGAAAAATTTTCAGCCATTTTTAACATAGCCAAATTCTGAGCCTTTGTTTGCTGGTCGACGACACGATATAAGAGGCTATTTGTGGCCATCGTACGGGCGATCGGATCATTACTTAGTGAATACGGGATCGAATTACTTACCGATGTGGCACTAATTGCCTGATCAAACTTGAGGTCATCCATCTTTCACAGAATTTTTGCCCGATATCTGTTCTCTATCTGAACAGCTTGCTGGCTAATGGCGGCTCTGGGACAATGTAACGAGACTAAGTCCGACTTTGGCGGCAGTGCGCATGCGCACGATACCCGGATCTGAAACCTCACTCACTCACATACCGGCTATAACTGAAGAGCATCATTTTTATCACAGTCTATAATACAGACCAATATATTCGGTCCTTATTTACTTGCAGATTTAGTAATCTCAAAATCAAATCGTTTTGATCATAGTTAAAACAATTCTTTGCCGTCTGCTTCCGTACTTCCTTAGTAAACAAAAAAAAGCACACAAAAAACCATGAAATGAAAGCAGGTTTACGAAGCAAAAAAACATTTAACGAATTTGTTTGTCACACTTAGGTTTATCACAAAAAGGTATTTTAAGATTGTAATTTGTTTCAGAATATATATATATATATATATATATATATATATTAAAAAATTAAAGAAAGTAATTAAAAAACGATTCTTTTTAATTTTGAGTTTTGACGTTTTAAAGCTGACTCAAACCTTTTTTTAGTGACACGTACAAAAACTCCACATTCAATTTATAAAAAGTATTTCATAAAAAGACAACTATGTATTTTAATTTTATGAGTATATTTTCATTTTTATTAATAAAAAAACGTAAAAGCTAGTATGAAAAATAACTTACATGTTAAAAATATATTTCACCAACTCAAAAAAAGTGTTCCATTTTTTTTATTTTAAGAAATTAGAAAAAATAATAAAATGATTATAAAAATAAATAATTTATTATTGTTTACAATATTGTAATTTAACTTTTTACTTTTATTATTTATTTTTAATTAATTATTACCACGCATGAAAATATGCCTAGAAAAATAATTCTAAGTACTATTTAAAAATCATTTAAATTTAATTTTAAATTACACATTTTTAAATTATGATATAAAAATCTTGAAAGATTTTCATTATTTTTTGTCAAAGGAATCTGTTATTTTCTACTTATCATTTTTCCTGAACAAGTACATTATTAAAGAGAATTGAACAATTTCACACTGCAACATTTTTTTTTACTTTTAAAAAAGATTATTCTATTGAACTTCAATAAATGAAAATGCATATTAAAAACAATTATTTCATTGCAAATCTTATGAATCTGTAGATACATATGTGTACTTTACATATTAAACTTGTGTATCTTACATGTATTTGTTTATTGGGAGACTGACTAAGAAAAGTTGATTTTTTTTTTAGAAACTGATAGTCTTTTTTTATTATATGGTATTTTTGACATGCCATGTCCTTTCTGGACATAAGCAATCATGTTTCTTCATAGATTCTTTTTCTTTATTATCTGTGAACTGTCATAACTTCTTGGGAAATATAGTGGAGTGATTTCCCTTTGCGTTTCCCTTGGTTTTGAATTCAGAATAACCTTACTCCTAAACTGGTTACCACCCAAGGCTAGAGAATTCAGTGTACCTTGCTATTTAACTCATTGCTAGGAGGAGAAGAGTTTGATTCAGGCTTTTCACAATAGCATTTGTACAAAAAATAAACACAATAGACCAGACGGGAATTTGAACTTTGCTCACAGATCCCATTTTTACACTCTGATAACTGTTATGCTGTCTGTACATCCTATATGACAGAGCTGCTCCACTTTTCATGTAAAAATATGCTAATGAACAATTATGAAGAGAAATGACTATTCTTATAGAATGAATAAATATTTTTCTACATGTATATTCCCTACACATTACAAATCCAAAGACTTTGAATGCCCAGTGTTCTCGGGGAT
>CAHIKZ030000253.1:2682500-2690000 GCA_903632075.3 Acanthosepion pharaonis
AACCCGTAGATGTTAAGAGGCGCAGTGCTAGGATTTTCTCAGATCCGCCAATTGGTGGTACAATGGCTGGTATCAGCGAGTTATTCACGGCAAAGCCTACGCCGTGTTGCCTTGGGTCATCCTGATGCAGGCCTTGCCAGAAGAAGGTGTAGTTGGCCTCTCTGATGGAACCGCTGTCGGCCAGACGAGTCTCTTGCAGGCAGGCGATGTCAATGCCAAGCCTTGAGAGTTCCCTGTCTTTGACCGCGGTCTTTCGAGCATCGTCGATCTGTTGGATGTCATCTACGAGTTCAGGGCGCATAGTCCGGACGTTCCAGCTAGCAAACCGAAGATCTGGAGTCTTCATGTTTCTTTCTTTCCTGCCTGGTGCGGGATTTACAGATTGCTTGTCAGGAGGATCAGTCCCTGACCGCAGCGACTGCAATAACTACCGCGGCATTTCCCTACTCAGCGTCGTCGGGAAAGTCTTTGCCCGCGTCATCTTGCCACGCCTGCAGAGCCTCGCCACCCGTGTGTACCCCGAATCGCAGTGTGGTTTCAGGGCGGGCCTATCTACAGTGGACATGATATTCTCGCTGTGCCAGCTGCAGGATAAGTGCCGTGAGCAGCAGAAACCACTGTATATCGCCTTTATTGACCTGGCGAAAGCCTTCGACTTGGTCAGCAGAAGCAGACTCTTCAGCCTCCTGGAGAGGAGGGTAGGATGTCCCCCAAGACTGCTCCAGAAGGTCAAGTCCTTCTACGAGGACATGCACAGCACAGTCTGCTACAACGGCGGAACATCCGACGCCTTCCCTGTGCGTAAAGTAGGGCTGTGTCCTTGCGCCGACACTTTTGAGATCTACTTCTTCATGCTTCTCCGGTACGCCTTCTGTGACTGCATGGAGGGCATCTACATCCGCACTAGAGCAGACGGCAAAGTCTACAACATCGCTCGACTGCGCGCTAAGACCAAGGTCCGTGAGGTTCTCATTTGTGAATAGCTGTTTGCCGACGACGCTGCGCTGACGTCCCACATGGAGGACGGTCTGCAATAATTAGTCAGCCATCTAGCCAATGCCTGCAAGGAGTTCGGCTTGACCATCAGCCTCAAAAAGATCAACATTCTGGCACAAGTCACCGCCTCCGCCCCGGACGTTGCCATCAACGCACCTCGAGGTGGTGGACTCCTTCACCTACCTCGGGTCGATCATCTCCAGCCCCCCACCCCTGGACACCGAAATCAGCTCCAGGATAGGGAAAGCCGCCGCAGTCATGGCCAAGCTAAACAAGCGCGTCTGGAACAACAACCAGCTGACGGAGAACACTAAACTACAAGTCTACCGGGCCTGCATCCTCAGCACCCTTCTGTATGGCAGGGAGTCCTGGACAACTTACGCCAGTCAGGAGAAGAGGTTAAACACCTTTCACCTCTGCTGCCTCAGACGTCTCCTGCACATTAAGTGGCAAGACTGGGTCACTAACACAGAGATCCTCCAACGTGCCGGCATCCCCAGCCTGTTCACGCTGCTCTGCCAAAGACGTCTCAGATGGCTGGGGCACGTACACAGCATGGGTGCCGCCCGCATCCCAAGAGTCTGTACGGAGAGCTGTGTGTGAGTGTGTGAGTGTGTGTGTGGTTGGGGGTTCCCCGTCCAATTGGAAGACCTCAGCTGCGCTTCAAGAATGTCTGCAAACGAGACATGAAGCTGGCCGACATCGACCTCAACATCTGGAAGGCCGCGGCTGCCAAACGCCAGCTTTGGAGAGCCACAGTCAGTGACGGCGTCACGATTGCAGAAGCTGTCATCCAGTTTCATCTGCGCCAAGTGCCTGAGAGACTGCCGCTCTAGTGGGACTACACAGTCACCAGAGGCGATGTAACTCCATCGCCTAGAATTTTTTTTGGGGAAAAAAAAACAATAAGCGCTACTCCATCGTCTCCCGAGATGGACGGATGCCGACGATGATATATGAGGGTATATATATATTTAAATATATGTGTATATATATCTATAAAAGGCAGGATGTATGTGTGTGTAACGAATTCACGGTCGCAATTTTCGACGGATTTGCACCAAAATTTACATGCACATGCTCCAAGTTAGCGGGAAGTCCAAGACCGACTTTGCATTTCCCAACTCCCATCGATAGTGGAAATAATCGATTTTTTCATGCTTCTACGGCAATTTTCATGTAGTTTGCGGCCATTTTCTACTGGCCAGAGTGAGAGCCTATAGCTGGCTGCCACGAATAGGCAGGAAGATTCTATTGGCCAGCGTGAAAGCCAACAGCTGACAATATTCAGTCCCCCCACGAGGGTGTCATGTGGCACAAAGGCCTTTTAACGTGGGAATTCCCGAGCCATTAGGCTCGGCAAAAAATGGTCCCATTTGAACCCGTATAAACGGGTTCTGGGCCAATTTACCTCCCGAAGGAGACTCCGCCCTTCGGCGTAGCCTCCTTCGGTTCCTCCCGCCCGTAGGAAGAGAGTTTAACCGTGCAGTCAGTTCAAAAGTGAACGACCGACTCCAGCCAACAGCTGACTGACACGAATGTTAACAAGCATGCAAAAAAAATCGATAGCTGCATTTGTCACAAGTGAATTTAAATTTGCATTCCGTATTCCGTAGAACTGGGTTGGGTGTGAAAAAGTATTTGTTGTTAACATTCTTTTTTCATTCGGTTTTTCCAGTTCCGAGTCCTTTTTAAAGCTGATCGTCTTGTGTTCATTTTGTTTAGTTCTTTTTTCGTAACAGATTTAATGTTTAGTATAGAGCTTAGAAAAAATTCGCAGTGTGAGATAGGCAAGAAGTAAGGCATGTAGCAACATCAGCACGGAAAAGGGTACTCCTTTAAAGGGAAGGAAGGGCAAAAATGTTTTAAGTCAAGTGATAGCGATTGCTGTATGAGTCGTACGATTTTCGAATCAACGCCGGGCCATGCTGCTAGTATACTTATATATATATATAGGTATATACATATATGTATATGTCTATATATATTTATATATATGTGTATACATATATTTATATACATATGCCTATATATATATATTTATATATATGTGGATATAAATATTTGCGTGTGTATATATATATTTTATATATCTGTACATATATATTTCTATATATGTGTGTGGATGTATATATATATTTGTGTATATATATTTTAGATACATATGTGTATATATATATTTAAATATATATGTATATATGTATATATATTTATGTATATATGTATATATATATATATATATATTTATTTGTATTGTGCATGTGCATATATATGTATGTGTATACATATAAATATTTTTAAATGTATACGTATACGTGTATATATATGTTTATATATGTATATGTGTATTTATATATGCATATATATTTATATATGCATGATATATATATATATATATATATATTGTATATATTTATTCATATATATATGTATGTGTATATATATATATGTAGGTGTGTGTGTGTATATATATATATATATATGTATATGTGTGTGTATATATATATTTATATATATGTATATGCGTGTGTATATATATATTTATAAATATATATGTATGAGTGTGTCTGTATATATATATTTATAAATACATATGTATATGTGTGTCTATATATATATATATATATATGCGTCTGTATATTTATCTATATCTCCGTTAAAATACATATTTATATATATGTATGTATATATACATATATTTACATATTTGTATATGTATCTATGTATATATATTTATATATGTATATGTGTGTACGTATATACAATTATATATATATCTGTGTGTGTGTGTGTATATATATATCTGTATGTGTTTGTATATATATATATATATATATTATATGCATATATATATATCTGTATATTTAAATATGTATACATATGTATATATGCGTAGATAGATTTTTAGTTATATTTATGTATATGTGTGTATGTATATATTTACATATATATAATTATATGTATGTATATGTGTTTACGTATGTAGATATATTTAAATGTATGTTTCAACTTACATATATTTATTGATATATATGTGCATATTCATATTTTGACATGTATATGTGTGTTTATATATATTTTTATATATGCGTGTATATATATATATATTTATATATCTGTATACGTACATATTTATATCCATATATGTACATATATTTATGTGTATATATACATACATTCCTATGTATATGTTTATATATTTATGTGCATATGTATGGATATATATATATTTATGTGCATATGTATGGATATATATATGTATTTATATGTATATGTTTATATGTATATATATTTATATGTATATGTATATATATATATATGTGTATATGTCGATATATATATCTATTTATATGTATATATTTGTATGAATATATATTTTTTTCAACATGTGTATTTGTATATATATATACATGTATTTATATGTATATGTGTGTCTATATATACATTTACGTGTATACGTGTGTATATATATATATTTATATGTGTATATATATATTTATATGTATATATGTGCCTATATATATATATATATGTATGTGTATATATACATTATATGTACTTGTGTGTGTATACATACATATACTTATATATATATGTGTGTGTATATATAAATATATATTGGTATGTATATGCATATACGTTTATATATTTATGTGCATATGTGTATATATATATTTATATGCGTATATGTATATATATATATTTATATATATGTATATATATATTTATATGTTTATATATATCTATTTATATGTATATATGTTTATGTATATATATATCTACATGTGTATTTGTGTATATATTTGCATGTTATTATATTGGTATGTGTGTATATATATATATATATATATTTATCTATATTTGTGTCTCTATTTCCATGTTTATGTTTGTATATATATATTTTATATGTATACATGTGTATATATATATATTCATATGTGCATGCGTATATACATATATATTTTATGTACATGTGTTCATATATATATACATTTGTATGTATATGTATATATATATTTACGTATATGCTTCTATGTGTATATTTTATGTATATGTGCATATATATATATTTATATATATGCTTGTATTTGTATATGCATATGTACATATATATATATTTATATATATATGTGTATACATATATATTTTTGTATATGTATATTTGCATATATATATATATATATATATATATATATATATATATATATATTACATAGACGTATATATTTAAATGCAGGATAGATTGTTTTCTATATCCTTGGACGGCATCTGGTCTAGGACAAGCACAACTTTTATTTCACTACCTTGTGGCACTTAGTGCACCAAGTTTCTTTATTCCTCCCTTCCAAATTTGTGGAATTTTCGTCACAAAACCTACATCAAATTAATCAAATGACATGTGTTTTGGTCTGGCTGTCCCTTCCTAGGTTACTGAGGTCTTGAATACGACAGATGAAATGTTTTGATTTAATTTTTTTTGCAATTTCTCATGTCATCTAATAATTTTTTTCTTTCCAGATGATAAATTATAAAAAAAAGTCTGTCCGAATATTCTTTTTACTCGAGCGCTTTCGTCTATACATTTAGCGATTTTCAATATTGAAATCTGTTAAGAAGAAATAGTCTTTTCCATGTATATATTTATATAATATATTATATAATTTTTAATTTTCAAAACACGATCAAGATATTGTGTCCATCTTCATAGTTGATATTGTTGAGTGTTGTTTTTTTCGTTTTTATTAATAAGGCTTCCATTATTTTTAGCCTTTTTTTTGCATGTAGATGTTGCTATTTGTGTTGTCGACAAATTTGTTACGAATAGGGTAGGTTTACATGAATGGTTAATTGAGATCTAATTGAGGTTTGGTCAGAAAGGTGTAGAGTTAGTCATCATGTCAAACATATTGTAGTGTGGCCTAATTACTTACGAATTTTGATTGATCAGGAATACAATTCCTTAATGGACATTTAAATTCGTAAATAATATTCGTCCTATCTAATTTTGCTCTAAGAGGTGAAGTATTATTTTTAACAACGAGATTAGAGGTTTTTCATTTATTGTAATAAATAATTATTTTGCTATTGTCAACTGGTGTTGTACGTCTTTTTTATCATATTCTTTATTATACTTTCGTCTTGTTCATAATTTTCATTCATTGATTTTTATAAAAAACATTAGAGTCATTGTTGATGTTTCTATTTTTGTCGTTGCTATTAGCTACCATTGAGAAAGTGCCTAACATTTTAATCTTTTATATATATATATATAATATATATATATATATATATATATATATATATATATATATATATATATAATGTATATCTACGTATATATATATATATATGTATATATATATTGGTATATATACGTAGATATGTATGTATATGTACGTATATGTAAGTATATATATACATATCACAATATTGATACATATTTTTTAATCCTATCTAAGCTTTCAGCTTACATAAACTATTATCAAAGATGACAATTACATTACAATATATTAAACAATACACGGACAAAACAATGATGATAGTCTGTTTCTGTTTACATGGAAGATTTCTAAGCAACGACAAACTCATGCATATAAGACGCTCCAGCGTCTTATATGCACCGCAGCTCATGACGTCACACATGACCACGCGAGAGTGAAAACGAGAAGTATTAAGCATTGGAAGCTGTTGGTATAAACCAATGGCTTCTGTTACCAATTATATGCATTTAATAATAATTGTGGAGATTTCATAGTTTATTTTATTCAGGTTAGATTTCAGCTGGTTTATGCATATAGCTTCAAGAATTTTTAGTTTTTGTTTATTGTTTTCATGTTGAAGTATAGTTTTGTTGTCAACAAGAATTTTCCTGAATTGTGTATGTGACCAGGCATGTTGTTTTAAATGCCTAAAAATGTTAGAGTTATCATTCAAATGTAGTGTCAAGCGTCGTGAAAACGAGTTTGTGATGTGACCAACATAAATATTATTTAATACGTTGGAGATACAATCTCCCAAAGGGCACTTGAATTTGTAAACTATGTTGGTTTTTCGCAAATTGCTAACCCGGAGGAGAAGAATCATTGCGAATATTAGTGTAGTATATGACTAACTTAATTTTTTTGCTAGGATCTTTAGTAGATATATTAGTATTTACTAATTTTTTTAGTATATTTTCATCTTGTTTATAATTAGTATGCATTTGATTACGATACAGGAGATTAATGTCTGAGATTAGTAAAAGCAGTATTATGTACTATTTGCTTAGTAATGAGATTATGTATATATATGTACATATATGTTTTTATATATATATAAATTCATGTATGTATATATCTATGTTTATATATACGTATGTATATATATAATTATATGCTTTTATGTATATAATATATATATATATATATATATATATATATATATATATATATATATTTATATATATATATATATATATATGCATTTATATATATGTATATATGCATATTATATATATATATATAT
>CAHIKZ030000253.1:2700000-2960000 GCA_903632075.3 Acanthosepion pharaonis
CCTTCTCTTTTAATGTATCAAGTATGGAAAGTGTGTGATCATTGTCCTCGTAGTGGGCTTTTAGCCGTATTCTTCTGAAGAAGGATTTCAGGTCCTTTGCCAAGGTGTCTTTATCAAACCTTGGGGGACTTGGGCAAAATTTTAGTCCTTTATTTAATAACCTGAGTGTGTTGAGTGAAAATTTATTGTTACTTAAATTTATAACTCGTCATTATGGGTCATGTTTATATTTGCAAGCATAGCGAAGATATTTCGTAAAGGCTTGAAACCTTGCGTCATGTCTCCTATTAGAGATGTTATACACCCATCCAAGTGTCCTGGTTGGGGGCTTATCCCGTTTTTTTTTTGAAGGTTGAATGTGTTTGCTGTTGATTGTCTACTTGGGGTTAATCTCGGTGGTCTGGGATGTCTAATGGGGTTATGCGTTCTGTAGAAGGGCTGCTGTGTTTTGGTTTGTACATATACAAATACATATCTATGTATATATATATATATATATATACATAGGTACCATCCTGAGATCGCTAAAAAGAGTATAGCATGACGAAAAAGACGCCAAACTTGACGAAAATAAAATTTTATCATCTAAATGTTTATGTTATTATTAAAAAGAAAGATCAAAGTATTTTGGGGTACTTTTTTTTACATTTTTTAATCGTTTATAGCACGTCCAAAATTTTCGTTAAAAATTTTGTTTTTTTAGTCATCAAAATTGACAGATAATCGATCATATCAGCTATTTTTTCCAATTTATAAAAAGAAATGAAAATCTCAGTTTGAAATTCTTTTAAAAATCAATTATATTTTTTCAAAACTTATTTTAAAAAATCAGAAATTATAATGTTTATTTAAAATATTTTGAAACAAGCTTAACTTAGTTTCTGCACAGAAAAGACGTAGTTTGAAAATAAAACAAAGCAGGTCATAACCTATTGTGTCACTTGACAGTTGACGAAAGACATTCATGAGGTTTTGATAGCTTACGTGAGGATAATTCCTTCTACGGAAGGAGAGAAGTGAAATTATTTAGATTTAAGTGAACAAATTATTTACCACGTTATTTTTAAGGAAAACTTTCAGCGCTCTAATTTTTTAATTTTTTTTTTGTACTTAGCTTTCACCTTTACGTTTACGATGCTTTATGGAAAATATATTATAAAGAAATTAAAATAAGTCTGTTGAGAGTGAGATTAAATTTCATAAGAAAGGTATCTAATTAATTTATAGGTACCTTTCTTAGTAAATTTTATCAGAAGTGTACATAAAATACAAATTTAAATTTCATAAGATGATACTGATACTTGTAGGTACCCTTCTCAGTTGAAAATGAAAAATCAAATTAACTTCTCCACACGTGTTTCGCAAAAATAAATCTCAAAAAGAACATTTACGAAACTGAATGTGGCTTTTAACTTATTTTATATTTTAAAAACTTAAATGTAAAAATCTATTATAATTAAGTGTGGCACCTTGCATTATTAGAAATATTCCTAGAAATATGATTTAATTTTTTCTTACTCAGTTTATTAAACAGGTTGTTAATTTTTTTTTAAAAACGGAAAATAACTGAGTTGAAAATAACTCACTAAGATTGTACTAGACGATCTTAAGGGAAGAAGAAGGAAAGAAAAGAAAAAAAAGAAAAGAAAGAAGAAGAGAGAAAAAGAGTTGTATGATGCATGACCCAATTGAGGGTGGAGATAGGAGTCAGAAAGAGATTTAGGTCAGCGTCTTGGCCGATTTTCGAAAGACAATTGGAAGAATAGAATTATAAATAATAAGAAGAAAGAAAGGGAAAAAAGACATGATATCAAAACGGGCCGCTTGATGGAAGCCAGATATCGGTCAAAGCACCTAGCCTACTTTTGCATGGAAAGACACCTTATCAATTTGGATAAAGAGAAATTTTGGGAACAATGAAACAATCTTAATCAGAGAAAAAGTGTCTTTGGGTTGAGGGGAGTGACCGGTGGAACGATATACAGATATCCTGTTAAGAATTGGACACCCACGTTAATAAAGTAGAGACATTTCAATGTAGATAATTAAGATTTTCGACTATCAGGAAAAACAAAGAGGTAAAAAGAGGGACAATTGCTTTTGGCTCACAGAGGGCGCCAAGAAGGCGGAAAAGATCCTTTCTAAAGTCAAGACTAATTAGCAGCGGGCTGTTGACAAAGTCCAGGTGAGAGAAAGCCAAAGATTGTCATTTTGCGTACGTGCAAAAAGGGAAAAATTGGATTTTGTTTTTTTTAAACAAGAACGATGTAACCACGCCCGCAAACAGAGGGGAGAGGATGTTCGATCAATAACAATTGGTCGAATACGATCACGTGACCTGCGGAAGAAAAAAGGAAAGAAATGTTCGACCAATAACAATTGGTCGAATACGATCACGTGACTTGCGGAAGAAAAAGGAAAGAAATGCTCGATCAGGAACGATTGGTTGAAAAGCGGTCACCTGACATACGAGAGACTAAAGAGATGGATATGCGCCTCCCCACCAAAGGTACTGCGAGGAAGTAGGGGCGAAAACAATAGCGATAATGGAGAAGACAGAATTAATGCAGTTTTTGGAATTATCGAGAAAACCCTGACGCCGACAGACCCACCCCAGTTTGTTGCGGCGTCAATAAAAGCAGGGCCCCAATCGACAAAAATCAGTTCATCCCCGGACGGCAGCGAGAAAAGAACCTCAGACAAGAAGAACTTCCAGCCCAAGTAGATTAAGAAGAAGATTGCCTGAAAGCCTGAGAAGAATTGGAGCTGCAGACAAGCCGAAAGTCGATGAGAAGTTAAAGTTCAGCTCCGGACGGCAGTGAGAAGAGACCACCTCAGACGACAGAGAGTTGCGGCTAAGTTGAAACAAGAAATCTTCCACCAAGTTGAAACAGGAAAACTACCAGCCCAAGCAGACGAAGAAGAAGAAATACAACTCAAGTCGGAGAGAAGAATCAACTGCGAATGATCGATAGAAATTAGCCCCAGTGTCGAACTGAACCACACTCCGACATACATACATGATTCTAGAAAGTAGGTAATTCGACATTTTTCTATTGTGTGATAGAAGCTTGGTGCCATAGTCCACAGAGCGGGTCGGGAAATGAGAACACTTTTGTTTTTATGTAACGGACTTTAAGATATAAAAGGTTGCTACCCTTTTTATCAGCAATTTTGTTTGGTATCGTGAGTTTTTATTTTATTTGTGTTTTGCCACCCCCGTCGGACTCAACTTATATCGGCCCCGATCCCTGCTGGTCCCGTCTGTCTAAGATCTAAACACAGCGTGGGTAGACAGACCGGAGATCGGTATAGTTGCTTTAGTGACCAGGTATTGGAAGCGAGTCGGGAAAGGCGAGGCTGGTGATCATCTGACCAAAGGGTTGGAGCGGCACGCTTGGACCCAGGAGGAGCGACCAGGAGGAGCGACGTCACCGTTGGCGCCGTAACCAAAGGATCCGACACTGGGCCAGGTGTGTAACCGTCACATAAGGAAATAACAAATAATTGTATTAAAAATTCAGTATTTAAGTTAAATACTAGACAGAAACTCAATCCACGTGACGTTTTTTTTTTATTGCACGCATGATACTTCCGGTCTTCCGTAGATTTGATTTACAGTATTATTATTGATACAAATTAAATCTGAGTGGGGTTGTTCATTGTGTTCGTGGAAAATATTTGCACCAACCATCGTTATCAGCAATTCCAGTGTGGCTGGTTCTACTCAAGCCTTCACCACTCTAAACAACTCTTATGTGTGGTTAGTATACAGTTCAGTTCTCTGTTGTTTCTTTGCTATTCTACCGGAGCAGCAAGTCCACTGGTGAGAGGGTTAAGGCGGCGGGGACAGGTACAGGATAATACTGGAAGTCTCTAGCTGGCGCTCCCACAGTGGCGGCCATCGGGAGATGGACGTTCTTGCACAAAACCCTGAGCAATTGTGTGTCTTCCGATCCTGATAAAGCAGGTCTATTTAGACATAGCATTGATTTCCCTAATCCGGAGAGGGGGCTAGCAAAGGTGCCCTAAACATTGCTTACTCTTAATCAACTTGGCAACCCGCTGCAGTTGTCTAGTTATCCAATAACGCAGTCGCAATAATCGATTTAGTAGAAACAAAATTCATAAACGTGTTAATCTCGGGCCTTGGAATGTAAGAACCCATCAAGACAACGATTCTCCTCCAGAGCGTAAAACAGCCCTCATTGCTGATGCATTAGCAAGCACAATATTGAAATTGCTGCTCTCAGTGAGACTTGTTTTGCAGGCAACCCTCAACTTGAGGAATTCAGTGCAGGATATACTTTTTTTCTGGATGGGCAAAAGCGAAGATTCTCGCTTATCAGGTGTACGCTTTGCCATAAAATCAGACATTGCTTAATTCTTGTTATCTTTTCCGAAAGGAATAAATGATCTCATTATGACTCTAGTCTTAGAACTCGACAATAATTCTTCTGCCACACTTGTGAGCTGTTATGCCCCAACCATGAACAACACTGTGTCAGAAATTGATGACTTTTATGATCAACGACATTCAGTCATTTCCAAAGTTTCACATAGAGACAAACTTGTCCTTACGGGAGACTTTAATGCACGGGTTGGTGCTGACCATCAGACATGGCCTGGTGTCCTTGACACTCACGGGGTCGGGAGTATGAATTCTAATGTGCTACGACTTCTTTCTCTCTGCCAAGAATTCGATCTTACCGTCACCAGCACAAGTTATCAGCAGTTCAATCATCACAAAACGACTCGGATGCATCCCAGATCTAAACATTGGCATATGATTGACTACATTATCACCAAGAAACGTGATGCGAAAGACTTCAATATCACCCTTTCTTTCCACAACACTTGTTATCTTTCAGACCATGCTCTACTACGCAGCAAAGCATCCTTTTGTCTCGTACGCAAGAAACCTCACGTTAGCATTACGGTTCCTAAACGAATCAACATATCACCCCTGGGTTCTGTTGTTAAGAAGAGAGGTCTCTGGGCCACTCGATTTGGGGCTGGATTCAGTTGTAATCTCAGAAGACATTGAGTCCTCCTGAAAATCTCTCAGAGATGCCATTTATTCTAGCTCCCTTGAAGTTCTAGGACTTCCCATAAGGAAGCATCAGGACTGGTTCGTGTAAGCGATATTTACGTTCAACGTCTCATCAAGAAGATGCATGATTCGCACAAAATGTTCTTAAGCAACAAAAATTGTCTATAAAAAACGTATATATAGGCAGTGAAAGCGGGAAGTGCAAAATGTTCTCAGAAAAATAAAAGAATCCTGCTGATCTGCTAAGGTCGTGGAAATCCCAACTCAACATTAATAAATTTTATTTGAAACTAGTATGGAGTAGGTCTTCCATTTGTTAGTTTCAGTGCTTGTATTCGATTTTTCATGGATTTGATTAAGTTATCAACAATTGTCTGATCCATATTTTGCCATTCCTTAAAAATGTTTCTTTAAGGGATGCCACTGACGTGATATTTGGTTACACGCTCTGGAAGTTTGTCTGACGATCGCAAATAGCGTGAAACCAAGGGTTACAAACTCAATCCAACTAAATGTGTTAGCTCTATCACTGATATTGAACGCTTTCCAATAAGTACCGCGCACATATTATATATAACTAATATATATATATAAAAATTATATATATATATATATATATATATATATATATATATATATAATAAAAAGGCTCAAACACTAATATTCCATGGTTATAATTTATTACATTGGAATCGTAATGACGATCCAAATCATCAGACCTACAAATCCAAAAAGAAATCGGAAAATATAACTCCGGGTATAAAAAACAAAAGTTTAGTGAGAGTGTATGTGTGGGGGTGGAAAACATGTGTGAGAGGGAAATGTATGAAAGCTCTAGAGAGAGGTGTAATAGAAGAAAGAAGAACAGGAATGCCTAAAGTTGAAGTTGGGAAGTTTTAAAGAGAGGAGTTAAATAACGGTTTAAATGAGTGAGATGCAGATAAATATGAATTATTTTTCGATGCATAATTCGCTACCAAATCGCTGACCTAAATTATATATATATATATTGACCACTAATATTATCTATCTATCTATCTATATATATATATATATATATATATATATATACACATACATGTATATATCTATATATATACAGATATACATATATATGCTTATATATATGCATATATATATATATATATATATATATTGACCACTAATATTATCTATCTATCTATCTATATATATATATATATATATATATATACATACATGTATATATCTATATATAGACATATATATATGCTTATATATATATATATATATATATATATATATATATATATATATATATATATATATATATATATATATATATATATATATATGTATGAAGTAAAATATACTGAAAAAAACAAAACAAAATCCTAATATGCGATTATGCTGTTTTAATGTTTAATGTCAACGTCGGACGTTTCGGTCTAATAGGCCATCTTCAGGACATATTCATAAAACATAATTAACATAGACCATATACAATTCAACATGAAAAAGACGATGGACATAAAAGCAATACCAATCCAAACAGATAACTGAAATCTTTTATAAGATCAGCGTTTCGTTTAAATATGATCACGTCGTCGTTACGTGGGCGACGTTGTGAAAACGTATTCCTAAAATTTGAGTGTTTTGAATGAAAAACGAAAAGAATTTTATTTTGATCTAAAACTTATATGTACGTTTGTCGAGCATTAATCTTGATAGAAAAGGGGATATATTAAAGAAACCAGGTCTAGTATTCACCGTGCGTGAGATAGATATTATGCCTGCTTCATAAATCCGCCTAAGATTTTTATTATGAAAATATTTTAAAATCTTCACAGAATCAAAATCGAACGCTTTAAACAATGCTTTAGTTGTACACACAACTAAAGCTGATCATAATTTCGATTTTGACATTAAACATTAAAACAGCATAATTAGGATTTTTGTTTGTTTTTTCAGTATATTTTTCTTCATACTGTCGGATCTATATCCATATATTTGCTTACATATATATGTATGTATATATACATGTATATATATATATATGCATATATATGTATATATATATATATATGTATATATATATATGCATATATATACATATGTATGTATATATATATATGTATTTATATACATATGCATATATATATGCATATATATATGTATATTATTATATATGCATATATATGTGTATATGTCTGCATATATATATATATATATATATATATATATATCTGTTAAGGCCAGAAAAGATAGACACAGAAAGAAGACGGTAGGTGGAACAAGTGTATTGAAATAACAGAACATATATACAAATTAAGAGTATTATTAGTCAGCAGATAGAAGTGTCCGTCCGAAATATCAGATTACACTGCATCCTGACTGCCAATATTTATTTCTGTTAAAATGCAGAAAATGTGGCACAAGGTCTAAAAAGGGGGGCTGGGGAAAATGACGGTCTTCATCTGTCTTAACTTTAAACTTAGCTAGCCACAAACAGAGCCAAACATATACGAAAAATACACACGCGAAACGAAAGGTGCCCCGCATCCACCAGAGAACTGACATCACTGACCACCTAACGAGGGAGTGAATGTGGAGTTAAACTAAAGGAAAATAGGGACAGAAATAAAAGGGGCCAATGAACAAACACACCGTAGCTAAGTTAACTTGAAAAAAAAAAGAAAGTAAAAATTCAGAAAGAAACCTAAATTAACCTAAACCCAGGAAGAATAAAATCCTGATGCCTAACCGGCATCAAAATGCCACTTTAGATCAGCCCCTTTTACTCAGCACAAACGCGCAAGATTCACCCACTTTTTGCCAAATTTCCGCTTTTCCGTTCTAATCTTGACGTTAAGCTGATGCTTAAAGAACATGGTCAGTTGGAAGAAGAAAACTTCTTGCCATCATAGAATTCCTTCTGACGCGTCGTCCAAATCACGACTCTCATAACACCTCGTAATAAAAAAACACATATTGTTCAGCCGTCGTCATCTGCGGCACCACATTGATACAAATAGAACTGGCCTCAAGGACAAAGAACTTTCCTTGCAGCATGCGGACCATGAGGCCTTCAACAAACTTGCACAACTGTGCTACCAGCCTCCAACGAAAGAAGGCGTGACCAATGGTCTCGACTTCCCCATCACAGCGTCGGCAGTTTGGAGATTTCTCCAAGCCCGCTGAACAAAGCCTTTTGGCGACCCAGAGGGCCCCACGAATCACCAGCCATCGTTATTGAGGCATTTCAACCCAGGCCATATTGAGCGAGCCTCCTGCTTCGTAAGATCGAGCTCGTCAATCAGTTCATCATGAACGGACCCCCTGATTAATACTTGATACAATGCCCTACTGATCTCTTTGCTGACTTCTTCAATCTTGGCTCTGCTCAAGAACCGAAACCTTATCAGCATAGGCAGAACACCTGGCCGAGGTGGTAGCCCCAGACGGAAATTCCGCCCAGGACCGGATTCGCCTTTAACTTGCGAAGAAAATGTTCCAACGCAAGAACGAAAAGAACAAAAGCGGACAACCTTGACGAATGGAGCGAGACAATACGAAAGGCTCCGATCTTACCCCATTCTCTTCCACAAGCGCACCGGGAGTCGCATACAAAAGTCGGATCCAGGAGCGAAAGTCGGGCCCGAAACCGGCCGCCGAAAGGACAGCCTCCAGAAAACGATGGTGTACCCTATCGAATACCTTGGTTTGATCTAAATTTATCAGCGCGGCCCTTCACAGAGCCAATCAGACTAGACAGGACAAGCTGCAAACGGTTGACTAAGATCTTTGCCAAAATCTTTAACTCTGTGTTTAACATGGTTAAAGGGCGAAAGTTATCTAACTCATCCCCACCCTTCTTGTCCTTACGCAGCAACTTGATCACACTCCTGGTGAAGCGTTGATGTCTAGACCTCTGATTCATCCAGTTGTTGAAAATCAGTTCCAGCAAAGGAACAAAAACGGGCGACTGCCTCAAGTAAAGTCTTCGTAGGGAAGACCGCCCCGGAGATTTATTCAGGTCAACCTGTTTCACCGCTTCTCAGATTTCCGACTCTGTGATGGGACTCTCGCACCCAGCCGCTTCAGCTGCCTCAAGACAGGGAAAGTCGGCTAAATAGGCGTCGAACTGAGCAGGGCTCAGGCCGGTCTCCCTGGTGAAAAATTCTTGGAAGTAATCCCGAAAGGCCTCGCATATCCCCGTTATCCGGCAATGTGACGCACGCGATATGTCGCCAAGACGCGCTCCGATTCTCCTCTACGCGCAATTCAGCGGCCATATTCGTCGCCTCAGAGGACATTCTTTTTAACCTAGCCCTAACTCCCAGAGCTTGATCCTTCTTGATAAGCAAGGAGGACAACTCTGCCTTAGCTAAGGCTATTTCCCCACTATCACTGGATATAACTGCCCGATGGACTTTTTCTTCTAAAGCCGTTTGCGCCGCTAATCTATCTAGATTTAGTCGACGGCTGAAATCGGCAGCAAACGTTCTAATTTTTTATTTTAGTTTATCCCACCAGGCGTTCCCTACAACCGCCCCCGTCAATTCCCTCTGTATCACTAGTAACAGCTGGTTCCGGAAATCCTGCTCACCAAATAATGAGCAGTAAATTTTGCAGTAGTTAGCCAACCTTACCTTAGGCTTATCTAAGTTTACACGGACCCGGACAAGCCTATGATCCGAATAAACTATATAATGGAAACTTGGACACCCTAAGAGCCCTACATCGACTCTCCTAACTAAGATTCGGTCGAGGTATCTAGAAAGCATCCCAGGAGCCGAGCTGCCACTATTTGTCCAAGTCCAAACTTCCTCCCGAGAGTGCTCATTCCTGTACTTATCGACAAGATCAAACCTGTCGATAAAGTCCCGAAATGGTTTCACGTCCCGGTTGTTAGTACCCGAATTTGGCACTATGCGATCTATATCGGGGTCAAGGACGGCATTCCAATCCCCGGCTAAAACTACCCGACGAGATGTTTTCAAGAACGGCTCGATCTGCCGAAACAAAGCAGGCCGCTCAGAATGGTTATTGGGCGCATAAACCCCAATGAGACGCAGACCCTTATTTTTTATGGTAACATCCAGCACGCAAAGCATGCCCGGCTTGTGCAGGGGATATTTTTCAAACATTTTTGCCAGAGTTGAATATATGTTTCTGTCTTTTCCTTTTTTCTGTTGAGTCTTGCGTAAGGCTTCTCAGTCTCTTGTTGTTGGGAGGGGGCTTTTCCGGAGTTTTAATTAATGAAGGACTGGGGTGTTGCGAGGCGTATAAGATTGTCAGAAGCGGCTGGGGTCTCTACTGAGAGGGGTTGAGGGATGGGAAAAGGATGTGGATGGAGTGGTCTCTCTACTAAGGGGGGGGTGAGGGCTGGGAAGAACGTGATGGGTCAGAGGATGTTGCGGGAATGGCCTTTTTAGTAGAGGAGAAGATCTTGTGCTGACTGGAGGTGGCAGGATGGGAAGATTTTGCTGAATGTCGGGCAGTGGATTAGCCTTTTTAGTGGGGGGATTTTGAGATCCGTTGTTGGTCTAGATTTTGTTTTAATTTTTTGAGTTTTTCGGTTTTTTCGAATCCAGGATCATATTTATTTTTAAGTTCTAAGATCGGTTTTGAGGCCGCGTCGTCGCCCTTACTGTTATCAGAGGGAGTTGGGCTGTACGTGTCTTTTGTCCCAAAGGCTTTAGGGGACTCAGGACCTGCTGTCTGGCACTACCCTCTGCCTCTGCCAGCTACCTGCCATTCCTCCTCTCCCTCTTTCACAACTGCACTTGCAGCGGGGGAGGCTCTTCGGGGAATGGGTTGCTTAGGTGTAGGTGCAGGCCCAACCAGGAGTTCAACCACTCCTATTCCGGCGGCTGGCATGCCCATTGCAGGCGTGGCAGATATCAAAGACGCGGTCAGAGGGGGAGTTTTGTTGACTGGGGCCTGACTTCCAGAGGCCTTCTTCTCTGAGCAGGAAGAGGATATGTGACCAGTCTCTCTACACTTCCAACAAACTTGTTTACGGCCGGTCACTATGACCGGCAGCTTCAGGCCCGCAACATCCAGGTAGTTGGGGATGGAGATGAAGGCTTTATGGTCCAACATGATCTCAAAACTTCATCCCCCAGTCAGGCTATCGCAGGAAACACTCAGAATTTCTCTGTACTGGGATCAGAAAGATGCTAGGTGTTCCCCGTATACCTGACGAGGGACCTCGTATGCTGCTATTGGTCCTTCTCCTGCATTCGTATTCTGTTCGGAGTATCAGATGTTTTGTGATTAATTCTCAGCTAGTTGCTTTTACGCAATCTTCCGCAGTGGGTAACAATATGTCCCACATGAAAAAGTCTTTACTTTTAACAATTCCAAGTGGTTTAAACCCCAGGGACTCTAGTGTTTTACCCACTGTGTCTTTCGTCGAACGACAAATTTTGCGCGTACGCTTGTCGACGACAAATACCGACATTATTCTTTACTCGATCTTCTTAAATTCAATGGGGTCCTCCAAGAGCCTACCTTCTATCAGGTGTTCGTAACTCTTAGCACGCTCCAAGAACTCCGCAATATCGATGATGCATTTAGGTGGGACTTCCAACAACAGGGCGAAAGAGAGTCAGAATACGGGGGCGACACATTGTCATACTCGTAAGCGCGATCCATGAACACAAGCTTTTCGGGAGCAAGACGAGCCGTCAATTCGCCGACATGGTCCCATAGAAGGCGAACCCGAGGACAATGGTAGGTGTGAGAAGCCGTTTCCTCTAAGCCAAGGTCGCATCGTTCACGGTCTGGCAAATCCGCCAAGCCCCATATGAAAGCCTTGAGAGGCTGCCTATTCTGAGCCAGTCGCCAGGTAAGCGAAAACTCAGGGTTACTGAGGTAATCCGCCGCTGGCGCGCAAGACCAGAAGGAGCGAAACTCCTCCTCCGAAAAGCTGAGCCGCTCACGCAGAGGATCCTTCACGACCCCCTCCACAAAATAACGATAGAAGACCTTCCTAGGCCGTGAAAGGCCACTGGGCCGAGGAATGATTGTCAAGGCGCTTCGACACTCGCGAATGAAATCCGATTGATCCCGGGGTTTACGACAGCGCTCAACCCGCTAGATGGGGGAACTGATAGTAAGGCAAAGAAACGCACCCCGAACAATCCCCGCCATAATCGAATCTTCTGTCAATGCGCGGCGTAAGAAAGCCAACCTCGAGGCGAATTTGTGGCTCACCAAGTGTGGCATTCGCAGCCCCGCCCCCCGACACGGACGTTGTGCACAGACACCACTGTCGACCATATGCTTGCGTCACCTTTAAAAAATGGAAGATAGCGAGCGCTCGAGCGATTTCCTATGATCCTTACAGAGGGGAAGTACGGACAATCGATAAAGGACAAGAGGGAAAACGTAAGTGGCACACACCTCCGCCCTGCCCTTCACGGACAACCTCCGTCGACGCCAAGTCTCACCGGCTGCGTTGACCTTTGCTCGTACTTCAGACCAATTTTTCTCCAGCTGGAGGTCGGGTCCAAACCACACTCCAAAAATGCGGACAGGATCTTCCGTCCAACTGAAGGGCCCCGGAAGATCGTGCCGATCAAGCGCCTAAAGTACCGCCTCAATTTCGCTGCGGGACGACACGAAAGTATATACGTCATCGGCCCCTCCAGGAACGGCGATTCCACGTAGGGCCGGACTGCACGCCATGTCCCTCAACCGACGAAGGAGAGGCTCCAACGCCAAAGCATAAAGTAGGGACGACAGTGGACAACCCTGACGAATCGACCTAAAAAGCGCAAAAGCGCCCGACAGCTTCCCGTTCACCTGTACCACAGCACTGGGGGAGTGATACAGGAGTCTAATCCAGCGGCAGAAGTCGGGTTCGAATCCGGCGGCCTGCAGGACAGCCGCAAGGTAGCGATGGTCAACCCTATCAAATGCCTTGGACTGATCTAAATTGATCAGCGCGGCCCCATCGTCGTCTTTTACACTCTCTATGATCGTGCGGATCAGATGCAGGTTGCTCTGAATTGTTCGTCCCCTCACAGAACAAGTCTGCTCAGGACCCAACAGAGACTCGGCAACTGACTGCAAACGCTCCTGCAGGACCTTGGCCAAAATCTTATGGGCCTGTAATCATTTAACCCCCCCCACCAACACCCCAACGGTGACGGAACTCTGCCGGAACCAGTTGTTGAACAAAACCGTCAAAATCGAGACAAAGATGTGCGACAGCCTCAAGTACAATTCATAGGGCAAACTATCCAGACCGGGCGACTTGCCTCTGCCGACCTTCTTCAATGCCTCGTAGACTTCCGTGATCTCTCTCTCGCAGCCCCGTCAGTCGGCGAAAGCCGAGGAAAGTCAGCCAAATAGCTGTGAAACTCCTCGTCGCGGAGACCAGGCTCCCTGGCAAACCGGTTCTCGAAATGCCGCCGAAACGCTTCGCACATGTCGTCAGTGGCCCGAAGAGTATGCCCCTACGGGGTTTTGACTTCACGAATGTGCCGACCGAAACCTCGACGGATCTCTTCCTTGCACAATTCTGCGCCCATGTTCACCGCTTCGGAAGACGTCTGGCTTAACCTATGTCTAATTACCTGGCCCATATAGCGCTCGCTAGTCAAACGCTCCACAACCTCCCTAGCTAAGGCTATCTCTAGGGGATCCCCCAGCCACTGCCCGGGAAAACCTAGCCTTAGGCGTCTTCACCTTCTCAGCTCTATCTTGGGCGAGCCGTTTGCTGAAATCGGTGGTGAAGGACCTAATCCTACTTTTAAGTCTCTCTCACCATCTATTCTCGATAACCGCCTCTACTAGCTCCCGCTGCACTAAGCTAGTTAGCTGCCCCAGGAAGTCCCGCCTGTCGAGTAAAAACAGATTGAACTTTCAGTAACCAGCCATTCTATGCCTACGACCTAACGCCATCCGGGCACAAACGAGTTTGTGGTCCGTATAGCCTACCCAGTGGAAGGTGGGACAATCTAACAAGTCTACGTCAGCTCCTCTAACATTCTGTCCAGATAGCTAACTACCCGATCAGAAGGCCAACTAAGAGCCCACGTCTACATCTTCCCCCTAGGGTGATCGATACGGTAACTATCAACGAGACCAAATTCATTGATCAGATCAACCAGGCCTCGATCGCCCCTTCTCCCGCTAGCACCCCGCCCGGGATCTAACATGGGGTCCAGAATGGCATTCCAGTCCCCTATTAGAACTAGAAAGGTTGAATCCACCAGGAACGGCCCCAACCGCCGAAAAAACGAGACCCGCTCCTCCTGGTCGTTGGGCGCATAAACCGCAATGACTCGGAATGAACAACTTTACACGGCAATATCGGCCACGATCAACCGGCACTCGGCATCGGTATGCACAAGGTCCACCTTCGCATCAAGAGTACGACTCACCAGCAAAGAGATTCCTCTGGACAGTCGATTCCCATATGCTGAATAGACAACAAAGTCGTTAGACAGCACACACGCATCGATGTTGTTGCAAACAAAGTGGATCTCTTGAATCGCGGCGACATCCACACCGAACGACAAGAGATCACGGAGCAGGCGAGCAGCCTTACCCCGATCCCTCAAGCCATTCGCATTCAAACTGGCTAACTTGATAGACATCTTTTAAGTCTGAAACAATAGAAAAAGAAAATACAATTCACATATTCACATACAGGGCGGAAATCTGCATTTGTGAGGACCCCGACGGATTGTCCTAGACGTCTGTGGGATATGTTAGTTTCAGACACCTATATAGTGAGGGATAGATCAAAATAGGGACCCTCCTAGCACAATATTGTCTGAGCTTTTTCAGATATGGAGACCCTATCTCCACCATACGGATATTTGAAAATGCCTCTCTGGCTTCGTCTAAGTGATCCCAGACTTTTAAGTATGCCCCAGTATCTCTTATACAGGTGATTACACTTGGGGCATTGGGAGAGTTGCGAGGATCTTTGATGTTCTTCCCGTCTACACTGTTCATTTTAAATAGTAATTCCAATTTTGCCTTTTTCTGGCTAGACAGGCCCCTCCTAAAATCGTCCCTGTCTACCTTGCAGATCGCTTCCGGACCTGAAATCAGTTTTTTCTTTTTTTTTCTTTTCTCCCAATATGGGTGGGGAGGGTAAGAGGTGGACGTGTGAGAGGGTGTGGATAGTGAACTGAGGGAAGAATTAGAGAGGGAGAGGAGGATGGAGCATGGTAAGGGGATGAAAGGAGGCTCCTTGCTTTGGTTACGATCTTTTTTTTTAGGGGAAGCAGAGGCGGATAGGGACCTGGTTTTGTCCATGACCGTATCCGCCCTACTACACCCGGAGTGCTTTTGAATTGGCGTCTTCTCTTCCTCTTCTTTCTCTTTACCTCTTTTAAGCGACGACGACCGGGGTGGAGGCATTTTATCCACCTCCATTTCTGTCTCATTATGTTGCTGCTTTTCCTGCTGTTGTGGTTTTGGTTTGTTTTTATTTTTTGGGCCGTCGCTCTTCTTGCTGTTCAGTTGATTTCTTTCGTTTTTGCTGTTGTTGTTGCTTCGGCTGCTGCTGTTTCTGCTTCTACTTGGGTGGTTCTTTTTCCTTAAACTTTTCCTGGCTTGTGGACTGTCAGGTTTTTCAGGCTGGGTTTGCATTTGCTTCTCTTGGGCCTTCTCTTGAGGTACAGGGGTAGGCGATTTTTTCCCTTTCTTTGCCACTTCCCTCCACTCACCGTCAGGTTGTTTTGCGGACACACTGCTCTTCTCTGCTGCTGCTACTGGGTTAGGTTGTGAAACTATATTTTTTTTCACTCAGACACACCTTGGACATGTGTCCCAAAGTTCCACACGTCCAAAAATACGGACGCCTGCCCTCTACAATTATTGGCATTTAAGAATGTTGGGAATGTCCTGAAAACTTGCCTTGTCAGAGTTATATATAAAATGAAGTCACCGGTGGCAATACCTGCTTTACTTATGATAGCAGAGACTTCCTCGACTGGTCCATATTGGGCGAAAAAGGCAACCAGTCTGTCCTCACTAATGTCGACGGGGACTCCATGGACCGTTATTTTAGTCCGTCTAGTCCCCATATACTCAGTCTGTAAAAGGATTGACTTTGTAGTCAAGGTGCTTCCAGCCAACCTTTTGGCTTCCTCTTCTGTTGCCAGAAGAATATCCCATAACGCATTGGACCTTCTTGCTAAAATCTTTGGTCCAATCTGCAGACTTTTCAGGACCTCTTCCATTGTTTCCCTACTGACGCCAATAAGTTTCCGAGTTCCTAGATCGGTAGTCAGCAGGAAGATGGTTCTAGTTTTAACAGCATCGATAGCTTCCTGTATGGTTAACAATTCGTTGCCATTCACATATTTGTCATATTTATTCCTCAGACCATTATAGTAATCCGAGTCTTTTTTGGCCCTTTTATCAGACCAGGCTGTTTTTTCCGGCGATGGTAAGTTTGGCACTTGCCTCGTTTGTGCCTCCGAACCGTCGGCCATGACAGCGAGGCCAAAAATAAATGTTTGCTTTTTTTTTCTTTCATTTTTTTTTTTAAATAAACTGAATAAAGTCTTGCGACTTAGAAGTCGCGGAAAGTTAACAAATTAAACGTCAAAAAACGAAAGAAAATGGACAAAATAAATTTAAAATTTCAAACTTGGCAAAACAAAATAAAACGATGGAAAGAAACATAAAAGTTTGTAAAAACCAAAAATAAACACAAATATATATTAAATGAAAAAAGGAAAAATCAAATTAAGAAACTGAAAGCCAAAAACAAATTTTAAAGCTTTCACAAAAAGAACAGAAAGAAAAACGAAAATAAAAGTCTTAACTGAACAATAATCAAAAGTTCCTCGCTGGATAAACGTACAACTCGACCTCGTCAAAATTCAATAAATAGACTACCTCGCTTAGTAAGTCTCGCAGGTTAATATTTATGAAGGAGGAAGAGTTCATTCTAATGTAGATAAGTCACCACAACAATATATATGCATATATATATATATATATATATATATATATATATATATATATATATATATGTGTGTGTGTGTGTGTGTGTGTGTATGTGTGTATGTATAGATTATCTATATGTATGTATATGTATATATATATGTATATGTATGTATATATATATATTTATATGTATGTATATATATATATATGTGTGAGTATATATATATGTCTATATATGTGCATATATATACATATGTATATATAGATATGTTTATATGTATATATATAGAGATATGTATATATATGTATATGTGTACAGGACCCACGCTAGTTAAGGCTATCACCTTAGCCCAGAAACAAATAAAAATAAACACAAACAAAATCGATATCATTAAACACTCCCGTAAATCACTACTATTCGACAATGAAAACGCATGGATAAAGAATGGATTTTTGACACTACAATTTGAAGCTTTGACTGTGCAGAGACCCGTGAAATCATAGGTATATATTTGCTACACGAACTAAGCAAAATAATAGATAGAAATGATACAAGACTCTACAGGGGCGACGGTCTCATAATCTTAAGAAACTACAACAAACAAAACACAGACAAAACTAGAAAAGTAAGAATAAAGATTTTCACAGATAACAGATTCGACATAGACAATATAAACTAACCTAAACGAAGTAAATTTTCTAGATTTTACCTTCAACCTAATAAAAGGCACATATAAACCATAGATAAAACCCAATGACAAACTACTGTATATACACACATCTTCCAATCACTCGCCTTCTATATCAAACAGATACGAAAATCAATTAACTATAGGATTTCCGACAATTCTTCCAATGATAACATATTTAACGAAGCTAAGTAAGACACTGAAACAGCCGTAAAAGATAGTGGATTCCCGGCAACACTCACATACTCACCACAGAGCACAAAAAAAAAAAATGCCAGCCGGAAGAGAAATATCATATGGTTCAACCCACCGTACAGCAAAAACGTAAAAACAAACGTAGCAAAAATATTCTTCCAACATTTACACAAACACTTCCCGGAATCAAGCACTCTACACAAATTATTCAACAAAAACACAATAAAAACCAGCTACAGTTGCACGGAGACCATGGCACAAATAATAAAAAAGCACAACAGGAAAACTCTCAACATACCACCCGAACAAATTAAACTCACGTGTAACTGCAGAATAAAGAATGAATGTGCCTTAAATTGCTTACAAAACAACGTAATATACCAAGCCACGGTAAAATCATCAGATAACGAAGGAAAAATATTCATAGGAGTAACGGAAGGACCCTGGAAACAAAGAAACTATGCACCGAAAACATCTTTCACAAATAGTAAATACGCGATCAGTACAATGCTTTCTAAGTATATTTGGGAAATTGAAAACAAAACGCAAATCACATAAAAAATATCATGTAATATAAGGAAAAGATCATCAGCCTACAGCAATCAATCCAGAAGAAAACTTTGCTTGGAGGAAAAATAGCTATTATTACCTCCCCAGACCAAAATAAACTACTAAATAAATGATCTGATTTCATCTCAAAATGCAGACATAAAAACAAATTTTTACGACGTTACTTAAAAATCGAAAACTGAAAAGAATACATAAAAATAAAGAAAATAGTAATAAAATACAAGTAAAATAAATTAAGCCAAGCAAATAATAAACAAATTAACACACCACTCCCGTTAGAATAGACGAAAAAGATTAAATAAAAAAATAATAAAAATCAAGTAAAAATTATCAACCCAAATAAATAAATAAAGTACGTATATAATATACAAATTAACAAACCAATCCCACCAAAATAACCGTTAGAGTAGACTACAACAATCAATCCAAAAATTGGACGAAAAAATAGCTATAACTGCTATATAAATGATCAAAGTTTTTTTACTACGTTACTTAATAGATGAAAAACCAAAAAGAATAAATAAAAATATAGAAAATAAAAATGAATAAATAAGAAAAAACAAGTAAAATAAATTAATCCAGATAAATAAATTAATAAACAAATTAAAAAAAAACGCCCCCGCTAAAATAACCGTTAGACTAAACAAAAATAAGCAAAAACAAGTAAAAATAATCAATCCAAATATATAAATGAAATAATAAACAAATTAAAAACCGCCCCCCCGCCAAAATAACAGAATAGAATAAAGCAATCAATCCAAAAATTGGACGAAAAATAGCTTTAATTACCTTCCCAGACCAAAACAAACTATTAAATAAATGATCTGAACTAATCTCAAATTTTTTTTTACTACGTTACTCAAACATCGAAAACCGAAAAGAATAAATAACTATATAAAATAAAAATAAAATAAATAAAAAGTCAATTAAATTAACCCAAATAAATAATAAATAAATAAACCATTCCCACCAAAATAACCAGCAGAATGGTTTACCGACAATGCAACACTGAAACGTATATATAAATAGTCGAGAAAAAATCCACCACACATGGCCTGACGATTGCGTCTAGCATGAAATAGTCTCTCGCCTTTGAGTGCTGACTTCAATGTTCACTTTTACATTTACATATGCTCTGTCTCTAATATTGAGCACTTTATCCCATAAATATAGCACACCTTAAAACTATATTTCTTCATATATATATATATATATATATATGACGTCGTCCCCTGGTCGCAGCGCCAACTGTGACGTTCTATCCTGATCTACCACGGCACCAGTTGTGACGTCCCCAAACAGCACCAATTGTGACGTCCTCGCCGCGGCGCCAGCTGTTCGCTCCTCGCTGCTCCGTTCGGGTGTCGCTGCTCCAAACGTGACGTCCGCCTGTTGCGTAGGTCGTGTTGTCTCGTCCTGTTACGACCAACTGGCTTAGTATCGGTCGCGGCACCCAAATGTGACGTTCTAACCTTTTGGTGATTCAGGTGGGAATCTGGGAATTTGCGTGAATCTTGGTCAGCTGAACTCACTGGAACTGCTGGAACTCAACTCTGGAAACTGCTGGAGCCCGAACTGATTTCTGCTCGTAGGGCTTCGCTTTTATGGACGCCGACCAAAGCCGGGGTGGGTCTGTCGGCGTCGGGGGTCCTCGATAATTCTAAATACACATCCACCTCTTTTATTTCTGGTTAGGGATTTTCCCTCTTTTCCATTTTGGGAACCTTTTCTCACTCCCACCTTCTCACCATACTTCAGAGGGCGTGAACTGCCCTCCCACTTCTTCGTAGCAGCTTCTCATACCTATACTCTGGATGAGGCGTCGACAGCCTCCTTCGTGCGTCACGTGATCACCACTTGACCAACGATGTCTTAGTCGACGTGGACGAATCCGCGGCTTTGTTTCAGGAAGAAAAAAAAATATCTTGCTTAACTAAAAAAAATTATCTCTTCTCTTTCCCTTTTCTTCCTCTTGATCGCCGTTATCATTTCCCTAGCCGCAAAGGGACAATATGACAACTCTTGTTCTACACGTGGTCTTTGTCAGGTATTTTTATCGCCAATTATCAGAATGGGTGGTCTCCTTAACACGGCCTCAAAAAAGAAACATCTCCAAAGTTTCAGTCAGTCTGTCGCTTCGAAGAAAGAAGAAAAAACACTTCTGGGTCCCCATTCATTTTCTTTCGGTACATATTTCGCCATTTGTTACTTATCAATATATTCATTGTCTCTTAGCCGTGTGTGTGTTCTGCTGATCACCCACGATTCGTCTCGCCTTTCTTTCTGCCTTCTTTTCTTTCTTTTCTTTTTCTGCCTCGTAAATGGTGCCACACACACACACACACACACACACACACACACACACACACACACACACACACACACACATATATATATATATATATATATATATATATATATATGAAGAATGAAATACACAGTGGGAGATACAGGACCAAGGATTTTAGCTTTTCTCCTCAGTGACTTAACAGTTACTACCCCAGCTACTTGCATAACTTTAATACTATTCTGCGTCGATAAATAAATATTTAACTAAATATTTCTGAAGGTGAGAAATAATTGATGAATAATTAATGAATTTTGCAAATTTCAGTCTAAAATTTGTTTTAGCTAATTCAAGTTTTCAATCTGCATGTTGCATATTGAAAATCAGAAAGAAAAAGATTGTCAATGGTTAGGAATTAAGTAGCTAGCTAGTCGTGTGCTTTTAGAAGGAAGACTATTGAGAAAGTAAATTACTGGTCAAATAATATCAATACGTCATTGGTGAAAAGTCGGTGAGCTGGTCTCCATATATAAGAAGGTGAAGCATACTTTGAACGAGAAAGAGAGAGAGACAGACAGAGACAGAGAGAGATTAAACTAAGACAGGAAAACGGAAGTGACAGTGAATCCGCTTCAGTCCATAGACCACTACATATCAAGCATTAGAATTGGGGAAAGGAAGATCTTGTTGCGGGATTTTATGTTCTGGTAAGAATAAGTAAACACTTTTAGTGAGAATCAACGCTTTTTATATAAGTATGTCTACGTCGTATAGTAAATATTTATGGGGTTCTGGAACATTTGTTCCGCAAACAATATTGGCGGATTCAAGTGAATCTGGGTAAAAATAAGAAAACATTTAATTTAAAACACATGGCAGTTATACGCATGTATTAACAAAAGTAATTGCATGTTTAAACAGTTGAAATGAAAGAAAAAGATACTGAAACTAGATATAAGAATGTGTTGTTGTGTGTGCATGTGTGTGTGAAACAAGCATGTGTGATAGACACGTGTGTGTCGTGCGTGTATACCAGAGTTCAAAAGTCAAAAGATGGCCAACGCGAAATGAACGTGCCACGGCCTGGGACACTTTATCCACATACGACTGCATCTGAAAGCAAGAGGGAAAAAAGAGGAAAGGAGAGAATATGTTTGCCTTTTTATAGACTTAAAGAGCTCCCCAATAACTTTTGGCAAAGCATTTTGGGATAGGTTCGAATCGGCACACATAACTTCAAAGTCATGATCTAAAATTTTCTTATCTTGATTGAAATAATAGCTGTTTAGATAAGCAGTAATATCACGCGTAAGATTTATGTAGCGAATATGTCAAAGCTATCATTCACTTTTATGATCTTATATTGGAGTGCATCAAAAGGATTTTCTTTTATGAACCTCTAGGGAGCTCCTGTATACAACAACATAGTGGGTCATAGCCTTTAGATGTGTGCATGAAATAAAATTTGGATTAAAGATGTGTAATAAAAAGAGAATGTATTTTAGATATGCGCTAATAGTTGTTAATAAACATATTTACAAAAAAGTATTGTTTGATAGTCGATTATAGAATGACTTATAAAAGTCCACTGTCCTGATCATGTATAAGGGCTGCAGGTATTGAAAGGTTATCGGCTCTACTAAGAAGTCATTTGGGGAAGCGGAACGAACCGAGAACTTTGCAGCCCTCCGTCGTGTGTGTGTGTGTGTGTGTGTGTGTGTGTGTGTGTGTGTGTGTGTGTGTGTGTGTGTGTGTGTGTGCATTCCTATTCCTGTATAATTGCCTTTCGTTTAATTATTTATTATTAACCATTCCTTTTACCATAAAAACAGTGTTTTAATTATACCACTTTTCACGTGTTGTAATGTTTATTTGCATCATCATCAAAATGTGTGAATGTAAGATTTAATTTTTCTTAGAAACTGAAAATATTTTTGAAGAGGGGACAAGAAAACTGTGTAATTGCGAGTGTGTGCCATTCCTTTTTCTGATAGTGAGAAAGTATTAAAAGGTTTAAAATATGTGCAATATGATACACATTAAACATTTGAAGCTTTTCATTTTAATTGATGACTTGAGACTTTTACAAGTATTTTTATTTTCTCATTTCTAAAAAAATAATTAGAATAAAAAAAGCAAGAGGAAAATATGACAAAAAAACAAGAGGAAAGTATGACAAAAAAAATGCAAGAAGAAAATATGACAAAGAGGATGGGAGTTGTTAGTATTGTGACTGAAAGGAAGAGATGGGATGGGGAAATGAAAGAAAAATGAGAAGAATATATAAAAAGGCAAATAAAGTAAAAAAAAAGAAAGAAAATGAAGGCATTTAAATAGAAGTAGGAGGCAATAAAGAAGAAAACATTTCAAGTGACAGAGGATGCAAAATAAAAGCAAGAAAAGAGTGATAAAAAGAGAAGGTTAAGTAGAAGGGGATAAAAGAATAAGGGAAGGTAGAGAAATGTAAAGGAAAATAGAAAAGACGGAAAAGTATACAAAGAGAAGCAAAGGAGAAGGATAGTGGAGAGTGAAGAAAAAGAAAAGAAGTGAAGGAGAAGGATAGTGGAGTGTGAAGAAAAAGAAAAGAAGGAGAAGGATAGTGGAGAGTGAAGAAAAAAGAAGGATGAGTGGAGAAGGTGAGTGAAGAAAAAGAAAAGAAGTGAAGGAAAAGGATAATGGAGAGTAAAGAAAAGGAGAAGGATAATGGAGAGAGAAGAAAAAGAAAAGAAAATGAAGAATAATTTTTAAAATTAAACAATTGAAAAGTCAGAGAAAATTTAAATGAAAGAACAAATAGAAAACCTTTGTTATTTTTCACAATATTTTCTTCTTTATTCCAGACTTTGCTTCCCTCGACCCCAGCCAGCCATCACCAGTAAAACAAGAATCTTTAATTGTGTTTCTCTCTGACATTTAAATCATTGTTCAGATTGCTTCAAATTGGCAAGAGAAGTTATCAATCCTGCTTCCCAATCCTCATCTTTCTCCTCCTCCCCTCCCTCTATTTATATATCTGCTATTATCATTACCACACCAGTAATATTTGTGAGAAATAATCTTGAAAAAAACGAATTAAATTAAAAGGCTACCAAAATCGTTACTTATTCAAATGTTAATATTTTGCATAAATTATATATTTATACCAATATTGCTATGTCTTATATTATTGAATAATTCTTAATAATAGTGAAGTAGTCTTTTTTAAAAATAAAAGCGCTGTTTTGAATTGTTATTAAGATACCTGTGTATCAGATTTGAAGTAAATGCTTAAAAAATCCACGAAAGAGTTCTTCATATACTAAAAATTAAAAAAAAAATCAAATTTAGAGCATGGAATAATAGGATTAAAGATCTAGGCTCAGGATTCAAATAATAAAAAGAATTTATAATATGTTTACTAACTATCCTTTACAAGGTTCATCTTTGAGTGACTCATTTCCAACTGAAAACTATCTGATCCACTTTTGAACAGCGCGATCACTAACTTCATTTTCCTTAAATGCTGTATTTATTCCATATATAATATAAATTCTGGTAATCTCTTGCAATCATCTTTTGGGCTGCCAATTTGGATTCACTCGCTCTTTTAACAGACTTTATTATGAAAGTCAGCGTTTATACAATAAAGTTGGTATTAATTAAATTATTTTATTCTTTTTAGTTATATCTGTATTTATAAGCAGTATATCGTATGAATTAAGTATCCATATTAAAAATATTGATGACAACTTGTTTGGGGAATATTTGGTTTTGTTAGGCAAATAAAATGCAAGTTTTTTTTTTATTTATAAATAATCCAAAAGATATTGACAACAGAAATATATATCTGATAAACACAGCATCCCATATATTTGTGCAAATTATTATTTTAAATGTCAAGATGGATTCCATGATATTCTATAACAGGGTTGTCCAACCTTTTTTCCTAATGGGCCACACTACAAATTTAGGTATATTCATCGGGCCACAAAAGTACATTATAAAAATAAATTTTTAAAAAGTTCAAAGCGTTATGAATATCAAATTTTAATAACAAATATATATAATTACAAAAAATGCTGTATTGTTGACATTAAAAGAAAAGAAATTATACATACACAAAATAAATTCAATGTGATTTTTGTCTGCTTTTATATTATTAGTCTTTATTCTAAGAAAGTTAAATGGAAATAACTCAGTCTATTTCGTTCAGCAGTTTTGATGTTTTTTTATACGTGAAAAGAATTTTTCACAGCAGTATATACTACTCCATATGCATAATAGTTTTCTAGATAAGTTGACAATTTCATCAAATTCATTGAAAGTATAACTTCTTTATAAAATTCAAGAAGGGAATGTTATCTATGATAAGTTTCCAAAGATTCTTTGCTTAGAAGCTCGATGATTTCTCGCTGGTATTCGGTTGGTGCTTCCACATAATTAAATGCAAATGGATCACTAAATAATTTTAATTCAGTTTCTATGTTTCTAAGGTCAGAAAATCTGTTTGTAACATCTTTTAACAAAACTTCTCATAATTTACTATATTTTTCAAAGTTCACAGAAAATTCTTCTTTTCTTTTTAATAAACTCTGAAAATGCATAAATTGTCCGGCTTTCAATTGTTATCAAAAGTTGTAATTTCTTAATAAAACCTATTATTCGCTCAAACATTGAGCAATATAACTGTTTTTTCTTTATAAAAATGCAAATTAAGTTTAGACAATATTTCAGTGATATCTATTAAGAAGGAAAGATCATTCAAATATTCTTCGTTTTTTAACAAGTCTACATTTGCTTCTTGTTTTGCATGAACTCTTTTATTTCAGGTAACAATAATTAATTTTTTTCGAAGTTGCTGCTTTACTGAGCGATCTAACATTTGAGAAATAAATAACGTCTTCACACTCACTGCCAACTTCTTCCAAGTATTTTTTTTAACTCACAATGGTTCAAGACCCGAGACCTGATAAAATTCACAATTTTCACAATATCTGTCATTAACTGATTCATATTTAATTTTTGAGCACATAATTAATGTTGATGAATCAAGCGATGGTATCATACTCAACTGATTCTTTGAATAAAGTAATAAATCCATTATTTTTACCAATTAGTGCAGGAGCATCATCACTTGTAATTGAATAAATTTTATTTCTATTAATATTGAACTTTTCAGTTGATTAGTTAACGTGCTCAACTATGTCCCTGCCAGTTGTTGTACCCTTCATATGGCATAAGTTCAACATTTCTTCAATTATATTAAAATTGACATAAATTGCTCTAATGAGAATAACTAATTGTGCAGTGTCACTTTGATCGGTACTTTCGTCCAATGCTAAACTGTAATAAACGCATTTAGATAATTGGATCTACTCACAATACCATCAGCTATGTCATCAATTCTTCAACCAATTGTCTGATGTGAGAATCTTATTTCATTGAATAAGTTCACTTTCTCAGGACAGTATTCATTAAAAGCAATTACAATACATTCTTGTATTAATTTATCATCTATCAGCGCCTTGCTCTTCTGGGCCAATTTTTCATCTATTAAATAGTTAACCTTTGTACATATATCAGACATAACAGATTTTTTGAGAACGTTTTGTTGAGAACTAAACTCCTTCTTTAATTCATCTATTTTCATTTTTTTTTCTTCGTTTAATTTATTATATTCCCACTCATGCTTGACAGCATAGTGATTATATTCCTTGCACACGGCAATTTTATTCTGACAAATGAAGCAGATAATATTACTGCATGTTTCAATTACGAAATATTCTTCTGGCCATAAAATATTGACTTTTCTCTTCTGTTATTTTTCTTTTCTTAACTGTAGCGCTCAAAAATGTTTTATCCAAAAACGTACAATAATTTTCTGCATTAATCTTGATACCATCATCAAGTTTAAAGGCACCTAATATTTTACTGGGTGCAATAGTTATTTAAAATATTACTCCAGTTCCTTCATGTGTTGGCTGAATGTTTCCAAGAAGAACCCAACCTCTACCCAACTATCAATTCCATCCAATATAGCCATACATTTGTCACCAAAAACTACCTTTGAGAGATCAGTTTTCATGCACTTCTTTGCTCAAGTTACGCTTTTCCTTTTGTGACTTAATAATGCTAATTTGGTTGCTTTCAAATCTTTAGCCAATGTTTTAATATTTTGCATCTTTTCTTTAAACATTCGCAACACCAGCAACTTCAAATATTTTCTTACTTGTCACTTTCTTTTTTTTCTATCGCCATTATTCTGTTCTTGTCTTGTCAATGTTTTCAATTTGGTTTTTGATTTTGATATGATTTCTGTTAAACTTTTTCAAAAATTTCAAGGCATTATTTTCATTAGCTAATAAGTTTAAAATGTTTTATTTCTCTTTTTATGTTATATCTTTTTTACAAACCATATCAATCTGTATGTATCTGAAATTAAAAACAAATATCGATAACTATACTATTATATTTATTTACAATATGATAAAGAACTACTAACTTGCATAATTTTACTGTGAAAACATTGACTTGCATATTAAAATTTGACACCGTTTAGGTGGAATGTTAGTGCTCTACTTCAATTTAATATTATTTTATTTGTGATCTAACTAATTGCATTGGTTAAAAAAGATTCCAATACATTTCCTACGTAACAGTACTGCGATCGACAAAATTTGTAAAAAAAAGTGGATCACGGAGACTTGATATTTCTTTGACTCCTGATTGGACAATTAATGCCAATATCATGTTTTCCACTACGTCCGCACGGTTAAAATTAATTTACCGCCCAAAATCTGTCTATGTGCTTCGAGCCTGTCACGTGACATACAGCATTTTCCAACTCTTCCTATTTTGCCTTCTCTCACATACATGATGTAGCTGTGGAGAAATCGCGTTTGTCCCTTTAAGGGAAGACGCTATGACACACACACACACACGCAACACACACACACACACACGCAATACACACGCAATACACACGCACGTACGAACATTGCACATCTCTGAACTCATCTCATTCGCCCCTTAAACTACAAAGGCACAGAAATTATTCAACTTTAAACAGTGAGATTTTCTTCAGCAACAAACATGCCGTCCGAGAGAATACAACTTTCAACCCTTACGACTGAGACCCTTTGAAAGTCAACAGTATACGTTGCTGCCCATCAGTTAAGAATTTAACTTAAAGTTTTCAACTCTTACCAGTTTTTCACCAGCGAGAAATATTACTTCAAAATCTTCTGGAACTATAATTCACGATTCAATATATTCTCCGCTTTCCAGAATTCTCTCACTCATATTCATCTCTCTTCGGTGAACAATTTAAGCGGCAAGTTATTAGGGTTAATTACACTTATTTATTTATTAACCTTATTTACACAAAATTTTATTCAGAAGTTTAAAAAACTAAAACTACATTTTTAGTATGTTGCAGCGGGCCGAGAGGTGTGAGTGCCAATCGACCGTACAACTAAAAAGGGGACGCAAAGGCAAGGAGATGGCAATAGCAAAGAAGGATGACAAACGCAGATGGTCCGTTGTAGACGATAGAAATCGTGTCTTTATTTGCGAACAGTGGGTGAAAAGACGACAGAGGTCGTTTGTTCGGGAACGGTATCCGGAGGTTGGAACTGGTCGCTGCAGGAGTGAGCCGGAGATTGCTGGAAGCTGCAGGGGTGAGCTGGAAACTGCGGGAAGCCGTAGGAGCGAGCTGGAAGCTGCTGGAGTGAGCTGGAGGCTGCAGGAGTGCTGGAAGCTGCAGGGGTGAGCTGGAAGCAGCAGGAGTGAGCTGGAAGCTGCAGGAGTGATCTGGATGCTGTAGGAGTGAGCTGGAAGCTGCAGGAGTGCTGGAAGCTGCAGGAGTGATCTGGCGTCTCAGAGGGAAGGCAGTAGCAGAGAGTGAAGTGAGTGGAGCCTCGAAGAGTGGTGATCGAATGACTTTCAGAAGTTAGCCCTGAAAAGGACTGTTTGAACAAATGCTGCTGCTGATGCTGGGTCCCGTCAGCTGCTAGGCTCGGTCGACTTGACTGGGCGCGTCAAAGTCGCGATTCAGGAAGGCTCCCTGCTCCCTGGCCGGCGGTATTTACTTAACTCCCACGGGGTCAAGATGTGACACAAGGTCGGGAAACCCGAGCGTTTCCGCATAGGGTCACTGGTCAAAGATTGGTCATAACATGTCCAAGCTGGTCAAAGCTTAGTCAAGTTCTGGTCAAAGTTAGTCTTAGCAGGTCCTGATATGGTCCAAACTAGACTTTGCCATGGTCGCAACCCAGCCTGAAGGCCGGGCTGCTCCCTGGCCGGCGGTATTTACTTGACTCCCACGAGGTCAAGATGTGACACAAGGTCGTTTTTCGTGGGAAACCCGAGCGTTTCCGCATAGGGTCACTGGTCAAAGATTGGTCATAACATGTCCAAGCTGGTCAAAGCTTAGTCAATGTTTTGGTCATAACATGTCCAAGCTGGTCAAAGCTTAGTCAAGTTCTTAGTCTTGGCTTGTCTTAGCAGGTCCTGATATGGTCCAAACTAGACTTTGCCATGGTCGCAACCCAGCCCGACGGCCGGGCTGCTTCCGTGGCCGGCGGTATTTACTTGACTCCCACGAGGTCAAGATGTGACACAAGGTCGTTTTTCGTGGGAAAGACCCAAACGTTTCCGCATAGGGTCACTGGTCAAAGATTGGTCATAACATGTCCAAGCTGGTCAAGGCTTAGTCAATGTTTTGGTCATAACATGTCCAAGCTGGTCAAAGCTTAGTCAAGTTCTGGTCAAAGTTAGTCTTAGCAGGTCCTGATATGGTCCAAACTAGACTTTGCCATGGTCGCAACCCAGCCCGAAGGCCGGGCTGCTTCCGTGGCCGGTGGTATTTACTTAACTCCCACGGGGTCAAGATGTGACACAAGGTCGTTTTTCGTGGGAAACCCGAGCGTTTCCGCATAGGGTCACTGGTCAAAAGTTTGGTCATAACATGTCCAAGCAGGTCAAAGCTTAGTCAATGTTTTGGTCATAACATGTCCAAGCTGGTCAAAGCTTAGTCAAGTTCTGGTCCAAGTTAGTCTTAGCTTGTCTTAGCAGGTCCTGATATTGGTCCAAACTAGACTTTGCCATGGTCGCAACCCAGCCCGACGGCCGGGCTGCTTCCGTGGCCGGCTAAAATCCGCTGCGAAGTCTCGGGCATCTAGATATGACGGTTCATACAAGAGAAGCGGTGACGCTAAAAAAGTAAATGAATATAATTAATTTCGGGCCGTATAAATTACAGTCAAAAGTGTGTTTGGTGTTTGTTGACTGTATTTAAATTAATTTCGGTTCAAAATTAAAGGTCTTTTATTTTTGTTTAGTGGCGAAAATTGAGTTTTGTGTGTTTCTGTCAGTTTGAAAGGATGTCGTTGCTACTTTTAGCACACAAGGGTCGTGACGTTTCTCTACCAGCAGGCATATCCGGGGTTGTTTAAGAAAAGGTGGGAGTGGTGATTGGACACACTGCGACAAGTACCAAACATAACTTCTTGATATTGCAAGTGAAGATTACAATTTTCTTTCACTAAACAAATTTCATTGGACTCTTCTCATACGAACTTTCCAGACTTTAACACTTTTTTTTTTATCGAAGAACATTTCTTTCATTGAGACTGCACTTTATTTCATGAACTGAAATATTTTCTGAGTTCAGATAAAAATATTTTCTCTTAAAAGGCTTTAATAATTTCAATTTAAAAGTAAATAACTCCTGCTATTAATTACAACTCTTACTATATAAAAATCATACACTTGATTGTTTTGCATGTTATACAGTAAAATGAAGATTGTTATTATAAAAACAGTTTTTCTGTTCTTTTTCTTGTTTGCTGTTTGTTTGCTGACACATTTGTAAAGTAAAAAAAATGTACGGATTGAATTGAGGCCGTTCAAACTGCTACAGTATCTTCTCCAGGTTATCTTTTCGAAATAATACTTAATGGTCCCAAAGCTCAAGAGTAGTGATGCTAGCAATTCGAATATTCTTAAGAGGAATGTAAAGAGGTGAAAGATCTCGTCTTAATAATGAAAATTTCCAAAAATCGTATGTTTTTATTTGTCACATGATTTATTGTTATAATTATTGTATTTTATTAGTTAGTGCTTATAATCTCTTATTGTGTCTATTAATTAAACTTTATCATATATCATGTATTGTTTGCTTACTTACTTTCTTACATTACTGGGGGTCAGGTACCATGGACAAATGCACTAGTGGTATAAACTGTCTCCTTTCCCTCGGCGCGACCGTTTTTAGGCCCTGATGACATGACCAAAGAATTGCAGTTTTTTTATTATCATGTATATAGGATGAAAAAAGAGTATATCTCTTTGAAGTTTTTGCTTGAATTCCGAGGAAAAAGTTAGTAATACTATATTTGACAATGCTCGTAGTCATGTTAGAAATACGACACAACAAATAATGTCTTCCTGCGTGCGGTATATTGTACAGATGTTTCATCATCAGACTATTGTTTAAATTCAAACGTAAACATTATTAAAATCAGTTCAATTTGAAATTGAAAACCACTTCAAATGTAAAATTAAGCAACTTAGAAAAGTAGTAAATAAGTAGAATACACAAAAAACGTAAAACAAAAATTAATCGAATCAAAAGGGTTATCATTGTTTATAATGGAATATACAATTTATCTTAAATTATCTTTAAATTCGCATATAGTTATAGAAAGCCATATAAAATAGTTTAACTACTGAATAATGATGTTATGAATTTATATGAAAAGATTTTTTAAAAAACATGCTGGAAACATTTTTTATCATCCCTCATGAACAATGTTATCTTAACAGATTGTAACGTTGTAGATGGTTGAATATTGTTCTTTCGTGAATGGATAATTATAATTGAATATCCATTCTTTGTTGTAGATAATTCACCAGTGACGATCGGAAGTAGGTTTGTTGTTTCTTGATGATTTTGATGGTCATTATTCTTCTTCGTGATTTTGGTGATCGTTGATACTGATTGTAATTCCTTTGCTATCAGTTGATCGCTCAGCAGTAGGTTCTACTTTGTATTTAGATTGTTGAAACGGGGATGAAACGTAAATACTTGATAGTAACGTTATAAGAGTGAAATAAACACGAACAATTTCTGATTTCAACTTTAATAATATAATATTCGAATAATTAAGAAAACTTTCGGGGATGATTCACTGAGTGAAGGCCAGATAATATTTGCGTACCAACGCTTCAAACTTTAAATTGTGAATCCGTTGAAAGCAATCAATCTTCTGAAAATTTTCAGCAATCAGAACACTCGAAAATGTTGAAAAGTATCCGGCCATTTTGACCTAGAGTTGCGTTTACCAAAGTTAAATCACCGTTGAAAACGGAGGATTTCAGATTATGAACGAGGATTAGGACACGAAAAAGGTGACAATGCTGCTGCAGATTGTGAAGTGGAAGGGACATTGGGATAAGTGTGGTCCCAAATAACGTACGTTGAAGGAAACTAAAGCGGCATTGCCCAATGCAAACTACTGATAATGATTCATCTAAAATAAATTGACTCTTATAGTCGGGTGTATTCGATTTTGAAATTTGTGATAAAAAGATTTTATTTATTTTCCTTTCTACATGGACAGATGTGACCTTAGGTCAGTTTCATGAGGAGCATCACACACGTACATGTGGATAAAAACAAAGCTTGCCATGTCCCCACAGACTCATCCGGATCCTCCCTTTTTAGTGCAAGAAGGAAGTACTGCTTCAATATTGGGATCTTCAGGTGCAAAGTTTGCTTCATTGGTTCGTATTTCGTCTCCGGATGAGAAAGCCGGAAAACAATAAGATGAAGACTATAAAAACTGATAATGGTAATGCTTCATTCCAGAAATCAAATGATTTTAAAATGAAATCACGTCTGTAACTTGCACAATCAACTAGCAAAACCATGAGAAAGAAGAGGAACAAAAAACAAAAACGATCGATGACTACCCCCATAGAAAGAAATGTAACATCCGTCTGTCTGCCGGATCGTTTGTTTGAGCTTTGATGTAATTCTTTTCAATCCTCCATATTTTTGTATTATTAATTGATACTACCTCAGTCAGAAAATCTGATTCATTTCTTTTTGTTTCCCGCCACACACCCATTCACTCAATTAGAGTGATTTCAATGCTGCTGCTACTGCTGCTGTTTTCTCAGTTTTCAGCTCAAGTCTGTCGCTATTATTAGTGAATAGACGTTTGTCTTTATTTTTTTATTCATTTCGTAATTTTTAAAACATTTTTCTTTTATATTTATATATTTTTTTTAGCTATTTAGATCGTTTTTAAATTCAGTTTAATTAAAATTTTTATCGACTTTTTAAAGCATCCAATTTTTATTCTTTGCATTTAATTTAAAACATTCCCTTTATTTTCTGACTTTTTAAATAGAAAAGCTTTAAATTTTCTTTACTGTGCGTCTTGTCATGGAGTAATAATGGTGTGCAAGCTAGTCTTGCAGATCATTATGACTGAGTAGTGAATTCGATCCTCAATGGGTGTCTTATGTTTGTGGCCTTATACCAAAAACAAGATTTCTTTCTCACTATTTAATTTTTTTTAAGTATCTTAATGTTCGAAATAAGAATATATGACAAACGATGCCGAAGAATGTACACAAATCGAAAATATTACCAGAGTACCCATAAAATGAGAGAATTATTTACCCATGGAACAGCATTTGTCCAGAATAAGAATAAGTGTATCTGTAATCTTTGTCTAGGATCAAAGTGTTTGTTGCGGGAATTATAATAAATTAAATATTAAATACAGTTGGAATTTTTAAAGGTAATGCTGAAAATCGACAAAGCTAAGTGATTACTTGAAAGACACAACTGACATCACCGTACTTCTCTCATCCGAAAATTGTAGTAAAAGTTGAAAAATCGGTTAAGAGAGAGAGAGAGAGAGAGAGAGAGAGAGAGAGAGAGAGAGAGAGAGAGAGAGAGAGAGAGTTCATGCATGAGGGCCGCGATATAACCGGTGTATAAAACCAAACTATTTGTTGTGTGTGTGAAACAGAAGACAATTTTACCTTAAAACAAAAAGCAAAAAAGAAATGTACATATATGGTCTATATATAAAGTGTCCATAACTGAATTGTACAATAGATGAAGTTGATTTTCAGGATAATGAAATGCGTCCTGCCTGTGGAGGCTGCATCTGGAGTGGTCGACGTGTTTTCAGTTGTTGCAGATGAACCGATAAAAAGGAAGAGGAAAATGTTAATGGAGATCGCTAAATCTTTTCAGACGCTCCCGCGAGCGAATCTCCTAATGTCACCTCTATTTTTTAGCCACCGAACTAAAATACATACAGATTTTCAAAGTTGCGATAGACTCCACATGTTGCTCTCTGTCCCTCTATTGAGGATTAGTGGACACAGTGAAGTTTTCTGCATAAATTTAAAAAAATGAGGTTGCTGTTATGTACACTTTAAACTAATACCTTAAGCACCAGCATGAATCCGCTTCTCACTGTCACATCGCAAGATATATTGACAAATATATCTTATTATTAGCATGCCACGATAATTGACGAAGAGAGGTGAGGAGTAATCATTTAGGCAAATTAACCTCGCCTTAAACACATTAGATATTAAAGTAGTAGCAGCACGAAGCAGTTAATCACAACGAATCTCTCATCAAGCATGACTGTTTAAAAAGTTTTCAGATGTAGCTGGTAGCGACTTCTCTTGAAAATGAACAAAATTTGACATTGTGGTGTTATTAAGTACCTACAGAAAAAGGGGGTTTGCCCCCAAAGATGTTTATGCTGACATGGTTGATACCTTAGGGGATGATGCTCCAGCTTTATTAACAGTGCAAAAGTGCGTAGTTGAATTTAGCAGTTGAAGGGAGAATCTTGAATACAACCCAAGGTTTGGATGTCCTGCAACTGCCACCACCGAAGAAAACATTAATTGTGTTCACCACATAGTGATGGATGACAGGCGATTGACTATAAATCAAATAGCCAATGCTATCCTGTGAGAGAGTTGAGAATATTCTGCACAATGAACTTGGCATGACGAAGTTTCTGTTCGCTGGGTGCCATATCTTCTGACACATGATCAAAAGCACATATCATGGGAAAATCTGACATTGTTTGAGGCAGTTTCATTGAAAATTTCCTAACCGGGGATGTGTTTTGGGTTCACTTTGAGCTGGAAACAAATAGATAATCCATTCAGGAGAAACACTGCTCCTCACCTGCACCAAATCAGGCTATGGTCGTTTCATGTACAGGGAAAGTGATGTCCTCAGTTTTTTGTGGGATGCAAAAGGCGTTGTGTTTATTGATTATCTTCAAAAGAAACACACCATCGATGGAGAGTTCTATGCCAAACCGCTGTTGATGACTATTTTGAGCAATAATTTGAACAGTCTTCTTTGAACAGTCAGATGTCAGTTTACCTAGAAAGAAGCAATGCAATTATTAATAGGAAGAGTTGAAATTAATGCAAGCAAGATTTCTCAGCTCCAGCATCACTCCTTCATAGACAGTCTATGAACTTTTCAGCCTACTTTCGTATATAGTGCATATATTTGCATTTATCATGATGGTATTTTATAAGTTATTCCGTTTTAGTTTCCGATTTACTAAATAAACGACCAGAACTGATCTCAAAATACAGACATGAGAACAAATTTTTATTGCGTTACTTAAAAATCGAAAACTAAAATAAAATAAAATACCATCATGAAAAATGTAAATATACGCAATATATAGAACGCAGATAATATAATATACTTTAGACAAAGCCAGTACTTTAAACGAAACAAATAATATACCAACTCACGAAAAAATATAAATAAATAAGCAAATTATGTAAATAATAAATCTAGCCAAAACACAACACACATGGCCTAAAGATTACGTTCAAGCATGAATCATGAAGTGATGTTGGTATTTAATAAATCTGTTTCTCTGTATGTGTGTTTCTGTAATTTTGACAGCATTAACCCTATCATCCTATAAAATTTCTGAAACATCAACATTTTCAGTCACTATAAAGATTACATTTGTAGTGACGCAGCAATTTCTGGGGACGAAGAAAATTGAAATAGTAATCACGGTTGTCTTTCAGCACCAACTGCATTTATGCAGAGGATTACAGGCACAGCTTTTTCCGCTGACTTTACTACTACTACTACCCACCAGATTCACTTTGGTAATTTTTTGCATTAGCAAATTAAATCTTTCTGTTGGTAGGGAAATTCATAATTAAACACCAATTTTTCAATTTTTAATTTTATTTTAGCGAGATTAGGTAATCTATTTGAATGTGGCACAGAATCAGAAAGAAATGGTTTGTTAGTGGACATTAATCAAGGCAGGCATTACTGAAAGTATAGGAGTATTAAGTGTATAATGTAGATCCATGGCGTTTTATTTTATTCTAGAAATGCATTGAAAATAACGAATAGAGGAATTGTTTGTGGCCATGAATTGATGCAAAGTTAATGAATATATACAGTCACGACAAGATTATTCGTGCATCCATCAATTTTCAATATTTTTATCCATTTCTCAGAATCTAATGCCTGTAGGATTGTGTGTGTGTGTGTGTGTGTGTGAGAGAGAGAGAGAGAGAGAGAGAGTCTGGGAAACACAAACACCCATACACACACACGTATATATTTTTTTGTGAAATTGGAGTAGATTTGAATAGCGAAATTAAATTAGAGCATTTTGTTTACTGATGGGAAAATTTGATCTAGGGCAGTTGTACCCATTGAATCTGGGTCATCAGGAGACATTGGAAATCGTCGAAATAATTTTTATCGATTAAAAATTGAAATAGAGCTGAGTAAGCTAGAAGTAACTTTAGAATTCACATGATTTTGGTTGAAGCAGCCAGAGCCCCGTGATAATCGCGTGCGAAGTAGTAGGCCAAGGGTCAGTCCTAACCGGGCCGGGGCGAAAGTGTTAGACGATGCCAAGTTTTTTTTATATGCTAATAAGCACAAAAAAGGAATATAAAACTCAATTTTCAGAACAATAGGCTAAATACAACAAATTTGACAGTTAAGTTTAAACAGTTTGGCACGACAGAGAATCTGCCTGGGGGTGGAAGTAAACACAAATTGTCACTGAGAACTGCACTAAAACTGTGTCGCGGGGTTAATATAAACCCAAGTTTTGTTTTGGAAGACATCACCAAAAGTTTGGATACGATGGGTATCAGCGTAAGTACTCGCACAATACAACATTGTTTAAACAGAAATGGAAACATAGTAGCGTGAGCGTTCGTTTGTTGAATACAAGGAATTGCAAAATGATTGTCGTCTATGAAAAACTTTCAGAAGTTGTTACTGCTTTGTAGAATTATAATTGAAGCAATGAATTTTCTTCGTATTATTAAGGGAAACTTGGTTTGGTTGTGTGTTTGTTCCAGACAAATATGTTCAAAATAATCTGTTTTTAAGTTTTAGTGTGTTGTTTCGCAGCTTTTTGCGGGTCATGAGTATTAGAGAATAAGGAACACATTTTCTCAACTTGCTGCTGAAGTTACTTGTTCTGCTATCTTACATCTCTCACTGATTACTCACGAATAGAATCATACCGAATGGTGACAATAACGGTTGGCTGCTTTTCTTATAAATGCTCCAAATGACTCAATAAGAAACTTTTCAAAATTGTCTCAGGTTTCAAATTCTGTCATTCTCATTTGTTGAAAATAATCTTGAGGAGTTCTTTTTTATTATCCTGAACAGAGACACTATGTCGCCTCACTTTGGCTCAGAGGCACGGGTTTACCAAAACGTCTCATTGGTTGTATTCGCTGTAGATAGAGGAAAGAGGTAGAGGTTCATATGTTTTTATGCATATTTTATGGCGCCTCGTTATTAGAGAGAGAAAAAGATTTTAAATTTAGCTACAACATTTATTTAAACTTAATGAATATAGTATTTATAAACTAGCAATATCTTCAGAAAAATTTATACGCAAGAGAATAGTATAGTGGGTCAGCCAATTTGTATTGGTTATAAATAGAAATAAAAACTGACCCTCTACAATTTTTACAATATCAAATGTAACAAAGACAACAACAAGAGAAATAATCAAGTAGAAGAAATCGTGAATTTTTTCAATAATAAATATTTTTTATAAACACAACAAATACATAATATATAGTGCAAAAGTTGATAAACACAATAGAGTTCTTTGGTGTGTTTGTTACTGAAAGAATTTGAGTTACTGTACTGCACGTATGCAAATGACAAGGTTTAGTTAGCTATATTTGTTTTCATAGGAAAATTAAACAGATGATTTTGTGTGTTAAATAGAAAAAAAGTATTGTTCTTGACTCACTGATTGTTATCGCTCATTAACCAGAGATTCTTGTGGAATGGAATATTTTGTGGGAGTGAGCGTTAAGCCTGGAGATGGTTGACAAGGTTTGTTGTTGTATTGAAGATAAAGTTCGTCTCCTTTGCTGTGTTGATTTCCAATGAAGTCAAGTGAATTGGTTTCAATATTTTAAATGCCCACGTGGGGAGGCTCGTAAACATGATTACATTTTATGGCGTCAACTAGAGGTCAAAATTTGGGTCGGTACCTTTGGACGTAGTTGACGACACCTAATTAATATTTTACAACCAATCAAAATACATCAGTTGTTATATTTGGCTGGGAGCCTCTATATGTTTAACTTGCACAAAATTTAAGATTTAAAAAAAATGTAGGAATCTGATTCTACAATAGCACAAAAATAAATATAGTGGGAAATATATCGTTAAGCATTAGTTCCTTTTTGCAATAATGAAGAATATTTGAAAGTTTAAAATATTGAAATTTCCTTCAGTGGAATTAGTAAAGTTTTTGTTTTCTTGAAAAATATAAAGTTATGAATATGATTAAAATTTGTGTTCTTTGTTGAATAAATTATTTTACCCGACATGTTTTACTGTTGTGTCTATATGTGTATACAGTCAATGTGCAAATAGATTAAAAGAATATGACTTCTTTGGAGAGCTTATAAGTAACCTTACGTTTGGGGCGCCAAGATATTTTTTTTTATTTCAGCAAGTCAGCATAAAATAAAAATATTTGGGATGGTTTCCAGTAGAAATACCAGATATAAGACAAGGGATTTCATTTATTATTATTGAAGTGATAAATTTAATGTTAACACTTTGTATATGGGTGAAAACAAACAAGGACTCAAACACACACACACATGTATATACTTCAGAGAAAATTTTTTTACATATTTATAGAATTTGAATGCGCCAAGGAGAAAAAAGATGTGAATTAAAATCTTACTTGATACTTGGTCGTATATTACGCCAGTGATGTGGCTAGACCACGAACGACGAAAGAAAACGGATGTCTGGAGTAAACGTGATGTCGATCTTAGGAAATTGGCACCAACTGGCAATCCAACTAGCAATTCCTCCTCTAGTCAGACTATCACGGGACGCATTTTTTACCCTTTGAAAGTTGCATAAATTATAGCTGAGTCATAGGTATATAAATAAATAAAATTTTCTAGCGCTACAAGTATTGCCTCCATAAAACAGGTTAAAAAACTTTGTTAAGGAAAACTGTTTTTATTATCCAAAGAGTAAAGCAGGCGACCGAAATACAGAATGTTGCCTTAACAAGTTTACTACACAGTACTTTCACCTTGCTTCCAGAAAATATTCTTTTCTCAATGGTAAAGTCAGATGAATTGGAGGTAATGGAAGAGGCTATAAAAATGTTGTCCATTAGATATGTAAACATTTATTCATACTTAATTAGTTAAGTCAATTTAAAGACTAAATTTAAAGACTAATTTGAAAATTTTATTCAGATTACATTACAAAAATATAACCAAGTATGGGTAAATTTTCCAGTAAAAATACTTTTTGTTTCTGTAGTAGCGAGCTACCATACGAAAATTTTGAAGTCAGTTTGTAAGCAAAAATCTGCACAAATTAGGTATTTCTGTACATTTTTTCAGGCGATATTTAAATCTAAATGCTCAAAACTTGGTAAAAGTTATGAATCTATCTTTGGTGTTAGTATTTATCACATCAAAGGCCCACTTTTACTTTTTTGTACTGTGTGCAATGTTGATTTTCTAAAACAAAGTGAACAATCTACCTGTCCTAGTCCACATGGTTGAAGCAGGTTGCTTTTAGGAAAACGAGTTTTTATAAGATTCAACAGCAAAGAGTTATTCAAGATAAACGAACGTAGTTACGGATTTCCCTTTTTCTCGACTAATGACTGATATCGCATACATGAGTTCAAATGATGGGCATTGATTCCCCTAGACGTAGTATTCGCAGGAACGTTGTCCACTCACTTAATAAAATGAATATCAAAGGTAAATTATCTTAGATAACCCAAATGTCTGATCTCTCAAGAAAAGTATTTAACTGAAGTTGATTGGACTGTTGCTTAGTAAGAATTTATGATCATTCACGATATGGAAGGTGAGTTCATCCCATACTGGCGAAAATATCGTACCCCCAAAATAAGTTGTCACGATCTCTAATTCGAAGGTACTGTATCTGGTCACCGTAGTGGACAATTTCCGAGAGAAATTGGCTTCAAGTGGTCGTAGACCGTTTGCTGCAAAACTGCACCGGCACAAGTGGAAGAAACATCAACCGCCAAACACAACTCTTTTCCTGTGTCAATATGTGACAATTTCACTGCATGAAACAAAATTAGTCGACATGGAATTGACTTAAGGTTTTAATTGATAGTTAACTTGGTCGTAGATTGCGTCAGTGATATGGTTATAACATGAACAACGAGAAAAACAGAAGTTGGCAGTAGATGTGATATCATTGTCAGGGATTTGGTACCAAGTAGCGAAGCGACTTACATTTCGCACCTTTAGCTAAACTGTCACACGACACATTTTACCCTTTGACATATACATAGATTATAGCTAAGCTAAGGACAGATAATTAAGTTTTTATGCTACATTATTATTTTTTAATCTAGACAATGTCTTGGTGAATGGAACGCGACAATAACATAAAACAATAAGATTGAAATATGCAGAATATGTTGTTTGGAACGATTGAAATTAGTCTCAAGTTCATTTCAGCGATGAAAGTAAATTGAGTTTAGTTGAATCTGAAGAATCAGGCAACAGACTTAAAGCAAAGTACGTAAAACAGCTAAGTCTGGAGAAGGAATATCATCTGAAGGTGTTGGACTTATTTTGACAATATGCCATTCATTCTCTATAAACATCGTGAAGCAATATACCATTACTTCTCTACAAATGTCATTAGCAAGCTTTTCGTGGTTATAACCAACAAGAAGGTCGTTGATCACCTAAATATGAACAACCTCTTGAGAGACAAGCACTAAGAGTTTCGATCGGTTCGATCCACTGTTGATTTCCTAATTGCCATTACTTATTTGTGAATATCTTTTCAGTTTCGATAGAGTCCAAAAGTGTCTCCGCGTTCTTGTGGGTGACAAATTATTTTTCAACCTACAAGCCTTTTCTCACAAACGCAACATCGCTATCTCTATCGCTATTTCAATGGAAAGTGCGCAGGTGAACTATATTTCTTAGTTCCACCCGTACTAACCTTGACGCCTAAAACCCACCATTCTACGTTACAGTGTAGCGAAGGACACCCTTCGTAATCCATTGGTGAGATGTAAGTTCAACTCGAGCAGCTTCTTCCTATGAACTGCTGCTTTATGGAACCGATTTCCGAGAAAATGCTTTCCCGATGACTACAATCTTAACCTGTTCAAGTCTAGGATTAACGTTTTCTTCCCTACATATCCGCATAAACTGTGCCTCTTACTCTGTAATCCTCTACCTTGAGTGGCTCTCAGGCCTTGAACAGGGTGAACACTACTGTAAAAAAAATCTCTCAGCCAGTTTTATGTAGGATTTCGCCCCTGTCACACAAGTTTTTTGAAGAAATACTGAAGTTATTAGTTGGCTTGCACAAAGATCTCGACTTAAATATCATCGAGTATTTGCGAAAGATAAGAGGAGACAAAAAACCCAGGCTCTGTAGCCGATTAATTGTAAAAACTGGATGGTGAATAGAAAATAGCACTAGTGCTATGCAACAACATTTAATCGCCTGTAGGCGTCGGCGTTTGTAAGACCTTGCTTATAAATATCTCTATGCTTCATACTAATTGCTTTAAATTATTCACAAATGTTCACTTTTTATTTGGTAAACATTATCATGAAAATAATTTTGTATACACGTTCTTTTATCTTATCTGTGGTAGGTTTAGTTTAATTTAGTTTAGAATTATTTTAATAAATTAATAATTTCTACTTAATGCAGCAAATTTAAAGAACGTAGGCAAAGCTAAAGGTAGGTAAAATTACAATGAGATAAGACTGTATGCGCCCAAACAGATTTTTTATAAAGTACAAATTTTCTAGCTTCTCAGCTAAATTTAGCCGCGCTCTACGTGCATAATATAAATAGGGAAGGAAAGGCCAGTAGCAACGGCTAGAACTCTCATGATCAGAAAAAAAGAATTTATAGGATGTAAACGCCTACATTTTACGGCCAATAAGTGTAGCACAAACAAGTAAGAGACGCCTACAAATAAATCTTATCAAATTCAGTAGGTACAAAGAAACGTTTTTACAATTCTGTACAAACACGGCTCCGAATATATAAGTGGTTTCTGAAACCTGATTGGATATGATCACGTGATGTTCTTTCTACTATGTCTGCGCTGTTGAACTCCGAATAACCTGGAAATGGGTCAGAGCCTGATTTACGGAGTCATTCCTGCGCAAAATAGATAGGATTTGTGAGACGAGCACCGGCTAACAAATAGCCATTAAACAGCTTTTCAGCAACAGTCAGTGTCCAGATCTGCAACGACAGTCAATGAAGGAAAATCGGCGAAAGAAAGTGAACCAGACCAACCTCGATCAATAACATAGACACACGTACCATGACAACGCGTATGTTAGCCATGAGTCTTATCTCCCTTCTTTTTCTTCATTGTGCTTTAAATCACTGCTATTTCACGCAATCAGTTAGCAGTCACACATGTTTGATTAGCGTGTGCTTCATACATACACACAAACACACACATACTCAGATACACACAACCACACACATATTGGCGTGCCGTGCCACTTGATTTCCTCACTTGTAAGAAAAACACTATATATTCCGTGAGGATAATTTGTTTTACGGAAGGAGAAAAGTGAAATTATTTGCATTTAAGTGAACAAATTATTTACCTCGTTATTTTTAAGGAAAACTTTCAGCGCTCTAATTTTTTTTGTTTTTTGTACTTAGCTTTCACCTTTACGTTTACGATGCTTTATGGAAAATATATTATAAAGAAATTAAAATAAGTCTATTAAGAGTGAGATTAAATTTCATATTTCATAAGAAATATTACTGCCATATTTAGCTTGGTCTTCTTCCTTTTCTGCGAAGAACATTCCTTCGCGTTGCATAAAAATTGTGTTGTATTTGTGGACACGACACTGAGATTTTATTTTTCCTCCTAAAATCCGGGTAGACTGGCCCACAAAGTACAGACAAAGAACTTTCTGCGAATTACCGGCACATGTGGTTTTAGAATTGTATATCAAGTTTTTCAATATTTTCAGAGCAATAATATATTTTGTATAATTAATTATAGCTACGTATAACATCTGGCGGCTCTGCAAGTGTGTGCTGAACAACAGCAAATCCCCCATCCCTCCTCTATTCAATTAGTCCTGACAACTACAGCAGATAAGTTTGAATGTTTTGCTTGGAAATTCTCTTCCAATTCAACACTGGAGTCAGTTCGTGTAGCCACACCTGATCCCACCTCCTAGAACAGAGGCTCTACTGAGTGCTATGTGCATAACCCCGTCACAGGTCTCAGACATTATTTCTAAATTAGACTCCCATAAGGCAAGCGGAGGTGACGGGATTCCAGCCGTTCTTCTAAAGAAATGTTCTTCCGAGCTGGCTCCAATTCTTTTCAAACTCTCCAACTATTGCCTCACTGCTTTCCTACTTGTTGAAAGTCCTCCTCTGTAGTTCCCGTTTTTAAGAACTCTGGGGAACCTTCTGGCCCCTCTAACTATCGCCCTATTAATCTCCTACAGCTTTCCGGCAAAGTATTCGAGGCTTTAATCGGCGATGCCTTGGTTAAGCATCTTACTTCTTACGACTACTCTCTGACAAGCAATATTGCTTCCGTTTTGCCAGATTTACCGCTGATGTGCTAACGGCCATCACTGAATATGATATATTAAGCTCTTGATAATGACATTGAAGCTCGAGCTGTGGCTGTAGATATCTCGAAGGTGTTTGACAGGGTTGGCATGTTGGTCTTCTATTTAAGGTTCAGGGCTACGGTATTTCTGGACGTGTGTATGATTTAATTCAATCGTTCCTATCAAATCGTGAAATGAAGGTCGTTTTGAACGGGCTCGCTTCCAGATACTTTCATACGAACGCGGGTGTCCCCCAATGCTCTATACTGGGTGCTACGCTGTTTGTGATATTCATCAATGATCTCCCTGATGTCACAATAGCAAATCCGTCAGAATTGACAAAATTAACCTGGCCGTTGCTCTTAAAAAGGAAGTTCAATCAGTGGTCAACTGGAGCAGGAAATGGATCGTAAATTTTAATGCCTCCAAACAGAAACTACTTTAATTTAACGACCATAGAGAAACTTTCCTGACCACCATCAGCATGGCTGATGCTAGACTCATGGAGAGTAACACTGCGCATTCATAGCCTAACGTTTTCAACTGACTTGAAGTGGAACGCCTACATAGAATCAATAGCTGCATCTACTGGCAGGGTCACTGTCGTACAAGAAGGTTTTTCTCGTCACTGTTGCCATATCTGGTCAGGTGCTCCTTCTACTCATCTCGAGGTTCTTGATAAAATCCAAAGGAGGATCTGTAATGTAATCGACCCTACTTGGTATCTCGACTTCAGTCTCTTTCTCACCAACGTGATGTGGCTTCCCTCTGTCTTTTCTACAAATATTTTCATGGCTACTACTCTGACGAGCATTTTCCCCTGGTGCCCGAACTACGTGTGTTTAAGCGTGCTACTAGATTGACATCTTTTACCTTTTACTGTGGAATTAGGTAAATGTAACCGCTACTTCTACTACAACAGTTTCTTTTCTCGCACTTCCCGTACTTCCCGCCTGTGGAACTCTCTTCCGTTTCCGTGCTTAACTGATAACTACAATCTTCAAAAATTTAAATGCAACGTCAATCGCTATTATGGTGAAACACACCTATTCTATAGTTAATAGACTCTCCCACCTAATATAAGTAGGAGTAGTAAGAGAAACAAGGGTCAGATCGATGTCGGACGACAGTAGTCGATAATTAGTCGAATACGAACAAGATTACTCTGCGTAATACCTAATATATCAAGTTCCTAAGGTTTTGTACGTCGAACTATTTAGGACTGATTTAGTACAAATACAAGCCTCCACTGCGAAATAACTCTACAACAGTCGCCATCTTCTATCTTCTTGAACCCCGTTCCTCTTTTATTCTTTCCTCGGTTCCCCTATGTACAATCTTTTCTCTCACCTTCACTCTCTGTAACCCCCTCGTACTAGTCATATTCCCACCTTGTTTGGGGTGAAATGATTAAAAATAAAGTATTAAACAAAAGTGAATTTTAAATATGAAACATAAATATTAAAAGAGAATAAACTTTTAATATTAACTTTTAATTTATTTTAAAACACTAACGTCAATATACACACAAATAAGAGAAGATTTTGAGAATGGGTAAAAATCTACATGTTCAAGCTATTAGACTGGCTAAAAAGTAATTTTCAGATTAAGCAATTAATTTTTCTCATAGAGTTTTTCAATGATCAGCATTAGCAGGATACAAAGATTGCAAGTGGGCATTGAAATTCAAATAATCGTTCTTCCTCATTCGCATATTGTAATCTTTACAGAAAATAATGATAAGACGCTAGCGAAGATCACCTGCAACAAAATACTGTGGGCTTTGTGCGCGTGCATGTGCGTGCGCGTGTGTGTGTGTGCGTGTGCGTGTGTGTGTGTGTGTGTGTGTGTGTGTGTGTGTGTGAGAGAGAGAGAGAGAGAGAGAGAGAGAGTCCATGCAACATGATTTTAAAGATTAACTTTTCGACCCACTTTGACCGTTGATTATATAATGTCACAGATATGTGGGCGTTCGTTTTCTCAACTCTTCATAATTTAAGACGTATAATGTCAAAGCACTGCTGATAAGGCTATCATTTTTGCTTGTAGAAACCAGAAGGTTGATTTTCATTGTCAAAAGCTGCTTGAGGATGACATCAACAGCTAACGTGTTTTATGTCTTAGACGCAACATGATGCTGTACATGCAAATAAAAAACAGTTTTCAAAATCATTCCTCCACGTTTGCCTGTATTTCTCTCTTTCCTACGCACGAATGTCTGTAGTCTGACATCATATATATAAAAATATATAAAAGGCTGAAACACTAATATTCCATGGTTATCATATTTATTATATTGGGATCGTAATCACGATCCAAATATAATAAATCAGACCTACAAATTCAAAAAGCTTTTGATGATTTAGATCGTGATTACGATCCCAATGTAATAAATTATAACCATATTCGAACCTTTTATATTATATTCTTACTCTGTCCTGGACATTTTCTACCTGGATTCTGGGAGGAGTCACGGTGGAGTAATGGATAGCGGCTTGGATTGAGGAATCGGAGAGCCGAGTTCGAATTCCAGTGTTAATACCCTTGGGAAAGGTTTGAAGCCTCTTCTTCTCTCTCCAGCTATGGGTAAATAGCAGGACTGACTGGGTGGCAACTGTTGTGGGAGAAGGACAACTCTGAATTCAAAACCTTTGGGGACCTTGTGGCACGTAGTACACCAGGTCTCCGTATTCGGCCCTTCAAAAGTGTGGATGGTCCTGCACGAAACCTTCACAAATATAATCAAATCTCATGTGCTGTTGTCGGGCTGTCGGTTTCCTAGGAACTGATCTGCTTGACCCTCATACGTCGAATTCGACGGGAGAGTCGAGTGAATATATATATATATATATATATATTGACCACTAATATTATCTATATCTGTATCTCTCTCTCTCTCTATATATATATATATATGTGTGTGTGTGCGTGTGTGTGTGTGTGTGTGCGCGTATGGGTAGTAGATACTGAGGTCAGCACCAAACGGTGTCAGTCTTTCATACTTGAACGCAATCTTCAGCTCATTGTTTTGGCTCGACTATTTATATTATGCTGGTCAGTGGGGTGATGGTTATTGGATAGGTGGTAACGCATTCTTAGTTTTTAATTTGATTTTATTTACTTTTGTTGACTTATATATATATATATATATATATATATATATATGAAATTAAAAATAAACATCATCAATGATTATACTATTATATATATTTATCAACAATATGACGAGTTGTATAATAAAATCTCTATGAAAATAATAGGCTATTGTAAATATTTCCAATATTATAATATTTTTATTATATACTGAAATTCTCATGCGTGTCGGATAAAAATTGAACTAAGTAAGTATTCTTCTTTAAACTTTTCGAGCAGAACGCCGCAACAGTGGCATACAAGTTAATGCTGCAGAGGTTTCAGTAAGTAAATAGGTTTTATAAGGTAGAGTAGATAACATGCCGAGCTAATTTGAATTAAAAATTTTCATTCCTCTAGACTGGTTGCCAACTAAGGCTAGAAAGCTCAGTGTACTCTGCTGTTTGACCCAAATATGGATTCATATCTTTCCCATGAGCATTTGTGCAAAGTGACCAACAGTTAAACTCGACCCGTCAACACAATGTTCCGTTCTATTAATAATCAGGATACTCACAACTCTTTGTTGCGGTCACATTAGAACCTGTCTATTGTCAGACAACATAAAATCCTGGAAAACAGAAACTGACTCCGATAAAAGAAATAAAAACTATTTCTATTTTCTATAAAATTGATAAAAAGTTAATGTCCATTTTTACACGCATAATTTAATGGGTCAGTTTATGAACCGGTAAATAACCATTTAACCTGCAATTACAAACTGAATCAAAGAACTCTAGTGGCATTTCCATCCATTAATAGTAGCAGATTCAAAAAGCGCCGCCCAGACATAGAAGTTGCTGGAGTATAGAAGTATAACTTTAGCAACAAACATAAGTGAAAGTTCCATCTTATGGAAGTTCAAAACTCATTTAAAGCTTCTATGTTCCTTATCAATTAAAGCAATTTATATTTAATTTAAAAATCCAATGGATAAATCAGCCTTAAAATGTGATATAAAGCAAAAGGTGATTATTATTATCGAATAAAAAAAAGAATAATGAATGAAAATACTTTATCTTATAAAAATTCAGTTAATTTGAAGAATTACTGACGAGTTAGTTAATATTAGTTGTATGCAAAATTTCTCAATGCTTATTTTCGAAGCTGAATCCCCCGTTTTACTGGAAACCTTTGTATACAGCTAATAAAAAGCATGGAAATATATTACGAGCAAGAACTTCTGGAACTTTTGGAGGGTATCACATATTGCATATATAAGAGAGCACTTCTTTTTAAATGACTCAAAAATATTTCTTAGCTCTTATATGCGAGGTAAAAGTATCTGGTAGGTTTGTCGGAGTTACCTCCTCCTTGGCTCCTTAAACCGGAAAAGAAACAGGTCATTTCGACCTTGACCTCTCGGTTGTGCTCCCTATACGCTGTTAACCCGTGGTAGAGACTAGCAAGTTACCTCTTCAATTTACTTATATTACAAACCTAGTTGTAATATACGTCTAGACATTTTTAGGCCTTAGTTTCCTTTAGCTAATCTCGACTTATATTTTTTTATAGAGACTTTACTGTTAGCTTACCCAATTCTCTTGTTGGTCTCCCTTACCACAAGACAGTGACTTCTCACTAAACGTCGATCACCGGGCTGCATATTAAGTTACGCTCCCATTTTTTTTTGTCTGCCAACTTGACGATTGTTCACAAGGACAATAATCTAAACTTTCATGAACTTTTTTCTTATATATTAAAAGTTTTCATTTCATTACAACTTTTAATTGGTGAGAGGTATTGTTGGAGTTACCTCCTCCTTGGCTCCTTAAACCGGAAAAGAAACAGAGAGATGAACCGAGTAAGAAACTAAAACGATACACAAAAGTAACTAAACATAACTGATATTAGTAGGGCCCGTCCAACCCTCAAAAATGAGAGGCCACTGTATTCTGCCCATTTGGACAAAATCAAGAGGCTCTCTCGCTAGGGGAGTGGGAAAAATTATACGGCCATGGGAAAATATAAAGCTGACCCAGTCGAGATAAAAGGGGCCAAAAAACAAACTGGGGAGGTTGGTAATCTCAACTTGGATCATAACAAAAGATGTAGCCGGGAACAGGCTAGGAACAACATTTACTCACATTAACTAGGTACACAAAAGCTTGTCTGACCTAACCAGGGCGAGGGCTCCACAGGAAACCACCCACCTTTCGCTGAAGACTGTCTAATGCAAACGTTTTCTATCAGTTCTAATCTTCATCTTGAGCTGATGCTCAAAGAATCGGATCAGATCCTGATAAGAAAGACGGTTGCCCCGCAAGACTTCAATAACTTTTTTTCCTGTCGCGTCGTCCAAATCACCATTCGGGACGTGGCCAGCAGCGTCAGAAACACCATCCGTTGCACCCCGGAATACGGGGCGACACATTATCACACGCATATGCGCGATCAATAGGCACGAGCTTTTCGGGAGCGAGACGAGCCGTCAGCTCTCCGACATGGTCCCATAAGGGGCAGACCCGGGAACAATGGTAGAAGGCGTGCAAAGCCGTTTCCTCTAAATCAAGGCCATACCGTTCACAGACAGGCAAATCCGCCACGCCCCATATGAAGACCTTGTCATTGAGAGGCAGCAGATTCCGAGCCAATCGCCAGGTAAGCGAAAACTCAGGGTTACTGAGATAATCCGCCGCTGGCGCCCAAGACCAGTAAAAGCGAAACTCCTCCTCCGACAAGTCGAGCTCCTCACGTAGGGAATCTTTCGCGACCACCTCCACTAGAATATGATAGAAGACATTCCTAGGCTGAGAAAGGTCACTGGACCGAGGAACAGCAAACAAGGCTTACTCTTACTCTGATATTGAATTGGACAATGATTCAAGACAACTTATAGATTGCTGTGTGAAAACTGGAATGGTTTGTGAGATATATTGTCATTATGACATCATATCAAAATACTCAGCTCCGAAGCATTTGAAGATATTTATTGTGACTTTAGATAAGTAATATCTAGACATTATCTACATAAAAAATCCTTTTACATGTGAAGATGTAACTTTGCAATTACATTAGTAGGAAAATAATTTTCATGAAATCTAATTCTGAAAATCTGTATACAGTTTAATTTTACACAACTAAGTGATGTGCTTCTAATAAAATATTTTTAAAGAAATTAAATAGAAAAAAAAAACATGAAAAATTTTGCCAAATCAAATTTTTTCATAAAAATTCTTTGACTTTGCCAAATTATTGTTATATTTTGTCTGACCTTGTCTCTTGTGCTCAGCATTTTCCTTTTTATGACTACAAAAGCAACTATCAGGGGAAAAAATCAAAATGGCTGAACATAATGCCAGCATGTCTCCAGTTCATTTTCTATAGTTTCATATTTCCTCAAACATTTTATTTTGTTTCACACATTTTTTCTTTTTAGAAAAAAAGTTGTTTAGCCTACATTTAGAATAAATAGAGTATTTATTCATTAGCTTTTAGGCCATTGTTCTTTGAAATTGTCTTACAATGTTTACAACGTTATTTAACCACCTTATTTAAAAGAATATTTACACTATATTGTTGAACTTTATTTTTTAAATTAATTTTTCTAAAAATAGAATCATTTGTATGTCTGCAAGGAACAATATTTTTTACTGCTGATGTATATTGGTCAGAGATGGAAAAGAGGACCAAAAATGTGAAAGTTTAGAAAGGTTTCAAATCAGACTAATAATACATTTTCTTTGTTGTCAGTATAAATGTTGTTGTCAATATAATAGGTTGAAAGACTGGTAAAAGGCTACATGTATACAGCATCCCGTGAAAAGTACAGTAGTAATCGTCTGCAAAATTGGATATCATACCGCCTGAAGTGTCCGTTCGCAGTCATTAAATTTTAATAAATATTTTCATCTTCTGTATTATAAATTACTTATCCATATACGAGGTCTTTCTCGAAATGTTTTAACTATTTAATATTAACAGAGTAATGGCCTATAATAATTCATAGCCTACCAAGAACATTTGGCGGCTTAATCCCTTCAAAGTACTTCTCTGGGACTTCATCCACTGATATTAGTGTCTCTTCCACTTTTCAAAAGACTTTATGTAACCTGCATTCGGGATCGCCATAGATGCTTCATCACATTCATTTAATCTCACCAAGGCCCTGCTATCTAATTCCTTTCAGCGAGTTGTCATGTCGCATCAAACTTGCGCAACTCGTTCTTGAGATAGTCAACTTATTTACATTTTGATACGATGTATTTTCTTTATTAATTTTTTACTTTTTTCTTCATATTGTTTGATAAGTCAAGAGTATTTCATGAAGTAAATTGTGAAAAATTAACAATAAACGGAAAAACGAGTCAAAAATTAAGAATTACTTATATATACTTTGTTGACTTATGTTAGTTTGAAACTGGAACAAATATGAAGGTTTTCAGGTTATATTCCTGTTGCAGGGTTGGTGATATTCATTAACATACATTTAACGAGAAAAATTAAATCTTTGCTAGGAAATTTGGGTAATGAAATAGTGTATTTTTTGCCATATAACAGACTGGCATATAATATGCACCTATAGTTTGGCAAATAATATTTAGATAAAGAAAATTAATAATATCCAAGTAATAATTCATCGAAACTTATATCTTTTCTTTTTATATTTTAACCATATCTTGATTGGTAATCATATACATTTTATAGGAGAGTCGTCAGGGCGACACGATGTCAAACAGGAGTATTTTCAGATTACTCTACTACCAGCAACCTCTTTTCCTTTATACAAAAAAACAAAACAAACAAAAAAGAAAAAAAGCACAACGGAGAGTGTTTTTTTTTTTTATAAAGTCCGTTTTATATAGCGGGAAACACGGTATCTAATGTCATTTGTTAGGTTAGTCTTGTAAACTTTATAATACCTTAAAGGCCAGTTCCAGATATGACATCACATTTTATTGTATTCATATTACTCTTCCTGCATAATTTCCAGTCACTGGGACCTTTGTTATAATTTTAATCACCTTTTCTGAAGCAGAAAAGATGGTTCTCTATTGGCTCAAAGATTCTTCTTATATCAATGCACAATAACTTTGCATGAAAACACTCTTGTGGCATACGAGATACACTTAGATACACTGTATATGATTCAATGCTAATCATTTCTTCCTTTCTTACTTTTTATTCATTTTCTTTGGTTAGTCATAAAAATATCATTAAATGCATTTACAAATTAGACAGAAAATCTCGTATCTAACAACATAACTTTCTTTTTAGTTTGAACATAAATTCTATCCCAAAAGAGGATCACAGCTTCCAAGAATTTAAATTTCTTTAGTCAGTTTTCTAACCTGTCAGAAAAGAGAAATATTGCTGTCCAGTCAATAAACACACCATCAAGGTTCATTTTGGAGCAACAACACGTTTATAAATATCCGATATTCAGCTTAATTTCCAATCGTTGGTTTGTTTTCTTTCGAAAAGACATTGCATGTGTTTTATCCGATTTACTCGCTATCGTATATAATGTTTCTAAACTTTTAATAAAATGAACAGCTGAGAATATGGTCAGCTTTTTGGTTTTCATAAAGCGATATCTATTAATAACCTGTCGCCAAATTTCTCCACATTTTATTTAATGCTTCAACACACGCATACGCACAGTGAGTACAGACGTTATGCCACGAAGAAACATTTACTGATTTATTTTATTCCTTTCAATCTTCTTAATTGTGTGACACTATTTAGCTATGGTAATTGGCTAACTAATTAACCATAGAGGTTAAAAACAGGAAATACTTAAGGCGAGAAAGAGCTATATCGAAAGATAGACTGAGCGACATTAAAAAGAAGAATTTATTTTATTTACAAAAGAAAGATAGTTTTCGCAAAAGACAGAAAATCAGTAAGAAGGAGCGAGACTGTGATTCTGTCGCGCCAATATAAACAGAATTCTGAAAGATAAACAAAGCCGGCCAACGTATGCGACCGTGGCCATTGATTATCTTTCAGAGATATCATTTAATTTTGGTTCTTGGCCAAGAGACCCATCTGGTGTATATACGAATCTTGGCAGGAGAAAGGAAATCGTGGATGAAAGTGTTATTATTACTTTTTCCAACTGTTGACGTCAGACGCAGTGTCGTCGAAAATACGCATCTAGTGATAAGAGAATTTTAAGACATGAAAAAAATAAAGAATTTAATTATCAGGTAAACACGACCACCCAGTTAAAAGTTGACTGGGTGGATTTGGGATGTGATAAAGAATTAATTGGCATTCTGGGAATTGTAAATGTTTTGGCCGAAGGAAAAGGAAAAAGAAAAAAAAAGGATTTTGTAAACTAAATTTTCGATAATAATTCTAAGAGGGACAGTCTAGCCACGCCCACACTGCCGAGAGATCATTGGCTAACTGGTAGCATGGGTGATAGGCGGAGGTGAATGTATGAGAAAAACGGAGAAGTTGTTAACACCCATTGGGTATGAGATACCAATGTGAGAGAGGAAGAGTCTAGGAGGATAACTCCGACCTTCCCTCATGGACGAGGGAGAAACCCCGAAGTGGAAAGTGATTAATCTTCCAAAAATGGGAAGTAATTAATTTTCCTGGCCTAAGAACAAAGAGAATTCTTGTTGGGAATTAAGAATTATCAAAGAACCCAAACCACGACAAGCCCCCAACTCGGAGTTGGTCGGTGTCCATATAAACGACTGTCTCGAAGCAGCTAGGCAGAGTTTCGGCAAAGTGCCAGATACGGTCGGAGTTACAGAGTGTTGCCTCGCAGAAGCTGACCGAAAGATTTCCACATCCTTTTCGACTTAGTCTTCCTACCAAAAGCAAGTTTTTATTGACGAACGACTTAAGATACCATAACTCGCTTAAGAAACGCAAAACGTGTCACGAATCCATAGAAACGGGCCGGGAGAGAAACACACTCCTGTATTCAACAGATAGATAAAGTTTATTGTTATTTCTCAACATATTTGAACCTCGTGAGTTTGTTTTATTATTTTTCTTTTACTTACGCATGTGCGGTATCACCGTTACCCCGGATTCAGCTTGCACTACGGCCCGACGCCTGATTGACTTCGTCTACCTAAGATCAAAGTCACAACGTGGGTAGGTTAGACTTGAGATCAAAGCAGTTACTTCGGTAACCAAGCGTTGGAGGCGAGCTGAGAACGACAAAGCTGGTATCGAAGCGGAAACGACCAGATCAACCGGGACACAGGCTGGTGGCAGCGACAAGGAGTCAACCCCAAAACGCCGCTGGAAGAAACCTTACAGGTTCGCGCCGCAGCTGGGAGTTGACCACGGGCCGACGGCGCAGTGTCATATATTGACGTCGCGACCAGTGGACGTCGCATATTGGCGTTGGACTGCGACCGCGACCACCGGTGCGTGTCACAATTTCATGACACTTAACTCTTTGAACCCTGAGAGCAATTTTTCTTTATTGAGCAAAATTCATTGTTGTAATCTCAGTTTCATTTTGTTCAATTTTAATATCTGTATATTACTTAATTCTTTAAACAGAATTTACCTCTATAAAATTCATTCTATTAATCAAAGTAATAAAGCGCTTTCTTTTTGTAGTCTTGTACTCATTAAATAAATTACAATCTTAATGAATAAAATATTTCGAAACATGCTCGTAGTTAGTCACTAACTTTTATTTACAGTACATACTGTTTCTAAAAGTCAACCATCTCGATATTGATTAATTATCAACATTAAATCTAATGCATTACACTATATTTCATTACATTACTTGAATATATCTATCGTGAGAATTTCACTTAAAAGTTGGAAAATAGGTTGGAGTTGACAGACTCTTTAAAATTGTTGATTCCAAACGTTTTTTGGTTGAATTATTTATGCGTGATGTAAGCATTGTATTTTTTTTTTGTTTAAGCTAATTTTCTGAGTTTTTACTATCATTTTATCACATTGGTTGATGTACTCTGCAGACTTTCTTGAGTGTCTGTTGTACTTGATAATTTTGAATCTCGAACACAACATATACACGAGAAGGATGGAGAGCACAACGGCCAAAATTGTGGAATGAAAAGACGATGAAATTAGTTTGAATGAAATAAAGTATTAGGATAACAGAAAAAATTCTCTAATTTCAGATGCTATGTCATTTTAAAATTGTTTGCATTTTCTGTCTAGATTAAAATGCTATGCTCTTAGTTCATTATGTTCCGTTCTGTATTTCAGATCTAAATAAACGCAATTATGAAACTGTGTTTCATTATAAAATGAACACGTTGTTAAAAGGTATTCTTCTCTCATTTTATGTTATAAATGAATTTAAGAAAATAAATTTAGGAAAATAATATAATATTAATATATATACTGATATTTATTTCGAATCGAAATATTTTCGAAAAATTAAGATTTGCGGGTAGTGTGAAAGTTATCAGTACGGAAAGTGGTTTAGTCTGATGGGTTCACATTCGTCCTCGGGAAAGGCATGAATCCATTTCTTCCCCCATCAGCTATGGGTTAGATAGCAATATAGATTGAACTCTCTAGTTTTGCGTGGCGGCCAGTCTATGAGAAGGACTACTCTGAATTTAAAACCGAGAAACCACTCTACTATCTTTCCCTAGAAGTTATGACAATTCACAGATAATAATGAAAAGGAATAGAGCCATGATATGTAGTTTTATTGTTCCTTCAATATTTATATAACTATAAACAATATTCTGAAATTTATCAAAGCCTGTGTGATTAGAATTATTCATTGACAAAGTTAAACTGATACAAAAGTTTCCATCATCATCGTTTGTACAGTGTTAAGGAAATCCTCGAAATGTCGAATTTTACTTTATGCTTGTGTAGTCAGTCAACTGCCGTACGTTGTTTATAAGTCTTAGGACACATTCAGAAACTAAGAAAATAGATTCCACATGAGCTAACGAAAACGAACATTCGTCTTTCTCTTCAACACAGAGAAATTCATTTTTGAACAAGATAATATCTGATAAGAAAAATAGATTTATCATAAGAATCGAAAATGAACGAAATCGTGGTTCGATCCATTACTACAATCTTGACTTGTTCGGCTAGGGTCAACTGTCTTATTCCCCACATAAACTGTGCCTCTTACTTTGTAACCCTATACCTGAGTGGCTCTTGTACAGAGTGAACAACATTGGAAAGAAAAGAAAACTTTGAATATCTGAACTAAAGGAGGAGGGGCTGAGGAGAAAAAAGTTTCTGTGTTTGATAAAATTAAAAAAGAATTCATTATTAAGAATTGATGGAACCAGCACGACACCAGAGTGTGTATATTGGAAAAGGAAAGACTTTAAAAAATTTTTCTGGCAATGAGATCCATCGGAGTTTCTGGAAACTTTTGCAACATAATATTATTTTATTATTTTTTGTATTACATATTACAAAATTAACATTCTTGTACACACACACATACACACACACACACACACACATCTATATAAATAATATCAATTGATAATTAGTAGGGATAATTCCAAGGAGGACACTAATCCAAAGAAAGCACAATGTAAGAAAAGAGCAATGTCATAATGACTTCAGACGATCCTTAAAAATCCATTCGGTTATAATTTATTTAATGAATATACAAAATATATATCCATCTCTTCAGAGCGACATTTTTTTAATAAATGGAGTTAATTTATCCAGACGAAAGGAAAAGGGAGAGGGAAAAGAAAAGGAAAGAATTTTAATATTAAAAAGGAAGAAATAAAAATAAAATCTTCAATATAAGGTTTTTAAAAATGGGGGTGGAGGAAAGAGAGAAAGAGAGAGAGTGAGAGAGAGAGAGAGAGAGAGAGGGAGAGGAAAAGAAAAGAAAGAAGGAAGAATTAAATATGAGCCGATAGGGTGACCTAGAAATGATTTTTTAAGAAACGACACATAGTAGAACTGATATTAAAACACAAACAACGAAAGACCCTGGCCATAAAGAAAATCCAACCCCCAGACCGTTTCCCCTGGGATAAGATAACTTACGTTCTCACCAATCACTAACACGAAGCCATTCTCATTAACAAGGCGTCTACCAGAGGAGGACTGACATTGAAAATAAATTTAAAACAATGTCCCGAGACAGACACTTAGGAGCTGATGATAGTTGTGTATAGGACGGCTTGAAATAGACTATACTATGTTGAGGTAATTTTTGATTTTTGCTGTTAAAATACATATGCTCTGTTATAATAAATACATCGATCTGTCTCTGGATCAGTTTTAATAATTAATATTACTAGGATCCACCCGGATTATATATCAACGGATCGATTACCTTACTATATATATACATACATACACACACATATATATATCATAGCTATCATAGGTATTGCCAAAACTAGGGTATTATTTCTTGAAAAAATACCCTATTGTCAGAGACCAGTTTTCTCAAACCATGTTCCAAATGTGCTCTATTCAATGGCATGTAAAGCTTCATTTCCATTGTCATAATTTTCTCAAAAATATCTCCAAAGTCTTACATGCGAAGTTGAGGCATACACTGTTGATTATTAGTTCTTGTATTATAGCTGAACACTAATATTATTTACTAAGTAAAAACAACAAAAGCATCAATTATTATTATTAGTAGTATTATTAATACACAGTGTACTTTAAAAGGAATTATCCTAAAATTTAAAGCTGGTATGTTCTCAGACGTATGTCTTAATTTAGCATCCAACTTAAGATGACTATTGGGGAAACGAGGCTTAGCTTTAAAGCACTATTATAAAACTATTTTCTGCTGTTCCAGTTTCATATTTGTTTTTCTACTGAACTGGGGATACATATTTCAATAACATTAAATAATTACCCGTATATACACTATAATATTTTCTTAATATTTGTTGGGTGGGTGGGTGTAATGAGACTTATATATTCGTGGGTCCATCAAATACAAATTTGCTTCGCTGCAATAATAAAATAGAAAACCGATTTTAAAATCTCTATTATGGTTTTGGTTGTATTTACTCAAGCAAAACCCATTTTTGTGTTTTTGTGATAGTGGGAAAAATCTGATAATCTATGCGCATAATGTAACAATATACAGTTCTTCCTGTTTGATTGACCCATGTCAATAGTTGACATTTGGAATTGCCTGAGCACTGAGATAGCTATAGGAGAGTGGTTTACTTGAATAAGCTATTCTTGCGGAACATTGTGACTTTTACATGAATGAGGTAATCCTAGCTATTTTGGAGTTTCGCCATAGAGCAATGGTTAGTCACATATTTACCTTGTACAAGTTTTCTAGCCCCTCAGGTAAATTTCGCCTCGCTCGACGTGCACCATATAAATAGGGAAGCAAAGGTTAGTAGCAACGACTAGAACTCGCCACATCAGTTCCTCCAAAATAAATCAGAATTAATTGTAGACAACCTGAAAGAATTTGTGAAATTAAGGAAAATACCACTGAAAAATTAAAGTAACACGTAAAAAAATGATCACAATCAACAATGCTGATATTCACTCACTGAAACAGTCTATATGTACTGTAACATCAAAATTCATAAAGGTGGTTCCTATTTGAAACCAATCCTATCTCAAATTCTCATCCTACACACATCTTATAAAAAACACAATAAAATTATAACATCCAACTTCCCTACAAAATACAACATAACATCCCTGCACAACAACATTTACTACATTCTGTAAAACCCAACAATGCCATATTAGCCTTTCCCGACACCGAAAAATGTTTACTCATGTCCCAATTCATTACACCATAAACATCATTCTCGAATATATATGCAAAAACCCTTTCTATCTCCAGAACGAAATCGACTATTCTGCGTAAATTACTACTATTACTACTACTACTAATAATAATCACATCATTTTCTATAACCAAGAGGGCAACGTCTAAACCCAGACTGACAGCGTCTCGATGTGATCGTCTGTAAGACCTATGTTCTTCAACTACTATATGTCTAACTTAAAGAATACAGTATCCAAATCTTGCTAAAGCTACAATCTACATCAAATACATTGAAAATAAGATTCGTCAAAATAAAATCCACATGAAAAAACAATTTAGTTTTCTATTTCACCTATGAACTTAATGTAAATATAAATAGAATCCCTTTCTTATATGCCTTATTTGACTCCAAAAGATAGACCTTCACAACTTCGGTATTTAATACCTCCACAGTTTCAAATTTCTGATACGGCAAAACTTACCTCTTCTTCCGACACAATATCATATAAACTACTTAATAACATCATGCAAACGCTTGTAAACATAGGATTTTCTATGTCGTTGACAAACAAATAAAATGAACTGTAAAGAAACCAGTATTACACAAAATGGAGGCACGTGGTTGAGTAATGGATAGCGGCTCGGATTGAGGAATCGGAGAGCCGAGTTCGAATTCCATTCGAATCCATTACATGCACTTACGTGCTAATACCCTTGGAAAAGGTATGAATCTTCTTCTCTCCTTCCAGCTATGGGTAAATAGCAGGACTGACCGGGCGCCTTGGATGGCAACTGGTCTACCACAGAAAGAAATGGCAACCTACTGCGGGAAAAAATCTGCCTCGTCAGTCATGTATCGAAAGATACATGGTCGCCTACGCGTGTATCACGAATAATTATGCAAAGTAGTAAATATAATCACACAATAAACCTATTTTATTGTAATCAAATGTAGCCAAACAATAAATGATACGACGCAGTCATTAAGAGCGCATACACTGAGACACATTTTTCAATCATTTCACCCTAAGCAAGGCAATAAAGCCACTAGGACGCAATAGGTTACTGCGTGTTAGAGAATATGAGAAAAACTACTATTAAGGGGAGAGGACAATAAAAGAATACGAATATAAAAGACAGGAGATAATGATTGACATTGCATTTAAATTCAAAGTTGAAACTGTTAGCATAGAACTTTACATTTCTAGAACTGTAACAGAACTAGAAATGTTACATCTAGCCATTTCAGCTGTAAATTGATGCGACTTTGTCGCCATCTAGTACTGCGCTTAAATTCATGAAATCTAGGTAGCATAGAGGAAATTTCATCAGAACAATTACCATAAAAGTATTTATAGAAAAGGCTCAGGAAACTACATTACGGCGGTGGGAAATGGACTAAAGCCGAGATGCAAATATAATCTTTCCACTTCGTGTCAGTGGAAAACATTGATTCAAGAAGACGCAATAAGGTTAGCTTCAGTCATGATGATGGGAGGTAAAAGGGTTCTCTCAGATGATTAAAAGAAAGCAGTTTCATTATTGCGGCGTTAAAATTAAGAAACCACTCATTGTCCCATTTAGCTACAGATTGTAGGTAATCGTTAACTTTATCGAACCGATCAAACTTACCATTAAGACAGGAGTAAATAGTTGTGTCAGTAGCATAGATACCGAGTTGATAAGTGATGACATCAAGAAGGTCATTTATGAAAATTAGAAACAACGTAGGCCCAAGGATAGAGCCCTGGGGAACACCTGCATTTATGCAAAAATATCGAGAAGTGTGGCCATTCAAAACGACTTTCTCTTAGCGATTTGATAAGAAAGACTGAAAAAATTCAACCAGAAATATCATAACCTTTTAACTTGTGAAGACTAGTATGCCCAACCCTGTCAAATGCCAAAGCAAAAACTCGAGTTTCACCATTTTTTATCTGAAGCTTTATAGACTCTTTTAGTAATAATAGTTAACACATCAGCAGTTGAACTTGAATAGCGAAATCCATATTGCTTATCAGAAAGAAAATCCTGCGATGTTAAATGCTTAACCAATTCAGAGTTAATTAGAGCCCCTAGTACATTGCCAAATTAGAAGTCTAATATGTCCATAGTTAGAAGGATCAGATGGTTCACCTGTGTTCTTAAAGACTGGAACTACAGAAGAGGATTTCCAACCAACAGGAAGCGCTAGAAGCAGCAAGACATTTATTGAAGAGTTTTGAGAGAAAAGGAGCTAATTCAGGAGTACATTTCTTAAGGACTATTGCAGGGATACCATCAAGTCCATATACTTTGTGAGGATCGAGTTTAGAAATGATACCAGAAACCACAGACGGAGTTATAGACGTCACTCAACAGAGATCCAGTTCTAAGTGGAAAGTCAGGCAAAGGTACTCCAGATGAATCAAGAGTAGAATTTAAAGAGAATTTACGCGCAAAACATTCGAATTTATCAGCAGAAAATATTAACACATCAAATTGATTGAAGGGAGTAGGGGTAGAAAATTAATCTTATTTAACAGACTTTCACAGAGTCACCAGTAGTCGCATGAACCAAACTTGTTAGAGACTATGCAGTGCTTCATTCTATCAATAAACAAAGACTTAACCTCTTTGAAGACAAGTTTACAATTATTTCGAGCAGTCACAAATAGACGTCTGTTGTGATCGCAATTATCACTCTAGTACACCCGGAAAAAGTGATTCCTATGGGCTATTGCAACTGAACTGGCAGGTGTTAATTAAGGGGAAGATTGTGGTTTCACCTGACATTTGCGAGAAGATACAAAAGTATCAATGCCAGCTTTAACCTAAGAAGAAACCTCTGTGGCACAATTCTCAATAAGAAGGTTAAGAATATCAATACAAGGTGCATATTGAATAAAGTCATGAAATTAATCCCAATCAGTACTCTGGTGACAGAAAGAAGTCGTGTGAATAGGAGGTTACTTTCTAATAGATAACTCAAAAGAAATATGAATACATACTACAACGTGATCCGAATTGCCAAGGGGGCAGAGTTGTGATACTCTACAAGAGCTAGGAGAGGAGGTAAGGAACAAATCAAGTAAAGAATAATATTAAACAGATTTATTCAGGAAACGAGTAGAGAAATCCATTATTTGACTGAGAGACTGAGCAATGGCAAAACTGAAAATTTGAATAGCGGCAACATCAGTAACATTAGAATGCTTAAACTACTTGAGAAGCATTAAAATTACCAAAAACAAAAATATTTGCAGATGAATATAGAGAAAGAGCCATTTCCATATTATCAGAAAGTGTCTTTAATATATTAACTGTCCTGCGAAGAAGTGGGCGATAAAGGAAAAAGAAAGGGTGCATTAACGAAAGTGGAAAGCACAAGAAAGAATTATTATAAACACCGAGGCCATGCATATGTATGCTAGAATCTTTTCGACAAAGAGGTAGATAGCCTAGAACAGAGAATTCATTGGTAGCAATAGAAGAATTTAAAGTAGTTTCACTAAGTGCAAAGGCATCTGAAGACCGTTTCAAGAGAAAAGATTCAACACAAATTCCACATATATTGGATAAAGAAAAGTTGAAGGTGGTAGGCGAGTTATAGTTGGATGAGATATTATTAACTATTTACTATAAAAATTGCGTTTCCAAATTTTTCGTGGAGAGAATTGTATTATGGCACTCTTTTTCTTATAGACAGTGCCCAACTGACCCTACTATACTGTGCAGTCGACAGAATCAAAAACAAACAAGGCGCATGCGCGAAAATAAAAATATAAAATGACAACAATTTACCCATCGCACCCTGAATATATATATATATATATATATATATATATATATATATATATATATAAGAATTAATGGATTCATTTTTAATCCGACATTTTTATTATTTCAAACCTTATTAAATACAAAGTGTCCACTATAACAACATATATATATATATATATATATATATATATATATATATATATATATATATATATATATATTAGGGGCGAATTAACGCTGATTGCTTTGGATATTTCCTAATTTTAGTTTAGTCCGACTGGAAGCTATATTGCACCACTCTTCCAAGTTAAAAGAGTTTGTCTGCCGCCTCTGAAATTCTGCATTTGTCTGCATTCTAAATATTGGCTTGTACCTTGTCACGATCACCAACCACCTGTACCTGTAAGCAATGCAAAAAATACGTAATACGACCACCCTATTATACTTTTATTCACGGTCCCTCTCAGAATATTAACCTTTATCTACTACGTCATTGCTTGCAACATAAAACAGATAATGTGTGTGGGGAAGAGCACGGAAAATTATGTTGCAACAATATTCTAAGAAAGTTTGTCTGCCTTGAAATTCAGCATTCAAAATTTTTGCCTTTTCCTGGGTTTAGTCGCCAATCATCTGCGCCAATCAAAAATATGCAAATCTAATCTTTCTTGAAAGACTTAAGTAGTTTTCTCACTTAAAAGTGGTTGTCATCCAGTGAAGGTCGAACTCACTATGGTTTGTAAGACTGTCTTGCTAACCGCTGTTCATAACTGAAACAACTTTAGAGTTTGAAGCGTGAATTAACTTAAAATACGATACGCTCCATCAAGTAAAAAAAAAAAAAAATCGTACATCCGGCTCAACATGTTCCTGAGATCAATTCTTTTTTACCCACCATTTTATTCCCGACCGTTTACTATTGTCGATTATTGAACCAGGAAGCTGCTGGCTTGGGTATAGTACAACTAGGTCAGCAGGGAGAACAGGTCGACGCAGAGAAAGCTGGGTTCACATCAGTGTGCTCCCCCGCCTCTCATACTTAAAAAAAAAAAAGAAGAAAAGCCAGACGGTTAATTGTTCAATTTTTTATGTCACATATATTATATGCTGGTATGCGCTTCAGTAAATATTATTCCCATGATAAAGAAGACTATTTTCAGAATACTAGACTAACTGCCGAAGAAAAAGGAGAGGAAAAAGGATTATTTTGAATTTGAACTCATAGTCCCAAATGTCATCTGTCTAACAGCATTAAATCTAAATTCTGGAAGTCATTTTTTAAGCAAGTTCTTATTTTTTACACGAGTAAATTCTCTGTGTGAATAGAATATAGCACAAACGAGTATTGAGGACCTATCGTAACATAATGTTTAACGATCTTGTCTCTCATTACCATTTGCAAGTTCTGGGTGCTCCACTACAGTAACTTTGTACCAGACTAAGCTTAGTAAATAATTTTAAGGATCCCTTCGTTGTGGATTGTGGCGCTTGATTAAAAAACTGTGTGTCAAACCACTGTAAAATGGGTTCGATCCTTGCTCGCTACCAGGCATTTATGGCCATGTGCCACACTAAATTAAGCTAATCAATAGAACAACATTTTTTGTTGAAGTTTCTCTCAATATCTAACGTCCATAATTTGAAAGTACCATTCTCACTAAATAAATAAATAAAAACCCAAGTTGCATTTTCCTTTTCTCGCCTACGAGAAACTCAAGAAATGAGGTTAGTTTGGGATCAGATTTTATTTTAGCAGCATTTTGATCTTGGGAAATCAAAATATTTAAGCTTTTGTTCTGAATAGTCAGTCTAGTATATATATTGAATTGAGTTCCTCTAAATCAGAACAAAGTCAAACTTTAGCATATTTACTCGAAATGATTTCAAAAGTTTTAAATTAGAAGAAAAAAAAAGAAAAGAAAAGCAATACAGGACATAGCGTTTGTAACTTTTTCATTAGTCTTTTCAGAGTTATAATTTTCATCACCAGTAAGTTTATTCAGTTCCCCTTCTCCAGGGATAGGAATTCATTATCATGGTGGGGACAAACGAAAAATACCCAACATTTTGAATTTTTTTCAATCATTTCCGTACTTTTAATTTATGAACTTTAGTGTTTGATAGAAAATAACAAAAATCTTCACAGAGATGCTTAATAGCCAGACAATTGTTCTCGACTGAAACCAAATTTTCCATTAGTCTAGTGTTTTGCGACCACTCTAAAAATTATATAATAAAAAAGAGATGTAAATTTATATAAAAACTAGAATTCCTCTCGAAATTTCATTTCCTGTTTGAATTCTTTCTTGCTTTCTTTCTTTCTTTCTCTCTTTTTCCATGATTTATGAGGTAGTTGCAGGACGTTTCTTTCTCCTTTTCCTCTTTGTTTCTTTGTTTCTTTCTTTGAAACCAAACAGCGTTTCTGATATGTCTTTTCTGGATTTCCTCGTGATAAAAACGGATCAGTCTATTATTTATGCGGTATTGGAAGGCTAACTAAGGAAAAAGGGGCAAGCATAAGATATTTAAAGGGTAAAAGAATAATAATACGGTAGATGAAGTTTACTTATTACACTATCTTTTGATGTGACTGTTTTACAAAAACATTTATTAATACAATTTACTAACACGTATTTTTTAATAAAGAGCTACTATAAAGAAACCAGACAATTAATAAAAATGGCTTGAATAAAAATTGATGTGTAAAATTTGTTTATGTGAAGCTGAAATTGATGAAGTAAAAGTGCCGCAAAAAATGAAGCCTTGTGGTTTATTGAAAAGATACATGTAGAAAATTTTGTTTTCAAATTAAAAAAAAAGAGATTCAAGTCTTATGATCTGAAAACCCGCCAAAATAAAGTTTGCGAACAGGTTTGGTTTAGATTTAAAGAGATACATTTTGTGATTTTTAACCAATGAAGAAAGTAAGACGATGAAGAAGAAGAAGACTGCAACCCTCTTGATTATTATGTGTGAGGTACAGTTGAGCGAGAGGCCAACAAAACTCCTTATAACACAAAAGATGAACTGAAAGCAGGGATTATAGCAACATTCACCAACTAAAACAAGAAGACCGCCCAGAAGAGTTGCAGGAGATTCCGAAGTCGTCAGGAGGTCGCGGTTGAAGCCAATGGTGATTTTATTGAATAAATTTACTCTTTAATATTTAAAGATATTTTTGTGTAATTTTGGTAGATATAGCTGTTAAAATGAGTGCCTGTGTGTGTAACAACCAATATTTATAAACATAGCAAAAAGATTCCTCAAATAAACACACACCGTTTAAATCAAAGTGTTCATTTGTTAGGAATTAATATCAACATGTGAAATATTTGACCAGTCAGGGAAAACTAAAACCTTATTTGTTTTGAGTCTACTTTCGGAAAAATTTATTATAAAAACCCAGATTTCAACTTTCAGCAGCAGAGATACGACTGTCTTCAAGCCGTTCAAACACAAGAGCATATGTAGCTCCATAGCGTCCTTCCACACCACCTTCAGCGTGTGCTGACAAAACATGTTGGTGACTTGAAACGAATCATCTCCAATAATAACAGCAAGCACGAGCAGTGAATCTTCGCCGATGATCAAAATCCATTCTCAAACACAGTTTTTTTTTTTTTTTTACTGTGGACCAACTACATAAAAGTCTTTTGTAAACCTCAGTTTTTTCTCTGGACCAACTACCCTAAAGCTTGACTACTTATAGTTACTTAGATTATTTTTACTCTTTTGAATTAATGAACATATTTTTGTAAATACAAATGATTTATTTAATAGGCATACCCATGTTTTCTTTATTTTTATTTTTTATTGTTTGGAATTCAGACGTTCGGATATTTAATATAAAAAACCTGGACGACCCAATTTCCTACAAATATATGCCAAGGTCCTTTCGACAGTTTTTCACCGACTGTTTAATGCTAAAGTTCGATTTCCCTTTGCGTCTCGAATACAGTTGTCTGTAGAAACCGCCTTGGTGAGAAAGACAAGAAAATTGTTTGTTCTGAAAAACAAGGCTTTTTATTCATAGATCAGTTCATCTGGCACTGTCTCTGGGTAGCTAAGTGACACTTGTGACATCTTCACTGCTACTTCTATCACGAGAAATTAATGGACCAGATCTCCCCTTCGGCCAACGTCTCCGCCTGTCTCTACACTTCCTCTCATTCTAACTATGACTCCGACTATCCCAGGTCATCTTACTCTCACTGTGACTAATACTGCCCGTAACTAAAATGTGGCCACGATCATAATTCCCTACTTTCCAGGTCGATTATTACTTGATCGCGAAATGTTTTATTTTATTTATTTAATTTATTACACATTTTATTTTTTCCTACTTATAGACTTACCTCTCACATCTAGATTTTACTGGCGACGTTGATGACTACTAGTGATAAGCCCCCGGTCGTAAAATTGAATTCAGCTCATTTGACTATGTTAGTGTCCTAACCAATCGAGAAGGGATCCACTATCACACACTCACACACACGCGCGAGCACATGCACACAGTATATTTAAGCAGCAAAAATTTCAAAGTCACAATAACGCACAGCAGCCATTGAATCCAATAACTTGTGTGCTGGAGCATTTTCCTGGTGAAACAAGACTCCTTTTGTCAGTTTTCCTGGGCGTTTGGTTTTGATAACCTTTCATAGCTGGCTCAGCAAATTGACTTAGTACACTCCATTGATTGTGTAGCTCTTTTAAAGATAGTCAATAAACACAATACCTTTTGCATTCAAAAAATAACCTGGGGCCTGTGTTAGCCTCACTCCTCTGCAGATGAAACAGCCTTAGCCTTCTTTGGAGCTGTAAGGAAGGGTGTTTCTACTGCATGGATTATCTCTTCATCTCTGGCTCAAAGGGATGAATCCAAATACTCATCCTGGATTAGGAAACGTTCAAGGAAAGCAGGTAGATCTGCCTCAAATAATGTCAAATTTTCCCGTGGTGTGTTCAGGCTGGTGCACTTTTGATCAGGTGTCAGAAGACGTTGTATCCACCGAGCAGAAACATTCGTCATGGCAAGTCCATTGTGTAGAATATTGTCAACACTCTCGCAGTATATGCTAATAGCATTGGCAATTTGATTTATAATCAATCACCTGTCATCCATCCCCATGTGGTGAACATGATCAATGTTTTTCCTCGACGATAGCATTTGTAGGACGTCCAAACTTTCAGCTGCCCACTTTTGATATACATCTCCTAATGTAGTAACCACGTTAGCATAAATGTCATTCGTGGCTAAACATTTTTTCTGCAGGAATTTGATATCACCACGATGCCAAAGTTTGTTCATTTTCAAGAGTTGCAATTAGTTACTTCTGAAGTCTTCTTTGAACAGTCAGATACGAGTTTACCTGGAAAATAAGAATGTAGTTATTAAGAAGATTTGAAATTAAGGCATGCAATATTTCACAGCTCTAGCATCATTCCCTCATAGTTAAACTATGAACTTTTCACCTCAACTCCTAGAGATCACTGTATTGTTGGCAGGCACATAAAGAAAACTGCAGTTGATTCTATACAAATTAATAAAGAAGAGTGAGAACAGAAGACTAGTCACTGATTGTAAGAAGACAGAATGTTTGGTCATTAACAAGAGGGACAGCCCAAGTTGCGGGCTACGAATTGGAAACGGGTAAAGTGCTCAATATCAGGGAGAGAGCGCATGTAACTAGGGATATAAAAATGGACACTAAAGTCAACACCAAGAGGCGACAGTCTGTTTGAAAGGCGGCTTTCAGACTATGGGTGTTGTGCGTTGACATGAATATTTATATATGCGGGTCAATGGCATATTATGGGTAACAAGGCCTATTATATCATCCTAACGGTCACTGGGCAGGTAACAGTTATATTTTAAATTATTCTAGAAGCTAAAGAGTAGAAATAACTGTCGATCCGAATGCGCTTATTTGTAGCTATTGTTTAATGTTGTTGTTATATTTTAAATAATTATTTATTATTGATTACTTTACGTATTTTGTATTTATTCATTAATTATTTGTTGTTGATTATTATTATTGCATTGCTTATGTTTATATATGCATTCATAGTTTATTAATTTCTTTATTATTTTCATAATTTATTTATTTTATTTTTTTTTGTTTATTTGTTATTTTATGATATACACTCCCCCCCCGCACACACACACACATATATATATATTTGGTTGGATTGATATGAGTTTGTGACACTGGGTTTCACGCTCTCTGTGATCGTCTGACAATCCAGCCAAATATGATAGCTCTATCACTGATATTGAGTGCTTTCCAATAAGTACCGCGCATGTAGAATGTATAAATAATATATATATAAATTGCATATATATATATATATATATATATATATATATATATATACACACACACACACACGTATATATATATATATATATATATATATATATATATATATATATATATATAGCTTAAGGCCGCGTCAGATTGAAACTCTGTTTCCCGTACGATCACCGAAGTTAAGCAACATTGATCAGTAACTAGATGGATGACCACTTCTACATACCAGGTGATGCAAACTTGGATGTGCGGGTAGTGTAATTTATAATTGCTCAGAATTGTAAATTGGACAGCTGTGTTCAAAATTCTGTTTGGTTCGTTATATTCACTTGGGAAAGGTATGAATCCACCTCTTCTCCGTTTGCTATGGGTTAATTAGCAATCACTAATCACTTGTATCAATAAATCATTATTATCTCCAAAATTCTGGCTTTGAATATTCTATAACGGGTTGATAACCCGTAGAAAACGAATCTATTCAATCAAATCATATATATATGTATGTATGTATATATGGGATATACATCATATATATGTATGTATGTATGTATATATGGGAGTGTGTGATGTATAAATTTATATATGTTCGGCAAATGAGCGACAACATGGGAAAATTCTGTGTAATGCATTTTGTCCTCTCGAAGGACTTCATCGAACGAAACATTTTATACGGAATTTTTACCACTTCCTCATTCATTTATCCAATATATATATATATTTACATAAAATTGACTATATTTATTAAGGAAGCCTGCTCAATATAAGATATATAACATTTATAAATATAAATTATGGGCATAGAAATCAGTATTGGATGGGGACTATCAGTTTCACACCATATCATTATCTGATGATCTTATGATCGCTTATGGTTTGAAACTCTCAGTTACCATGACGTGCTGATTTGTATGTCCACACTGTTTACACATATATACATATATATGGTGTGTGTGTGTATGTGTGAGCGAGAAAGAGAGAGAAAGGAGAGAAACACATACATAACCTTTTTGAAGATCAAATTTGACTGGAAAGCAATAAAATTGAAGACATTTCCACAAACAAGAAGTGCGAGAGAAACTGTTAGCATGAAACTTATGGTTAGATCTAGTAATTTTAAATATAATATGAAACCAGTTTGCGAATCTAGTTCTGTATTTACATTCCATACTCATCGGGACAATTACCACGAAAATATTTATCGAAAAGACTCAAGGAAGTTATGTTACGGCGATGGGAAATTGACTGAAGCCAAGATGCCAGATCAAGAGTTTGGATTTTATCTAGAATCTCTAAAATACATAGTAGAAGCACCAGACCAAAGGTAACAGCAATATTCAATGCATGGATGACTGGTAGGCTTATAAGTGTGAAAGGTAGATTCCGGCGAAAAATTTGTGTAGCATGACACAGTGAACTAACTTTTCTAGCATTAAATTGATTCAATATAATCTTTCCCCTTCATATCAGTGGAAATCATTAATCCAAAAAGATACAAGGAGTCAATCTCTTGAAGGGTTAGCATCAGCTGTGCTGATGGAAGGCAAAAAGGTTTTTAAGGTAACAACAGATTGTAGGTCATTTTTTAAAATCACCTGCCAATTTGACCTTATATAACCTGTCAAATTTATCATTAACACAGGAATAAATAGTTGTATCACCAGCCTGAAACAGAGAAATTATTAGTGGGAATAGAAGAGTTTAAATTAACGCTACTATATCTGGATAGTATTTTAAGAGAAAAGATTCTACAGAAATTGGTACGAATACTGTGAATATTAGAGAAAGAAAAATTGAACGGCGTAAGTGAGGTTTACTTTTATTTCTTTTAATTGTAACTTTCATTTGAATTAATTTAATTTTCAATGGAAAAAGTCCAAAAGAATTACCACTGTCTATCCTTTATGGCAATACAAACTAGCTGGAAGGTGGCTAAGACTAAAGCATAATGTGGCATTGCAGTTTCCCACCAGAAGTACATGCATAGGCACCTATCCATGCGCGGCGACATGGCACTGCAAATACTTCGTTATTATGCGACTGTTGACAAGAGCAGCCTAAGTACTAACAAAGAATTTGGGTTCCTTGCTATCACTTTTGATGCACAAATCAGGAAACTGCCAACCTGGTACCCTAAAAATGAAAAATCGCAACCACTGATCAGCCAGTAAGTTAAGACTGTTAAATCATTAAGGCCGTAGAAGAAAGGAATCGGAAAACCACATCCTAAAGAAGATGCATGGGATAAAATTTTACTCTTGTTCAATAAACATAGAAGGATTAGAGGTCAAGTAATAGGTGAACTTATCTACTCCTATTAATCTGTTCCCAGCATAGAAGGCTGGGCAATTTTATCGAGACTTCATCTCTAGGAAAGTTGTCAAAACAAAGCTCTAGATCCTTTCCTGGTCAAGGAGGAATTATTAAAACGTCTCTGAAGTTTACATTAGGAGTTGAATTGAATTTCAAGTACAACATTCATGTTAAAATTAATTAAAGTTAAAAATCTTAACTTTAAGTGAAAGAAACAAATAATGAGAAAATTAAGGAATTTCACCCTATATAAAAACCTTATTAACTTTCATTAAAAACCTTCACGATAAGGCTTCGTACCTTAAGGCATTCCAATGTGAAGTATGATTTTTGGCATGATTAATCTGACATTACTAAATTATTAAAATTCTGTGTATTGTGTGTATGTATGTGTGTTTCCGAGATACAGCTTAAACAATACATAAATTGATTTAGTCGCATATAAACCATATATATCATATAAAAGATTCATATGTTCACATATAAACAATACATAAATATCAATACATAAAAATCATTATAAGCCAATCAATTTAGGAGCATATTGGTCCCTGAATCCCTGTCGAGTGTAGTGTCAAATTTCATTAAATCTTTTCTGTTTTTATGTCATTTTAATAGGAAATTCAGTATTTCCTTTTGATACGCATTCTCATATCAATCCGCGTATATAAACAAACACTAGAATATTATATTCCAACTATTATGTGCGTGAAAAATAGTAAATATTCGTAACATTATAACATTATTAGATAAATTTAAATATGCATAACACAACATATATTTATACAATTCACTACACTACATTAAATCTTTTTTAATAAACAATTACTTGAAAGGTGAAGAGGATATATACGTTACATGAATTTATAGTAAATAAATAACTAGATGCATGTTGGTTGGTGGACAGTACATATTTTGAAATAAATGCGAGGAATAAACAATAATAAAAATATACTTGGTATTTTGAAAAAGACTGCACCTGTTTTAAGATATTACTCCAAATTTCCAGGTAATATGTTAAATATGGATCCCAGTGAAACAATGAACCTTTTACCGTCTTTAGTATTAATTGTGAATTTTGTATTCAAAGTTCATTTTATGGAAGATATCTCTCTTTTAATGTAAAGAAATAAAGTATATATCTTTGATTTGTTCCTTACCTCCTCTCCTAGCACTTTTAGAGCATCAAACTCTGTCCTCTTGGCAATTCGGATCACGGTGGGTTATTAATATTCCTTTTGAATCGTCTATTAGAAAGCAACCTCTTATTCACAAAGCTTCTTTCTGTTACTAGCGCACTGATTGGGATTAATTTTTTGACTTTATTCGATACACCCCTTGGATCGATATTCTTAAACTTCTTGTTGAGAACTGCGCCACAGAGGTTTCTTTTTAGGTTAAATCCGACATTGATACTTTTATACTTCTCGCCAATATCAGGTGAAACCACAATCTTCTCCTTAGTTCATACCAGTCAGTTCAGCTACTATAGCCCATAGCAATCACTTTTTCCGAGTGTACCAGCGTGATAATTCCAGTTACAACAGATATCTATTTGTGACTGCTCGAAATAAATGTAAAGGCGTTCTCAAAGATGCTAAATCTTTGCTGATAGAATATGGCTCCTATATAGACTCTAACAAGTTTGATTCACGTGACTACTGCCAGCTCTCTAATTGTGTATTCTATCCCTTCTCTCTTCACTCAATTTGAGGTGTTAACATCTTCTGCTTGATGATATCCGTGCAATAGACCTTAAGAAATGTGCTCCTGAACTGCTTCTTGTTCTCTCTAAATTCCTCAACAAATGCGTTGCTTGTCCTTGCTTTCCCGCTTGTTGAAAATCCGCTTCTGTAGTTCCAGTCTTTAAGAACTCAGACGAACAATCTGGTCCTTTTAACTATCGGCCTATTAGCCTTCTAGCTCGTTTTGGCAAAGAACTAGATGCTCTAATTAACTCTGAATTGGTTAAGAATGTCACATCGCAGAGTCTTCTTTCAGACAAACAATTGCTTTTGCTTCTCTAGGTCAACTGCTGATTTGTTAACAATTATCGCTGAAAGAGTCTATCAAACTTTAGATAAGAATGGTAAAGCTCGGACTGTTGCTTTTGATATCTCGAAAGCACTTGACAGTGTTTGGTATACTAGTCTTCTTCACAAGTTTAAAGATTATGGTATCTGGACGAATTTTTGAACTGATTCAGTCTTATCAAATTACAAAATGAAATGGCCATTCTTCTAGATTTTTATGCATAAATACAGGAGTTTCCCAGGGCTATATCCTTGGACCTAATTTGTTTCGAATTTTTATAAATGACATTCTCAACTCGGTATCTATGCTGATGGCATAACTAACATAACTTACTTCTGTCTTAATAATAAGGCTGATCGTTCCGATAAGGTCAAATTGGCAGTTGATCTCAAAAATAACATACGATCTATTGTTAAATGGAGCAAGGAATGTTTTGTCAAGTTTAACGCTTCGAAAACGAAATCACTCTCTTTTAATCATCTGATAGAACCCTTTTTTGCCTTCCATCAAACTGGCTGATGCTAACCTTCTGGAGAATGAGACTTTGCGACTTTTCGGACTAACGTTTTCAGTTGGCAGGAAGTGGAATGAGTATATTGAATCAAATGCTAAGTTTTCAGCTAAGAAAGTCGGTAACACTATATAAGAATCTGAAATGTTATTGGTCCTGATCTGGCATCTCAGCTTCAGTCCTTTTCCCACCGCCATAATGTAGTTTCTCTGTGTCTTTTCTATAAATACTTTCACGGTAATTATTCTGATTAACTTTCCGCTATGCTACCTAAACTGGAGGTAATGTTTCATTATTTTAGAGTTGAAATGGCTAGATGTAATTGTAAGTTCTATACAAACAGTTTCTTCTATCGCACTTCTCACTTGTGGAACTCTCTTCGAGCTTCTTACTTCCCAGCCAACTTTAATCTTAAAAAATGTAAATAAGTAATCTAAATACAATGTCAATTGTTATCTTCTTAATTTTTATTTTATTCTTCTTTCTCCTTAATCGTAGTTTTTCTCATATTTGCTAACACTCAGTAACACCCCCTTGAGTCTTAGTGACTTTATTGCCTTTCTTGGTTTGAAAAGATTAAAAGAAAATTCTATTGATGTCATAGAATAATTTATTTTCATACTTTAAATCAGGATATATTTGCATTAAAGCGTTTTTGGTGCATTCGTTTTCAGACTGGAAATATTTTTTACTTATTATTAACTAATATCTAATAAAAACATATACTTATTATCAAGAAAAAGGCAACATCTATTTTAAGCTATTAGTCCAATTGTGTACATTCGTAAAAATAATACGCTAGAATTTCCCTTGCCCGCGTGCGCTGATGGTTCAGGGGTAGAAACTCCGACTGATGCCAAATCGGTCGGGTTTCAATCCCGGCTTGAAGTAATCGGATGTCTAGCCTATATGTGGATGACACTATATATATATATATATATATATATATATATAAAAGAAGAGAGAAACCGCGAATGTTTTTGGTTGTAATGTGGATTTTTTTTAAAAATATATGCTTTATTTTCCATAATTTTGCTACATGTGTTTCTGGTCTTGCGACTGTCATCAGGCAAAGGGTGGAGATTTCCACATATTATTAAAAATAATTAATTTTTTTTTCCTTTATGTTTTTCGATGTTAAATATTCTCGATATGAAACATTCTCTTTTTTTGTGTGTTAGTGACCCAAATGTCTTTCTTGAACTGGCAGTGAAAAGTTCTGCGTGAAGGGTTATAAAACAATTAAGATTGGTCCGAGAAATGATGGAGTAGTTACCGGTATTCTTATCTTTTAATGATCCCTGTGTGTTCTTAGAATCAATTTCCATTTTCGTGTGTTTTGTCAGCATGCGTGTATTTATGTGTATATCCCCTCTCCATACATACACACTGTCTCACTATGAGGAATCAGTGAACACATCTGTACACACACACATATACACACACATCCACACACACACAAAACACACACATATCGTCCCATTACAATGAATCAGTACATACACACACACATACACACATACGTACATATACATACTTCCCAAGTTACATGGAATCAGTATACACACTTACACACGTATATACGTACACACATATTTCCTAAGTTGTGTGGAGTTTGTGTGGTTAAATTTGGATGAGGTTAATATGTGTTTTAGGTTTTTAGATTGGCGTTTGCTTTTAATTATTTTGGTTGTTTTCAGTATATTTTTCATTTTATTATTCTTGCTAAGTAGGTCTAGATTTTTTGTAATTTTCTGTGAAAAGTTCTGGATTGTTTTTGTTGTATGCTGAGATATATGCTAGAGTTTGTTAGACATTACGCTTCTTTTTATTTCTAAGTTGGTCTAGAGGAAATTTTTTTTGCGAGTTCAAAACCTGTGTTTATTAGTGTTGTGGGGTAGCCTCGTTTTTTTTAGAGTTTTATGTAGTTCTTCTAGGCGGATTTTTCGGAGGTGTTTATCAGTCACTAGACAACGTGCTAGAGAATAGGGGATGGATTTTAGGCAGCTTTTTGGGTGATGGATCTTGAAATGAAGATATTGTTGGGTGTCTGTAGGTTTGTGGTAGATATCTATGATTATGTGGTTGTTTTTATTTCTAATGAGCATATCTAAAAATGGTAATTCGTTAAAATTATATTCTTGCGTGAATTTGATTTTTGGGTGTAAGTTTTGAAGTAGAGGGTGGAATTGGTTAATATCACCCCATGAGGATTTCCAGAAAATGAAGCAATCATCTAAGTATCTTTTCCAAGATTTAGTGAATTGAGTTTTTATATTTTCCCCATATATTTGTTCTATCCTTTCATAGAGATTTTCTTCTAGGTAAGCTAATGTTAGGGTGGCATATATTGATGCCATTTTTGTTCCTATTGCAGTACCCAGGGTTTGTATATAGTTTTTGTTGTCAAATTCAAAGGTGTTATTGTTTAGAATTAAGTCTATACTATCGATAATGAACTCTTTAGTGAATCTCGGATGTAGTATTTCTGGATGTTTTTCAATCCAGAATGAGATTGCCTTTTTACCTAGTTCATGGGGTATGTTGCTGTATAGGCTACTAATGTCAAAAGTTGCCATAAGTATTCCCGGATCTACCTTTTGTGGTATGCAGCTAAGGAAATGAATTTCGTCTCTGTTTTTAATTCGTTTAGTGAATTGTTCTAATATTATGTCTATCAAGTTACCGAGTTTGCTAGTTAGACAGGATGGTCCTGCTACTATTGGACTGAATGTCACTAAGCGAATATTTGATTACAATTCATATATTAATATAAAACCGAGTGCATGAACATATATATTTTTGTAAGCCATGCTTTTGACAAAACACACAGATGCTACACGCTGATTCTAGCCAGGGGACCAATTGAAACTTTGATCTTATGAAAAACTCACAGATATTTTGACTCAGAAAAAGTACTGATACATTGATCCTTATGTAAATCATTTTAGCATTTTTGATGGGTATTATGATAGTAAAAATAACAAAGACGAGATGTACAAGTGTGAACTTAACCTAAAATGAAAAAGTAGCACAATATTTACAAAACCTATTTTGACCCTTCACTTCTGAGTTGCCAGCTGGAATTACCTTCTGAAATGAAAGTTTTTTCATCAGTTATTTTAAAAATGTGAAACTGAATGTTGTTTTCTTCCTTTTTTTGAATCTTTAAACATTTTTCTTAAAAATGTTTTATATTGTTTATTTCTGTTATTTTGAAGTGTGAAGTGCCTTTCCTACTTTGTTGGCTTCCTTTCTTCTTCTTCTTCTTCTTCTTCTTCTTCTTCTTCTTCTTCTTCTTCTTCTTTCTGTTCAAACTTGTTGACATATCCGCCTTGTAAAGAGGCTGCAACATTTTTTTCTACATAAACTCACTAGTTACTTACTTTTTGCCATATCTCACATCAAATAACCATCTTATGTAAAGCTTTAGACTGTATTAGTTATTCCTGTTTAACCTGCAAGAGTGAAACATTCATGAAAAATTAGCATGAACAAGTGAATATATATATAGATTCCCTCAAGCTTGGTTTTCTAATGCATTATTCAGACAAGACAATTGCTTACTATAGTAATGCACATTAACAGCTTTTCCATGTATAAGCTATTTATAATTAATTATAACACCTTTCGCCGCCGCCTACACCCGGTAGTATAACCATGTTTTAGTGTTCAGGTCCTCAGGGTCCGGCGTTTTAACCATGGGGATAACTCCGCGCTAGTCAATGATACCGCTGGTCCAAGCTGGTTGTTGTTCTCTGACCGCTTCGATCCACACCAACTCTGCCCATACTGTGTTCTTGATCTCAGAGCAGTGGAAAATCGAAGGTCGAAGCGTGGTGGGTGCTATATTAAGGAAAAATATCTTCACAACGAAAAAATAAAGCGAAAGATTCATGGGGTTAATCTTCAATTGGTTTATATAGTTCTTGGTGCGACAAAAATTAACCCTTCCCGCATCAATCCCTATAGTGACACTGGGCTTTGTCTAAACTTCTTGAGGGCTGGGTTCGAAGTCTTGGAATCAGGAAATCTGGTTGGCTGATGTCGTGAATTTCAGAGACACTCAATGTGGGATCTCAGTCCAAAAGTCTCCCAGCTCCCAAAAGTCAGCTGCTGGGGCCGAAGAGTTCTGGGGATTCAGTGATTCCTCAACTTTCATTAATTCCAAAAAAGCTTTTCTTTGTTCCCTATTTCTGCTTTCTTAATCAACTTACCAAATTTGGAGAATTATCCACCTCTTCATTGGGATTAGTCATAGGAATTGCTCTTCCCTTAACTCCAACCTCTCTCACTTCACATCTCGCACCGCTACTCTACACAGGCGGGGTTAAATTCTGCTCCTTCCTTCTTTCTCGGTATTCTAACTCAGCCTACTTCCCATGGCTGGAATAATTGTTTTTGTGACAAATCTAATTTTTAAAGTATGTAGAAAAAAGGGCGTAGTTTATTCTCCTCATTAATATCAATTCGCTGACTCCTTTCCTGAATCCACCTGTCCAGCAAAAACATAAACAACATCACCTTCTCATTTTAACTTTTCGAGCGATAGATAAAAATTATTTCCCAATTTGTTTTCGTCAATGAAAATATATTTGTTTACTTAAATTCTCAACAAAGAGACACGCTGTTTCCCATCTTTGGACCGGTCGCCATCTTAGCAAAAACATAAATCAGATCATTTGCCTGTTATGATGGATCGATTTTCATAATACTAACCTTCGCAGCAGGTTCATACTATGTTTTTCATTTCTCAATTCGTTTTCGCTAACGAAAATATAATTCCCCATCTGCTTCTCTTTTCGCCAGTGACATGTGTTTTTCTAATTTCCCAAGAAATAGAAAATACCATTTCCCAATTAACTTTAAAAGCATGCTAGATAGATATAAAAAATAAACTTTCAGTGCATTGTCCAAATTTGTAGGGGTGAGGCAACCCAGATAGCCTTTTCTTCACTTGCACATTACCAGGGAAAATGTCTTCCATTCTCTATTTCTATCTCTTTATCTTCCAGTTTATATTTCATTTTGGGCTTAACCCTTTTTTCTGATTAGAATTAATGTCTAACCACCTTCGTGTCACATAATAATTCCCTTTGAATCTCATCAAAAATAGAGATGTTTTGTTTTCAGTAGATTCCATTTAAATCAAGATGTTGTCACCTCCTCCTCTACCAAATTAGAAGTTTCCTTGTCTTAAATTCTCATAAAAAATCTATTTTTTTATTGTCATCTTGTTAAAATATATTTTTCTATGATAAGCAAGAAGGGGAAGATAGGTGTTTAAATTTTGACGCTGTTCATTTTTGTAAATTCATGTAAAACTTATTTTGCTAGTTTCATAATATGACATAAGTGTTTAAAACAATATGGTGCAGTTTACTGATTGCACAATCTGAATAGAATTCAAAGACACTTCAGAGATTTTTCTAACATTGTGCAAAAGATAACACAGGAAATTTTTTAATCACTATAATAAAGAAAACTTTTGTACAAATTTATATCTGTTTAATAGGGAATAAGGATATTTTTATTAAAATCTTAAATTTTTAGTTGCTTTTTGTTGTAACTTTACTCACGCCATGATTCTGTGGTGACAGTGCAAGATTAGAAAATTATTCTTGAATTCTTGTTAAGGTTAGGGTTAGAATAAGGGAGAACTAGAAAGTGGGGTAAGATTTAATATACCGAGATTAAGTAACATTTTATTAAAGAAATACTGAAAACATTACTCTGCTTAAGTGAGCATTAAGGCAAAATGCAAGGCAAAGTCATTTTATTCTGTGTGAGTGTGGGAAGCAAATTATATATATATATATATATATATATATATATATATAGTCTTAAGATGTGCTATATTTATGGGATAAAGTGCTCAATATCAGATATAGAGCATGTGTAAATATAAAAGTGAACATAGAAGTCAACACTTAGAGGCGACAGTCTGTTTCATGCTAGACGCAATCGTCAGGCCATGTGTGTGTGTGTGTGTGTGTGTGTGTGATACCTGTTTAAAGATTCTTTCAGCTATTTATTATTAGTGAAAAAAATGACCTATCTAAGGCAGTAGTGACTAAGTAATTGATACTTAAAAGTATTCCTCTTAGGATATAAGCCATTTATATTAGTGCATCTAGAACATTTTTAAAGGAGACGACAAATTTCATTTTCAGTATTGTCATTAGCTGCCTTGTTGCTTTTCTTTTCATCTTATTCAAGATATTTCAATGAAAATTTTAGTTTTGGGAAAAGCCAGAAGTCATAGGGAGTTATACGGATTTTTTTGGTGTGTCTAACAGACATAAGTGATTTGATGTTTTGCATAAAGACTGCTGGAGATATTGTTGATTCCATGTCTCAATAATTGTAAATGTAATGGTCACACTGTACACAGGCTCACTCAGTGATATTTTACAAGAGATTGGATTAACCCATAAGATAGTGTCTATCCACACATGAGCGGTAAAGTGTTCTCTCATTAACAGAAGGCACAAAGTTGCAACAAATCTATACCATCAGTGGTCAAGATATTAAAAATTACTGAAGAATTTCCAAATAAACATTGTATATTATAAATGTTACAAGTTTTAATTATTTTGTTTTTTCTATTATACATTCACAACAGTGGTATTTAGTAGGTATTCACTTGAGAGTAAGTATCAGCAATTCTCATAAATATTTTCAGGATTCTCTTCAGTATTCTTGAGGATTTCAATATTACTTACATCACCACAGTTTTAAATTCTTCCTTGGATTTTCAATTTTGCCAATATTTCTGCATTATTCTTAAGAGTCATTCCAAGTACTCTGATAATACCATAAAAAAACAAAATAAGCCATCCTAAATTATTATCTGAAGAGTTTAATTTAATTTTTTTTATTTTCAATTTGTAGTCTTTGCGCAATAGTCATTAGTGCTCTGATAGTACCATCTAATGATAAACATTGTCATTTAAACATTTTAGAATGTATACTTGGATTTCACTTTCCTCTTTTATTCTGCAATAGTTCAAGGGCCATTCCATGTACTATGATAATATCATCTAAAGATAAAAACTGGCTATCCCAAACTGTCATGTGAAATGTTTTCAATTATTCCTGGGATTTTCAGTTTTTGCGTTCTTTTTGTAATGGTCTACGCAAAGTAAATTTAATTAATTTCATATTCTCACGTGGATTTTCAGTTTATCTAGGTTTATCTACAAAACGGGTGCACAACTCTGACATCTAAACACTTTCAAATTCTTCTTTGATTTTTTTAAATTTCTCCACTCCTTCTACCATCATTTTCAGAGCTATTTCAAGTGCACGTGATAATAACATAAGATAAACCGGATACTTAAAATGTAATGGTTTTCAAGGCCATTCAAAAAGCTCTTATAATGACATCAAATAACAAAAACAAGCTATCTAGACTCTCATCGAAATAATTTAGAATTTTCCTTTGAATTTTCAATTTCTCCAGTTTTTATTTGATATCCTTAAATGGCTGTTTTGGATGCTCTGATGAAACACTTATTGATAAAAAAACGGTGATCCAAATCTGACCTTCACTGCTAGAACTCGCCATGCTACTTACATTGTAACAAACCACACGCATTCTCTCCGTATTCTATCGGTGAAATGTAAGTTCCACTCGAACACCTTCTTCCAGCGAACAGACTTTCAAGAGTATGTTTTCACGATCACTACAATCTTAACCTGTTCAAGTCTAGAGTTAATTTTTATCTTCCTCTCCTATCCCTATAAACTGCCCCTTAGCGTAACCATCTACCTCGAGTGGTCCCCAGTCCTTGTAAACGATGTACTACAATAGACTGGTTAGAAAAACAATGAATAGGCGAGTTATTATTCGCACATATATTCTGATCTTGGTTGTTATAATCACAATGTATCCTCTTAAAATTTCAGTTACTTATTATGTACTCAAAATATATAGAAACAATTATATTAATATGTTCTTTTATTTCTCGTTCATTTCTATTGAAAATTTAGATTAACTCTATAGTCTCAATTTTAAGTCCTATATATGTGCGTACGTATAAAGTTAAAGCAGCAGTGAGATAAACAGACCTTTATAAAATAGACTTCTAGACAGAATACGATTAATAATAGCAATAATAGCATTCCAAAAAGAATAGATGGAAACAGTTCTGATCGGGAACAAGATGCAATTTTCAAAAAGACTGATGTACGGAATATTTAATCTCAGTGGTAAATATGACACAGAAGTGAGTTAAAATATTAACTATATTCTTCCATATTAATATAAACTCACTGGTATTTTTAGGCAGGGACATCAAAAGTTCCTCATTGTCTGCACAACTAAAATACCATAAAGATTTTCTCTAAAAATGTACTATAAAAACATAATATAAAAGTAGACAATCACGAACGTTGCCATCAAAGAAGCAAGGAGAACGGGTCAACTGTCGACTAGGCAGGCTCTCGACGTCACCACTATATATCCACTCGAGACAACCCCTACTCGAAACACCTATATGATGTCCACATAGACATTTCGCTCGGACCCTTTGTATTGGCAAAGTCAGATTCGCGGCAAACAACAAACATCACTAATCTATTTCAGCCCTCTCTCGATATCACCACCATAACCTCGGTCAACCGACTCGACAAACGCATCAACTCCAGGCCTTACCAAGGTTACCCTTCTTCAAAATCGCCTTCCTTACAACGGCAACTAAAGAACAATATATTAAAAATTTTGTTATATTTTCTTTCCGCCTCATCGGTTGGTTATTGCCTTTTTCGTTTGTTCTCCCATCCATTCAGGATCAGAAAATAACTTGTGTCAGCATGCAGCAAGGAGAACTAACGAATAGTACAACGCCGGACTCACCCGCACCGATATTCTCGACCTCAACAAGCAACAGCGGACAGCAATCCTAAACATCAAAACCGACTCTACACACACCAACAAACATCGGACAAAAGCAGGCATCAGACCTACAAGTAATTTTGGCCGTCCTAAAATCTGCGACTACTAGAACCATAAACACAATCAACAACCCTACAGGCGACAAACTAATACTGCGGCAGCAATCACTACGTAATGCAATGCGAGATATCAGAAAGTTTGAACCGTGCAACGACGTCTACTGCTACATTACGAATCTGAACAAAGCATATACAGGGCAAACCAGAACTTGCCAACTATCCACGAATGGAGGATGAATTTGTCAAAAACTGCCAAATGATTATTAACGAAAGCGTATTCCAACAGATTCTTAGACCCTTAACAGGACACCTACATCTATGAAAAATTAAAGGCACCTACCCACGGCAGCCAAATGACGAATCAACACTTCAATCGTGTATGGGACCTCAAAAGACGAGATGGTAAAAAATTCCAAACCGACTCTAAACTACAATTCCAGGAATGCAGAATAACTGCCGACACTGTTTTCTCTAATGTGTGCTATGCTCATGAACGAAAAAAAAAAACTTGCACACCGATCATTTACACTCATCTCATCAAGACTATAGATAACCACTATTCGGTGATCGGTATAACAAGTGACACACAACGCTACCTCGACAGGGGCATTAGAAATACGCTTGATCCCACCGTAGTATACACGCATAAAACACAGCGGCCATACAAACTAAACTGTCCCCCCAATCAGCCTGACCAACTGCTTAGGATAAGCAAGCAACTCTTCAACACGAACACGCGTGACCCGAAGGCATACAACCAGAATTGGAACCAGACACACCATCCTGCGCTCACGGACACGCCGCAACGCTACAGAAACGGACAGTAAAACACGTTTTTCGCAGATGCATTCTCCGCCTAAGACGCTACCTCAAACATCTCCACCAAGACAACGATAATCTCAACAACGCCGCTGAACAGACATTCGACAAGATGCTATCGAAATCATCAAAGCCATCCAGGTGGTTGATTCAAATGAAGCACCTGAATCCATCATAAGTGACCAGTACTAAAATCTTTCAAAAGTATATCCACCAATTCTATTTGGAATTATCTCCTCAGCCTTGATGTAGCAAAACGCAATAGAAACAAAAATGGCGAAACTGATTGGGTCCAACGCGCTCATTCCTGTCGCCTCGTACTACGACCGAATCAACTGCAACACACAAACGTTTTCTCTCCTCCATGTTTGCAGAATGTTCAACCAGCATGGTAGTGGATGTGGTGGCTTCACCACTACCTCCACTTCCATTCCATCTGGGGAGCATATAAAGACACGAGTCTCCAGATCCGGTGAAACCACTCAAACACTATCCACTACTGCAAAACTAATTCCAAAAGGGAAAATACGAGGCCAATACCCAAGACATTCCAAAGACTTCATCATGCATTGATATCAATAGTGCAAACAGGCACAAAAATACCGCTCATATCCACCCACCACCTATGAATCAGATTCAGATCTGAGGGAACTGTTATACTCCGCTTTAAATTGGATCTCTTTCTGATACACTCTTCATATTATTCACTTGTTTACTACTACATTTGTACATTCCTTATAATAGTAGTAGTTACGACGTCTCGCAGAGCAGATATGACCACCGAGTAATAGGATGCTGTGTCACCTCATTTGTGTAGTTCAAATTAGAACAACTGGTAAATTTCCGTAGTGGGGGTTAACAAAATGACTCTCCAGGCAAACTAATCATTTTTCTCGTTTCTTGTTTTCAAATCACAATTCGTAAGACTAACGCGCACCCAAATACAACAACACAACTCGCAGCGTCTCACCGGCATCATTCCCTAGTCGCGCAGCTAACGGGAAAAGAACCCGTGTGACACTATTGTGACATTGGTAGTATGAAATTAGGATTGAAAACACTGTATGGGAATTGGAAAGGTTAAAAACCGTTAAAATCATTAAGGTGAAAACATGAATTGAAAATTGAGCAAGGGAAAAAAAGAGATTTTATTTTTCCTGATAAACTGATTGGCATATAGAATTGTCATGAATGCTCAAAGCCAGTAATGTAAACAATCTGGAGTGTCGTTTTATAAAATGGGCAGAAAATTATTTGGGTCGTATTGGTAAATTGACATTAAAGAAAATTCTTTGATATCAGAAAAATAGAAATAATTTTTAAACACGAAAGTTTGTTATCGGAAAATATTGTTGTTGGAAAATATATTGTTTTGAATAACTGACCGCTTTGTTTTTGGGTCAGTGTCGTTTCTCAACAATTAGAGAAAATAATTAATTGATATGAATATTAATTGTCGACCGAAAAATGATTTCAGTTATAAATAGCAGATTCGGTGACGTAAGCAGTCTAACATACGTCTTGAGGAATGAGGAATGTGAAAATTCTTTGATATCAGAAAAATAGGAATAATTTTTGAACATAAAAGTTTGTTATCGCTAAATTATCGTTATCGGAGAATGTATTGTTTTGAATAACTGACCTCTTTGTTTGTGGCTCGGTGTCGTTTCCCCAAGGTTGGAGAAAATAATTAATTGATATAAATATTGATGAGTCCTGAGGTGCTGTAGCAGTCGGGCGATATACATATAAACAGAGTGCTTAGTTGAAGCCAGTGGTTGGAGCCAAGAGTTGGCTAGAGATACAGACAAGACGAGACAGCAGCGAACGAATGAGTTGCTGAACCCCACGTAACTGGCTGCCGACAGAATTCTCGACCGATCTGCTTGTAATGCTTCTTTTCTTCTTTTTTTTTTTAACTCGATCCAAATTTTAGAAGACAGAGATAAAGTGTCATAATAGAGAGTCTAACAGGGAGGATTAATCTTGTTGCATCAACGACTATATAAAACCAATCAAAAATTAACCCAGAGACTTTCGTTATTTTGTTATGATATTTGTATTTTCGCCAGCGGAAGCATTCTTTGTCAATCTGTAGCACAGTTCCGCTGCGGCTCGTTTCAGCGCTCAAGTACAGACGAAATTAGGTCTTCACTGCTCTGTGATTAAGGAACACAACTTGGGGAAGGGCAGATGAAGGAACGAAGTGGTCAGCAGATAACCATCAGTTGACTGGCGGCAGTAGTAACCAGCGTGGGAATGATCCAAAATCAAGCCGAGCTGGTCGTGTTATAGCTGGATGTAGGTGATGTTGACAAACATGTCATCACGCGATCCGAGGCCTTATCCGCATCTGTTCTCACGCGCGTTCACCACAATTTGAGGTAGCAAAACTTCCCCACATGAATAAGGGGTGAATTTTCCTCTTGATTGCGTACACACATGTGCACGCATAAACAAACACACACAGAGACACACAAAGACACACACACAAACTAGATTATTGTTGCGCTTTCCTTACTTTACAAAGCATTATTTTTTCACTTGATCTACCTGACATTAAACAAGAGACTGATTCCAGAAAAAACTTGAAATTAAAAGGTTTTTTTTTATACTAAAGATTTTAATTTCATAATATTGTATATAATTGTTGCATGTATTATTTTTTACATTATTCGGACTATTGTCCTCATCTTTGTCGCCATATTTATTACAACGCTTCGGCCGTTGTACTCTTCTGCCTTCGTCAGGTGGTTGGAATGTCGAACTGAACCCTTTATTTCGCTCACTGGGGTAGACTGTTCTAGTTCCACGTGCCATGTTTAATGGATGTCATTTATCAGTTATCTCCTGTTAATTTCCCTCTGAAAGTTCTCCACTGCCTTAACCTAACATGGCACAGTGGATAAAGGCGTTGGTTAGATCCAGTGACAGGACTCAAAGAGTGTGAGCTCAATACCCGGTTAAGGCAGTGGAGAACTTTCAGATGATTCGGTCCACTTCTGGGCTTTATTTCAACGGACAAAGCACCACCCTTAAAACCCTTAAACCAGATTTTAGTAGTACAGTCAGATACTGTTTTATTTCCTGAATTCTGCCTGTAGATTCAGTGATTATGAGGTTTATTTTAAAATGATGCATGAAAATAGCCAAAATCTTAATACTTGTGTCTACCATTATAATATCCCAAACAAAATATACAATGAATTAGCACTGATAATATGTTATATAAAATAATAGTACTAATAATATAGGGGAATCATAGATCGCCTTGAGAAGTATACATAAAAAAATTGAATGAAAGGTATGTAGAAATGAAAACATCTTTGTTACACCCTGTTATTGTAACATTTATTCTTTATTATGAAAGTTTATAATTAATTGACTGAATGACTCAAAGGATTGTAATTTATTGTTATTGTTTTCATTAGTTTTTATTTCTTAATATTTTTGTTGCATTTTATTGTAACACTCCAGTCATTTTCGCGTTCTGCAGCTGTTAAAAATCATCTCTCCTTCCCTTTCTCTATGTGCCGCGTCCCTTTAAGCCATGGGCGATCATGACTCTACAGTTTCTTGTCCTTTATTGCTTTCAACAACATTTTCTTCTTTATGGTAACTTTGTGATACTTATTAGTCCATCCATTTGCTCAATCTTGTCAAGTAGGTTACTCGCTGCATTCATTTACTTGTGTGATAGGGTGGGTAGGGACCCCACCTTGTCATAGATAACAGGGGACTGGGGTTGATTTCACATATATTTGGTTCGCATAAAACCAAAGAGACAGCTCGAGATAGTTTTCGACTTCCACGAAGTCGTCACACAGAATGTTAAGAGAAAGGCTAAAGCAGTTTAACAGCCGGGCCAAAACGACGGCTACTGGTATCACAAGAAGAAGAATTGACTTCTTTATGTGCCGTGCAGGACGTAGGTGATCTTGGCTCTCTACAACTTCCTGTCCTTTGTAGTTCTTAATAAACTTTGTCTTTCTGTTATTTCTCCTAAACCCTGTTCCGCCATCCATTTACTCAAGCTCACTATGTTATGCGTTGTTTTCCTCTGTCCATCTTGCTCTCTATATGTCCGTAGGTATCAGATTTTCCAAGCGTCCTTCCTCATTATGCACCCCAGAAAGCTCAACTGTCTGTTTCTGATGTTAAGTATTAGTTTCCTTTTTCTTTCCATTTTCCCCCAGACTTCAACGTTACTCACATGTTCGGTCCATGATATCGTTAGCATGCTTCTGTAGAACCACATTTCTGTTGTTTCAAGTATCCTCTTCATTTTTGATGAGACCATTCAGCACTCACTGCCATACAGGAGGACAGGTATTATGTAGCAGTTTAGTACTCTTTACTTTGTTTCTAGTGAATTTTTTTCTATTTTTTAGTACTCTTATCTTTTGGAATGCTTCCTTGGCTATCACGATACATCTTCGGATTTCAGTGTCACACTTTCTATCCTCTCTTAAAATGATTCCTAGTTATTTACATTTCCGTATTTATTTGATTTTGGTATCTCCGATTTGCAATTCGCACTTTGGGTTCATCCTTTTGCTAACAACCATGCATTCTGTCTTCTTACAGTTAATGTTTAACCCTTTCTTTTCGCTTTCCTTCACTACCTTCTGTAGGAGTTTTTGTAGTTTTCTTTCCGTGTTTTCTATCAACACTGTGCCATCTGCATATTATGGCCGCCAATAATGAATCCTTGTAGGACTTCTAGTTCTCTCAGAATAGTCTCGCTGTATATGTTGAATAAATCTGGTGAGAAGACGCATCCTTGTCTCACATCCCTCTCTACTTTTGTATATCGACTGAACTCATTTTCTATCCGTATGCAGGCAGTTTGCTGCCAGTTAGACGAGTAACACTAGTCCCATCGATCAGTCGAGGTAGATTGATCAAAGATTTTGTCTTTTAGCAAACCATATCAATCAATACAATCATGGGTACTTTATAACCAATCACGGTAATTATTCGTTAGTTTGGCTTTTTTAAATCTCTATTTTTAAATACTGAAAACTGTCAGCATTGTGATGTAAGACCGTCGACGACCCAGGAACGCCTCGAGATCGAGTCCTGTCTGCCACCGTCTCTTCTCTTGCCTCCCTTGTTAATTTCTCAAAACCTTCTTTCCTTATTTCAGGTATTGTTTGATGAATGTTGACCGGGTATACGGATGTCTTCAACCTAGACATTGTGCGAATTATTAGAATATTCAAGGAAACCAGTTTATCTTCCTTTTCCCTTTTCATTGTGAATTGTATTGAAGGCTTACATGGTCCAGCAGTATTTGCACATGTTCGTGTTTAGGATAGAGAATGAAAATATTATCTACATATCTTAGCTACATTGTTGGTTTTGGTAGTGTTGTTCTTAAAGGCATTTCCTTGAATGATCACACACACACACACACACACACACACACACACATATATATATATATATATATATATATATATATGCATGCATGCCATCAATTGAGATAACGGCGAACACAAAGCCACTGTTTTTTCTTGCCAATATATATATATATATATATATATATATAAATATAAAAAGTGAACATAAGTCAACACTTAGAGGCGACAGTCTGTTTCATACTTATATGCAATCGTCAGGCCACACGTGGCCTGACGATTGCATATTCATGAAACAATATATGTTGACTTACTCTATCTCTATCTATTGAGCATTTTTATCCCATAAATATAGCACACCTTAAGACTATATTTCTTTATATATATATATATATATATATATATATATATATATAAAAAGAAATATAGTCTTAAAATGTGCTATATTTATGGAATAAAGTGCTCAATATGAGAGAGAGAGCGTGTGTAAATATAACAGTGAACATAGAAATCAACACTTAGAGGCGACAGTCTGTTTCATGCTAGGCGTAATCGTCAGGCTTGACGATTGTGTCTAGCATAAAACAGACTGTCACCACTAAGTATTGACTTATATGTTCACTTTTATATATATATATATATATATATATATATATATATATATATATATATATATATATATATCAAAATCCAATTGAAAATATGTTCCTTTTATACAGAGATAATTATCGAAATTCTGGTACGTTCCCAAAGAGAAGTGATTGGATTTCAGTTTTCGTGATTGTACTTCATTTGTAGGAGCATTGATAATCAGGGTCGCAATGCCTAAATTAAACCAGTTTGAATGAATGGCTGCATATAATCTTCACACAGTGGACAGTTCTTCAAAGTCGTCGCCAATTGCAATTAATGTTGACTGCTTTCGGTATTTAGAAATAGAGATGAAAAACCCACGCTAAAAAATATTTACCGTGATTAATTATAAAGTTCTTATGATTGTATTGATAAAATCGATCTACATCCACTGATTGATGGGTCTATGGTTACTGGTCAAAGTAATTACGTCTCTGTAAGTCAATTCTTTTCATTATGGTATCGGTAGTCGTGATTTTGGGTCGGCTGTTAAATTGTTTCAGTCATTCTTTTAACATTCTGTGGGGCAACTAGTGCAATCTCTAGCACTTCTCCGACCACACTTCAAGTTAGCTGGCTCGTCTGTAGTGACTTTCACTACTAACTCATGACCAACAGTAACCTCGTTCATTAAAAGCCGATAGCATCTCATTACAGATCAAATAAGATTAAATACGACGCGATGATTGTTACCTTTTATAAAAACAAACGAAACCGCAGTGACTGTAACAGCTATCGTGGTATCTTCTTATTTAGTGTTTGGGGTCATCGTCAAACAAGAGTTCACTGATGAAAACAGTTCAAACCAATGTTGGTGTGAAAACAAAAACAAAACCTTATTTTGCACTAAAGGGCTCTAAGGTTTTTTCCATCGCAGCTGACTGCAATATGCATTTTTTCATGGAAAGAAGTCGTGATTCTGAGTACCTTTGGGGTATAACCAATAGTCTTCAGCAACTGTAACACATTTGTGACGTCGATGAAGGTATGGATGTGAACAAGCTTGCAGGTTTTGTGTGTATTTTTTAAGTGAAGGTGCGTATTCAACATATAAACAAAGGAGATAGAAGAAGCATACAAAAAACTGGAATTTCTGCTACGGACTTTTTCTTTTTATATTGATCGTATTGAAACAAAGTTAAATATTTTTTGATTATGTCCGTTTTCCTTTTTGATTCAGAAATTATTTATGGGAAGTAAGTGTAAAGATAGTTGAGCTCAGGTCAGCCACGTGCTGAGTTGTAATGGCCGAATGTCTACTTCATGATTAGGGCTGCTGAAAACACACCCGAACGATCGCGTTGGAAAGTGTAGGGCGAAAGAGATTCTCTTCTTTCCGCAAGTAGAATCATAAAATCGCACATGTGACCAGAAACCCTTTCCGGTTTCTTTATAACTTGCATGATGGGAAAATGAATTCATTTATTTATTTGTTATTCTTTAATATTATTTTATTTGTTGGTTTTATTTCATTTTCCCGTAAAGGCTATATATAATGTAATTTTTGCTCTCGACATTTTTCTGGAGTTGACGTACAGAGAAAATGATGTTGCTCATGGACCTTTCAGTCCTGAATCCGCATTAAAATTCTGGATAAACTCGATCGACCAAAACTCAAAGTCGAAAAATTAACCCACAACACTCAACAAGGAGATACTACGGTACATGTTAAAGTCACCACGATTTCCTTTGTTACATAAAATATAAAAATCATCGCGTCGCATGCCTTCTTGCCAGCAAAGGCACAAGAGCCCAAGAAGGAGTTTCAGCAAAGTATAGTAGTAGTTCCTTTGTTTTAAATAAATATCTGTTAATACATTCGACTGCCAAAATTAAAGTGACGTCACAAATTGATATATGAATAGAAAGGAACCAAGATTCCCTTCTTTTTCTCTTTTTCTACACCGACTGCCGTGACGTGAAAATGATCTCTGCTTTATTTCCCACTAGATACATTGATGTGAAGCTAATCTTACTTCTTGAACTAAAACTCAAGCTTTTAAAGCAACAAAAAAATCTACTGGCTTGATCTTTTTTTAATCACACAAAATTACCAAACAGTTATTTGTGTGAAATGATAGATGATAATCTTTAAGACTCCCGAATTATCGGTATCTAGCCCCCCCCCCGAGGGTTGCATGTGGCACAAGGCCGAGTTTATCGTGGGTTTCCCGAGCCCGTAATCTCAGCCAAAAACTGCCCGTATAACCCGTATAAACGAGATCGGGATGGTCATTTCTCCCCGAACGAGACTCTGCCCCTCGGCGGAACCTCGTCCGGGTTCCTCTCCGCTCAAAAGTAGAAAGCTCGACCGTCAAGTCGAGAAGCTCGGCTTGATTCGAATTATCGGTCACGCAAGTAAAATTTACGCTACGGTCTCATGTGAGTTTGGGATAATGATTTAAGGTGTAATGAAATGGACAATATAACAGTTTCATAGTACAATTTTACTCTGTAATAGACGACGAAAAGAATGAAAAACAAGTGAAGGATTTAATCATAAAATATATTAACAAAAGATATTTACAGAAATACTATTATAGTTTTTGTTGGCATGGCAGTAAAAGAAAGAAAATCTTTTGAAGTTTTAAAATGTTTGTGCAAAGTCCGTTGATGATATTTTCGAATTTATAAGGAATTTGAAGTGAAGGTATGTGGCGAAATCGATGTTATAGGCTTTTAATGAACGACGTTGCTTTCGGTCACCGGTTTGTAGTGCGTTTACTTACTACTTGTTACAGCTTAGGTGGAAAACTTTCAAAGTAAATTAATTCAACACTTTCAAAAGAAGCGAATTTAACATATGCAGGATTTTTATACATATATTTTTATTTAAAGAACAATACAGTTCACAAAGGTGGAGGTAAGCATTTATGTACTTAGCCGTAGTGTGTGTGTGTGTGTGTGTGTGTGCAACGTGGTTAGAATGAAATTTAGGTAGTCGGTTGCTACCGTTCCCCAGAGGGGATGACTTAACCTACTGTTGTGGACCCAGAATAGGTCCGAAAGAAAACTGGAACTCAGCGATTTAGTGAAAACATATTATTAAACAAAAAGAACGAATACAAAAGTGTTGCACGTCCGACTGACGGCAAAGTACAGTAGTCAACTCGTCAACTGTAGACAGCGATATTTAGTTACCCGCCCCACGAGGGTTACATGTGGCACAAGGCCGGTTTAACGTGGAATCTCCGAGCCCGTATGTTCGGCCCAAAATAATCCCTCTTTGAACCCGCATAAACGGGTTCAGGGGCAGTCAACCTCCCCGAACGAGACTCTGTCCTTCGGCGGAGCCTCGTCCGGGTTCCTCTCCGCCCGAAGGCAGAGAGTTCGACTGTTTAGCTGGAACAGGTCAACTGTAGACAGCGATATTTAGTTACCCCCCGCCACGAGGGTTACACGTGGGATCTCCGAGCCCGTAGGCTCGGCCAAAAATAATCCCAAACAAGGTAGAGTAATCACCACAAGTGTAAGCATAATTAAATTGTCTTACGTATTTTACAAAGTTAGAGGAGTTTATTCTTCTTTTCAGCCGACCTGTCTTGATTCAAATCAAGACATGTACTGGACAAAACTTTCATCGGCTTATTACCTTGGGGACAGTAGCGGAACGTGGGGATGAGGTCAGTCGCTCTATCATGGGGTGCTAAATCGCTCGATGATTGGCATAAACATTGCCGAGACTGGAAGTGAATTACAAGCGAAATGTTCCACTTCCAATATTTTCACCAAAAAACATGTGTAAAAGTCTCCCCTAACTAACTAGACCCAAGCTAATCAAACTTATTTACATGTGGTGAAAAATTAAGACAAAGTTAGATTAGGCTAGGTGAAGTTTTAACACATTTATCGGTGAAAATGTCGATAAATTAATTCAAAAAGTGGTGAACAAGGACCTAAAATTTTCTCCTTTTTATTTACTTTAATATCATTTTATTTAACTTCTGTTATGGACCACAATGATGATGATATGTCATCATTCTAAAAATAGCCTTGTCATCAGTGATCATAAAGAAGGATATGTCATCATCTTAACTTTCGTGATTATAAAAACAACCTTTCCACCATGTGGACCAGTAGACAAGTAGCGGGTATATGAATAGACAAGTAGCAGTAGCAGTACAGACACACACGTCTGCCAGCGCCCCGGGAAGATCGAAAACAGACGATTTCAATCGCATCTTCACAAACGAAATTCTCAAAACCAAACTAAGTATGCACTAACTTTTAAACAAAAGAGGCACTGATAACATTTTTACACACACCATACTAATATTCTGTTATTCACATCACAAAAAGAAAATAGAAATTCTTGCAACATATGCCTCAACTTTTTAGTGTTGTTATCGTTGTATGTTTATGCATTTTTAGTTTCTGTCATTAATATCAACCCCATTAAAGTTAACAAATAATAACAACGTGGAAAATAATACATCAACACCCAACAATAACTACCCTATTACAGTGGTGATTCGACCAAATGAACTGAATGCAACTAAATAATAATAATATGGAGGAATCTTCTTACTTACATGTAAATATCAAAGCACCAGAATTTATAGAAACAGCCGTAAATGGCTGGTTTTCCATAATAGAGGCATAATTTTATTTATGCCAGATAACAACGTCAAAAACAAAATTTTTCACCGTGATACCTGCTTTAGCTATCGAGACGGTCTAAAAAATACCTATATCGGTATTAGAGTAGCAAAACTACTAAGACATAAAACGAACATTCATAGAAATGGACGAACGGGCGAAGCCGGAGCTCCTAGACAAACTAATGTCTACAACACATGTTACAGGACGACCTTCGGACTACCTACAATAAATCAATAGCAAAACGGATAGGTATCGGCGAAGACATTGTGATACACAAATTTCACCGGGCATTACCATCAAATATTTCACCAGTCATCGCTTCGCAGAAGGAATTAAACCCTACTCAATTTGGTAAATTGACAGATGAACTAATGCCCTTACTAGACAATGTAAACGCAACAACATTCGTTGCTCAAAATAGTAAACAACAGTGAATATCTAACAATAACAAACACTACACTGAAAAAACGTAAACAAGACAATGCTGTGCCGATAGTTATTAGACCATTTTACCGTTGAACAGCGACCCAGAGTATGCAGAGCACATCTGTATTTTGCAGTGCATGCAGGGACATGTAAGGGACATGTAAGCGTGGTTCAAATGGCCCAAGAAACGCAGTGTGCAAATGTTACCCACTTCCCGAACACCAATCCCTGCAGCAAATCAATCGGAAAATTAATTGCTCGAACCAATACTGTCCCGCTGAGTTCGCTAGTGCTAGAAATTTCCGCACGAATTAGTGGCAACTAAAATAAAGTTTATAGCAGACACTGGGGCAAGTATTTCGATAATACCGATGTCAATAATAAATGGTTTAACATTAGACCCGACTCCTGCGTCTCTATCTACTGTAAATGGAGAACAAATAAAGTGCTATGGACAAGCAAATTTGGAAATTGGAATATCCAGTTTAAGAAGATCCTTTACGTGGACATTTGTGATCACAGACGTCACCAATCTATTCGTCTTTAACAAATTTGGTTTGATAATTGACTGCAGCAACAAAACAATTTACGACCCTTTGACTGTTACAAAAAAGGACTTAAAACTGACAGCGGCATCTCCGGTGAATCTGGTGATTAACAACGTTGAATTTCCTTCATTCATCCGAACCACCTTGGGCAAATACCCGGAAATTATTTCACCTCACAAAAATACCAGTAAAAAACAGTACGGAGTTTACCATAGAATCGAAACTAGAAGCCATCCGCCGGTATTTGCGAAAGCCAGGCAGCTGTCTGCGGCAAAACACGAAGCAGCGAAAGCGGAATTTAAATATCTTCAAAACGAATGAGTGATCTCCCATTCTAAGAGTGAATGGACAGGTCCACTACATTTGGTTTCAAAACAAAATGGATGATATCGCTGTTCTGAAGATTATCGTGCACTAAATAGTATGAGTCAAAGTGACAGATACCCAATACCAAATATTAACTTCTTTTCATTAAAAATGACAAATAAACAGTGATTTTCTAAAATGTACTTATTTCAGACAACCACCAAATCAAGATGCACCCCGATGATTTCCCAAAACATCGATAACTTCTCCATTTGAACTTTATCTTGTTGCGGTATATATGCTAAGTAAGATGCGTCAGAAGATGAAATTGTGTGAAGGCCTAAAATGTGCGTGTACATTATGCATTTATCCACAACAGATAAATTAAACGAACATTTGAAGACAATACAACTTGAAGAAATCAAAGAAAAACAACGTAGTTATAGATTTCAACAATAACATGAATTTATATATATATATATATATATATATATATATATATATATATTTGACATACACAAAGTGATGATAGTTTGTTTGTTAAACATGGCAAGTGAGATAAGATTGTAAAGAGTGTCCATGCAGAGATTTGGCGAATGAATGGTTTGAGTTTGTTTGTGAAATTAAAACAGTTTGATTTCTGCAAGGTAAAATGTCAATTGTGTGAGTTCAAATAATAGTGTGTATGTGTGTGAGGATTGTAAGTGTTGATTCAAGTTATGCAGAGTTGTGTGCCTTTGACTGATATGCTAAAATTGATTAAATGTACAATTACTATTTCTTAGAGATAATGTCATTTTTTTTAGTAAATTGTAAGTTTCTTCGCGCACCAATAGTAGTACGAGTTGTGTTGAGTTGATGAGAGGCTGGTAGTGTTATTGAATCAGTGTGTTGGTACGCGTGGAGTCTGCTGGCATCTCTCGAAACGCAGTGTCTAACTGACTTAAATTAAGTCGAGCGATTCTCTTTTATAGATATTTGGGTTTTCAAATAGGCTCCAGACAGCTGCGTAGGAAAAAAGGATTTGTCTCAACTTGCTACATTTTTGTGTCCTTTTAACCAATTGGGGAGTTGAGCTTGGAAAAGGGAAGTGATGATTAGTTAAAGGTTAATTTGCGGAAGAGTGCATCTTCCCGTAAGGGGTGACAGGCAAGTATGGAGGATTCAATAATCTGTTCGAATATATGCCATTTGAGTTAAAGAACGCATCAGCGAAGTTCCAGCGATATATAGACAAAATTTTCAGAGACATTGACTGTTATATATATATATATATATATATATATATATATATATATATATATATATATATGACATTTTGATTTTTAGTGTAGACGAAGCCTCTCACAAAAAAAGATAGAGATGCAGTGTTCAAAATTTTACATGAGAATAATTTCAAAATATGAACCTCAAAATCTTTGTCAGTGTGATTTCCCTAAATTTCTTAGGCTTTCAAATTGATTCAGAAGGCATTAAACCTACTGCAAATACGATAAAAGAAATAGATTCTTTCCCCTATCTTAAGAATGCAAAAGACCTTCGCAGATTTCTGGGTATGGTTGAATTCTATCGAAAACTAATGGCAAAATTCGTCGAACTAGTCTAGACCTTATATGGAAGGATGAGATTAATGCCCAAAGGATCATTTACATAAGATGATTCAGAAAAACAATCCTTCGATGATGTCGTAAAGACACTTAGAGAATTAACAACATTTGCTCACCCTCAACTAAAATGTGCACAATACTAGTTGGTTACAGACAGCAGAAAATATGCAGTAGGTGCTGCATTACATAAGGTTATAGATGGAACTCCAATACCTATAGGATTGTTCTCGAAGGCAAACACAAACCAGGTACTCAATTATTGGCCGAGATTTTAGCAGCATATTTGTGAATATTGCATTGCGCCACCTTATAGGAGGTCACCAATTATTACTGCTGACCGACTACTAGCAATCATGCGGTGCATTTCACAGTTTGAAACCTGTGAAATCAAATAGACAACATACACAGCCATTCTCATGGAACTCATTTCAGATATAGTCCATGTAAATGGTAATCAAAACATAGTCGCTGATTGTCTATCATGCCCGACACTTGATGTGCAAGTAGATGTTTGTGATTTACCAGCACTTGCTGAGGCACAAGCATCTCACTCTAAAATCCGATCCTTCCCGGATTTAAAGAAATTCAACCTCCCTGGAAATAGCCAATTTATATTGTGTGACACATCAACATCATACCCAAGACTTTTTCTGCCATGCAAATTGCGTGGATCTGTGTTTGACAGTATACATTCGATATCACACCCTGGAATTAAATCATCCATTAAGATGATGAAGGAGACATTTTACTGGTCAAATATGGATAAAACCATCAAAGAATTTTGTGTACCATGTACATCCTGTCAACAAGTGAAAGTATAGAAACACACCAAGTCACTAGTAGAAACATTGAAAATACCGTCAGCAAAATTTCAGACTGTACACATCGATATAGTAGGGTCATTGCCCCCCATCAAAAATCCGAATAATCCTCATATCAGCCCATATCAATATCTTCTAACTTGTATCGACCAAACCAGTCACTGGGTAGAATCGCAACCAACGCCAGACATTACCGCAAAGAACTTGTAAATGCGTGGATGACTCGCTTTGGTGTTCCCCCGTATGTTATAACAGACAGCGGTTCACAATTCGAAAACGAAATGTTTTTAGAACTGTCAAAAATTATTGGTTTTTATCGACTACGAACAATAGCCTATCGTCCTCAATGGAACTGTCTGATTGAAAGAGCACAGAGTACTATTAAAGCCTCTATTATAGCTCGAAAAGAATCTTGAATTTCATCTTTGTCAATAATTCTGCTGGGAATTCAAAGCATGCCTGACTGCTCCGCGTTTTCTCCCTTTTATGCTGTTACAGGAATACAAATTTTAATACCACAGTTAATCATAGACATTACAAATGAGGAAACTCAAACTAAGCATTTTACAAGAGAAATATATAATAGCAAAATCTGATCTCAGACATTTTTCAAAAAGATCAAATAAATCACAAAAATCCTATCTTCCAGATAAGTTTCAAACTTGGGATAAAGTACAGAAACACACGTCTGCCAGCGCTACGGGAAGATCGAAAACAGACGATTTCAAACGCATACTCACAAACGAAATTCTCGGAACCAAACCAGGTAAGTCCTGATTTTTAAACAAAAGAGACACTGGAAACATTTTTGCACACACTCTACCAATATTCTGTTATTCACATCACAAAAAGAAAATACAAATTCCTGCTATTCATGTCAACATGTCTCAATTTTTATTGTCGTTATCGTTGTACGTTTATGCATTTTAATTTCTGCCATTCATTTGAACCCCATTACAGTCAACAAATAACAACAACGGGGAAATAATATATCAACACCCCACATTACCTATTCTATTATATATCCTTTTGGTGACTGCCCGCAGATACTTATTTCATTAACTCATTAACGGTGACTCATGAATAATTTGGCGACGGCGCTCAGTAGTTCTTCGATCTTCGATCATGCGCAGACAAAACGTTAAATAAACAACAAAAAGTGTTGTTTAATTCTGTTTTTCCTCGGTTGAGATCAGATTGAAAACTAATCCATATTAATGTTTTAAGATGTATTGCTGAGATGGTAAACCCAGCGTTTCTTTGTAAAATGGTAATAATGATAATTTTTCTCCTCGCCTCAAGTGGTAGATCATAGCATTTCAGTAAAAGATTTAGACATAATGATCTTATTGTAATTCAGTGTAGGATATAACGTGCTGTATATTCCCATATACAGGTTGCTTAAGCGAAAAGAATTACGAGTTTTATGGCACAAATCGGTTATTAGCGATGGCAATGAATGTTTTTGTAGCCTTCATTGCAATAATATTATTACTATTATATGATTATACCACGCTGAGAGATTCAATAAAGGCCGTCGAAGTTTATTACAGAAAACCATTCACTCCCGATGAGAATATAAGGAAAATGCTTTATTTTAACGTATATATGTATTCGGCTGTTAAGTTAGGAAATATTCTGATACTGACCCCTTTTGTTTATTTTATAAAAAATTTATTTTTAGTATTAAAAAAAAAATTATTTTTAGTATTTTATAAATCTTAGCCTTGTATAAATGTATAATCGTCTAAGTTGTTTTTTAATACACGTTCTTTTGAGAGAAGTGTATTTTTTATCAAAGCCAGACCTTTTGTGTAAACATTGTTACATTTTTATGACCTTTTCGGCCCAGCGGTTGAAACCGCCAAAATTATTTTTTGAATTGTTGTGGATTCATTTTTTCAATTCATGGAGAAAGAAGGTTTCATATTTATTGGCCAATGAGAGACGTGTTCTTCAAGCCCTTGTGGAAATCTGGACGGAGCCGGTATAACCTTTCATTGTCTAATAAAAAAAAAGGACTGCTGTTTGGCTGATAAAGGAAGAAAGCAATTAACTGTCGATGAGGAATCTTTATGGCCTACGACTTAGGATTAGTCCAGCCGAAGGGGTCATAAATCAACACGGGGAAAGAAAGATTTAACAGATTCAACACCCCCAGGACAGAACATCCTTTCTGTGTCTTTCTAAAAAGAATTTAAACCGAATGAACATCCAAGTTTAACTTTCCAGCAAAGTACTACAAAAAACCCTCGAGACAACAACCAGTGGAAAACACGGAACCCCTTCGAACTGTGAAGTCCCTATGGAGTATTCAACTGAAGAAATGAGGTGGGTGAGATTTTTATTTTCTTCCTTGTGCAATTTTTTACTTCCTCAAAGTTTTCCCCATTTTTAAACGGTGTAATCTTTTTTGTCATTGAATCTGTGTACTTTTCTAAAAATTATAACACTTTTTCCTTACATCTGATGGAAATACCTTTTTTGTAGCGTCAGAAATTTGTTATTTTGCCCTAATAGGCGCAAAAAAAAGAAATTTATGTGCAACTTTGTATTTGTACCTTTTTTCGTAATTGTGTAAATGAACGTATTTTTTCTTTAAAAATTTTACGCAGTGGTTGTCTTGTTTTGTAATTTTGCTTCTATTATTATGTCTTCCTATTTCTACTAAGTTTTTGAGTTTAGCACAAGAACTTGGATTTGGTAGGATTAATTTTTTTTATAATTTCAGTCTTCATGGTGGTGTGATCACGGTGTTATTTACAGTAGAACGGTACCACGGAGTTATGGCGTTATCGCGCTATGGCTGCATGGTGCTATCGTTCGGTTGACAATACACACATATATTAGACAAACTAGCCTCACGATCTTTATATAACTGAGTGGGACAACTATACTTTTATTTCCTTTTTATTTCAGGCAGAAATTTTAAGAATAGAGCCACATGAGCAACAAAAGAAAAGAGAATCTGGCGTAGAAGGAAAAAATCGTAGGAAAAGAGAGCGCGAAGATCTACAGGAATCCAGTCAAGTTATGAAGTTTCTAAAAATGCCACGTCCAGATGGAGATAGTGACAATATCGTTGTTTCCCCGATTGTACTTGCCACTGGCTCTGACTACGCAGACAGCACTAGGGTCAGTAGATCAATCGTCATCTTCACCAGTGCTGCCAGCACCAACATACACTTTAGCACCACTGCCTCTACCATTGAAGGCAAAAAAAAAAAAACGGTTTTATCGGATGCTTCCAATCAGCCTTCATCCTCGTTTGGTTGCTAATCTGATGAACATACGCAATATGATGGAACTAAATATTCAGTATTAACCAAGAAAGATGTAGATTGCTTAAATTTTTATGTAAATTGCGATAAACCACAAAATTTCTGATGATTTACGTGTACAAATGGTCAAGATGACTGCTAAAGCTTTTCAGAACAAAGACGGCCCTTTCAAAGTTATAAAAGGTCGGGAAGTTATTGAGAGCCGATGTCTCGAAGAAGCGATGAGAAGTGAAACGAGTACTAAACATGTGGATGTCAACCGCAGCTAACGAATTACTGGTTTTAAAGAAAATTACAGGATGGATCTACGATTCCACTTAATTGGTTGTTGTACTCTATTAAAAATGATGCGGTATATTGTTTTTACTGTTTATTGTTTTTAAAAGCCCCAGTCAAGCAAAACATGGTATTCGAAAAATCTTGTGGAATTCGAAAATGGTAAAAATGCAACAAAAGAATACCAGAACATGAACAGGGAACTCATCAACGTGTGTCATTTCTTGCACTGAAAAACTTTGAGAGACGCAGATCAGAGGGCTTTACGATTGACAGAGTAATACTGAATCATATGGAGGAACAGAAGAAATTTTAGAAGGATCTGCTCATGCGTTTTGTGGATTGTACCAAGTTTTTGGCGACTCAACATCTAGCATTTCGTGGACACCGAACAGTAAATGCATCAAGTAATAATCCCGGTAATTTTCTTGCACTCGTTAAACTACTTAGCAAGTACAACCCTCTGTTGCAGCGTCACTTGGTTTATGTCAAATCGCATGCACATTCTGCAGCATTTTTGTCTTGCAAGATACAGAATAAGTTAATTGAACTACTGGGCAACGAAGTACGTCAGTCTATCCTACAGAGAGTCAAAATAAACAGATACTATGGGATTATGTTCGACACAACTACTCACGTTTCTCACAACGAACAAATGTCTGAAATTCTCAGGTTTGTCGATGTTGACAACGAATCTAAAACTGCTGTACCCAAGGAAGTGTTCATTGATTTTATTAAAATTCATGAAAAAGACGCCGAGAGTGTTACAGAAGAAATTACCTCAACATAGGAACAAGATGGTCTTGATTTGAACGACTGTCGTGGGCAGAGGTATGACAATGCTGCAACAATCACTGGGAAGGTGTCCGGCGTTCAGAGACGCATATCACAGAGAAACCCGAAAACAATCTTTGTGAATTGTGACAACCATTCTTTGAACCTTGTAGGAGTGCATGCAGCATCAGAACACGTGTTTGTTATTTCATTTTTCTTGAGTTCTTGACTCATTGTTCAATTTTTTCTCCAGTTCAACAATGCGGTAGAAGAGATTGAAGGAGACAGGAGACAGTAGTGATGGCTGTAAAGCGGTCTCCTGATACAAGATGGAGTGCTAAGCGCGATGCTGTTCACGTTGTAAAATCGAAGTTGGATGACATAGCTATATTGTTGGAAGATATGGCAAGTGACACTTCAGTATCAGTCGACACAAGAAGCGACGCCAGCTGCTTGCTGCACAACATGCAAACTTTCAGCTTTCTAACTATGCTGCCGTTCTGGGACGACGTCCTGACTTCCATCGACCAAGTACAGAAAAGACTTCAGTGTCCTAGAATTAACTTTAATGAAGTTCGAGCTGACATTCAAAGTCTGCAACAATCTGTTATAAGTGAGCGGGATTCTCTCTGTAAAAATTCAATTGCAAAAGCCGAGTAAAAATGCTTAAAATGGGGTAATGACGTTGTTTAACAGAGAAGGGTGCGTCGTAAAAAAGAATGATTGGAGAGGAAACGAAAGATAAGCTTCTAAATGCGAGAGAAGAAATGGATGTTATCTTGAAGGCAGTACTGGACCGGTTGACTACAGAACTGAAAGATCGATTTAAAAGGTTGAGTCAGTTACATAACCAATTTGGGTTGCTCTTGGATATTGAAAGCCTCATTGACTCCGAGTCGAACGATGACACGGTAGAAAAATGAAAAGTAGCTGCTGCAGCATAATAGGGTGATTTTCATGGACTAAAACTCGGGCGCGAAATTACAGACTGCCGAATGTTAATACAAAAAAAAAAAAAAAAAAAAAAAAACAGTGCCTTCGTTAAACCAAAAACCCCAATCGATCCTTTCAACTTCACAACATTTTATGGCGATGATGTGTTTCCTAATTTACAAATAGCATTGCGCATACTGTTGGCTGTTGCTGTCTCTATGGCTTCCTGCGAGCGCTTTTTCAGCAAACTAAAATTAATACAGTGGGTCAGGAACTCTGGCTTTATATACAGTGGGTCAGAAATCTGGCTTTATTAAGCATCGAAAATTATGACTTTAAATATATGAATGTGGATGGTGTTATTGAAAAATTTCAGAGCATTTGTATTTGTGTGAAAAAGCGTTCATATTTAGATTTTAGCCTAATTTAAGAAGTGTGTGTTTTTGTTTCGAATCTGGAATAAAATTACTTGTATTTATATTTGTATTTCCAAATTATATCGCGTCAATAATCGCGAGAAGTATTTATATTTGAATTTCTAAAAAAATAGTATTTGATTCATCATAGCTCGTTGGCCACTGGTTGTGGTAGGGGGCACCGAGTCAAATTCTTGTCCCCCCTCCCGGATCAAGACTTCGACACGCCACTGCTAGGGAAAAAGCAAAAGACCAACATTTTTAACTGCGTAGAAGTGCTTCTGATTGGACAGAAAAGTGTTCTTTAAGATGTATTCATATGAAGAAATGAATTTGGTTCAACCTGTTCCTGGCTTTTAAAGTGTCTACGTCCGGAATATTTCAACAAATTCTTGCCTTTCAGAAAAACAACTTCCATAAACTTCATTTTATAATCACCCATAAGTTTAACTACTATTCATCTTATTAAAAACATACACATTAACTATGACATAACCGCGTTAACACGCATACATATACGCATTTGAGATTTGTCCAACATGTTTCTTCTTTAGTTCAGCGTGTTATCATTACCTCATATGGCTAAACCACAGAGAACTACTGGTTTGTTGCTAACGAACTAACCTCACTACACGGGTTATTAGATTGTGAAATTATGAAGTAATATTTTTAAATTCATTTAAGACACGACCTTATATTTCACATAACATTTTCTAATAAATTAGACTAGTTAGATAGCACTACAACATTTTTTGTATGAATCCTGGTACAACTGTCAAACATATTGTTGTAGCAGTTACAAAAATATAGATAAATAAAATAAAATGAAAATAAAACCTTTTCCCAACATGCCAAAAAGTAAAAAGATATAAAAGGAACCGGAAATGCCGTAATCAGCTGACCCCGATCCTGGAATTCCAAAACGAAGTGCTGTATATTTTGCTGGGATCGGTCAGCCTTTGATTTCTTGAATCTTTAACCCAGAAAAAGTCAGTACAGACTCTTAGCACACCTTCACAGACCACACAGCGTCTATCTCCTTTACTAGCATACCTCACCAGAAGAGTCCACTACATGTAATGGACATTTATGATAACTTAGCAGAAATGCCACATGTTTATATTAGAAATAATGTGTTAAAAGGACTGTTTAACTGCGATTGGGTTTGTAAATAAACTTTTAAAGTAAGATATGTTTAAAAAATATGTATATTAAAATGTAGTTTCATTTTTATAATTGTTTTCATTGTTAGCAAGTGGATAAGATAGAGGATGAAATGTCATCGTTATTTAATTTTACTTTTAGTTTAATATTTAAGAAGTACTGAGTATAAATAATAAAATACATTATTGTTTTTATTTACACTATTTACATGTGGACTATTGTCCTCATCTTTTTTGTTGTTATCACAACGGTTTGGCTGTGATGGCCTCCAGCCTTCATCAGTTGTATGTTGATCCAGGTAACCTACAGGAATTCTGAATGAATTTTTTTTATTTAATCTGCAGAAATAGATTGTCCTCATTCCACTGCCCATGTCTACAGATCTATTGTCTAGTTCTTATTTTTAGTACTGCTCAATTATTGCTTGCCCTGTTTCCACTTTCTTTGCAGTGTCGGCAAAGAATATAAATGTGAAACAAGCCACCCACTAAAGGCAAGGCTGGAGGAGCACTGAAAAGCCATAGTGAGACAATGAAATCAGGCATGCCTGATCATGTATGAAGGGAAAAGAGTAATCAGCCCCTATGGAATGAAGTGAAAATGCTGGACAAGGAGAAACACATGAAAGTTAGACATCTGAAAGAATCAGCACATATGCTAGGTTATTAGAACTTTGTTGGTAGGTCTAGCATAGAAATGAGGGCTGCTAACAATGAACAGCAGCAGTAGCAGTTGTAACAAAAAGAAAAAACAGAGATGATCTTCAGTGAATGCAAACATGACAAGCAGTAACAGCAGAAGCAGCACTCATCAGCAGGAAGGCTATTTTTAAAGCTTTAAGTTCTCCACAGAGAATTGTCCCATGAGACAAATATCATAGTGAATTAAAGCATTGGTTTGTGAATTTGCTGACATCGTAATTGTGAGTTCAATTCCTGGGCTGAGCAGTGTGTACTTGAACTCAGTGGAAACAGGGCAAGCAATAGCTGAGCAGTAATAAAAATAAGAACTTAACAAGATATCCCTAGACATGGGTAGTGAAATGAGAAAAGTCTACTCCCATACATTAAATAAAGGGTTCAGTTCAAAATTCCTTGTAGGTTACCCAGATTGACATATACCTAATGAAAATCAGAGAGTACAACAAAGATGAATCAATAGTCCAAATGTAAATAGTGTAAATAAGGATAATTCTGCATCCCAAAAATTCAGACAAATTTTTGTTTTTGATATTACATAAGTACAATGCAGTTGCAAAATTACTTAAAAAATATGGTTGTCAAAAATTACCACTTTGATCTTAAGCAGAGAGTACATATATCCTGATCCTAAGTAGGATGGCTGATTCAAATATAAATAAAACTGTCATTTTTGAAGATTACCATGCTAGAAATAATAATAATAATAATAATAAACAAAAAGATTGAAGAGATTGTAAGAGTTTTGGACAAAATTGCTGTAATATGATCTCCACTGGAAGCCATCAATTAATACTAGTGTGCCAAATACTATTAATAATGAATGAAATAAAAAAGATACTTTCAATAATTCCACAGTTTGATATTCAGACAAGAACAGTAAGTACATGATCAAGATGAAATAGAAGGCAAAATATCAACAATGTAAAAATTGCACATACAAAAAGCAAAAATTACGGACGTAATCAACTTGAAAACCAAGTGTGAAGAAAAATCCTTTCATGATTGATACTCATTGCTAGCACAAGACTCTGATGTTGGCAAAAATTTAAACATCAGTGGTTGAAACCAAAAACAGAAGTTGTTTATCATATCAGCTCAAGATCAAAGACTGCTAACAAAATCTAATCAGGTACATACTTTAGGGAATGCAGTACATCCAAAGTGTTGTTTCTGTACAGTCACTGTGAAGATTGTTAAACATCTAATACAGAGCAGCTCTACCTGAGCATTAAATGAATTAAAAAATATAGAGTAGGGTAATACCTTTATTGTAATGGCTGGTGGAGAGAAATTTGTCTAGACATCCCAATATAAGTGTTATCATATCTGCAACATGATAACACTTTGTTCATGGGTGAAAACAGTCAAGCACAGGTACAACTGTTTATCTACATATTCAAACTCTTTATCTACATATTCATGAAACATGAATGTGACAATGGTTTATTCAAGTAGTACAACTGATACACATTAGCAGGTATGAAAAAGAGAAGTGAATTAAGGTCTTACTTGATAGTGGACTTGGTTATGCATTGCATTAATGATTTTGCTGCAGCCTTATGAGGCAAGAGAAAATGGACATGCTATCATTCTAATAAATTGGCTCCATGCAATTAATTTTATACCTCTATCTAGACTGATACATAAGGAGTTTAAAAAAAACCCTGCTTCTTAAGGTTAAAAGTACCAGGATTGAGAAGAGCATGTAACTTGAATAAATTTAGGCATCTGAGACTGAAAACCAGCTTACAGAATATGTAGGCATTACATGAACATAAACATTTAAAAAGAGCCCAATCTCTGGCAGTGAAGAAAAAGTTATTGGTAAATTCTAGTCAGACAGAAATAATATTTTTTTTTGAAAAACAAAATCCTGGTTTCCAGTGGTCAGGAATTTTAGATAAATCTTTTGCCTTTTATTAAAGATTTTCATGGTAGGGTGTCAATTTTCTTAACCCCTGGTGGCTATAAAATTGAAAATTACCAATGGACTTTGTCGCATTTTGACCCCCTAGGAATTTTGTTTTCCTTCAAACTCTCGGCTTTATGCCTGAAATAGTTTGTTTATGATTTAAGCTTTCAGATTTTCCAAAAAAATGGTTAATTTCCCATTATTGGGGAAAATTTTTGTTTAGAACTAGAAAAAAATGCAAAATTTTTACTATTTTTTCACATTTTACCCCTGAAAAAATTTTTTTGAGTCATTTACACCAGCCAATTTTACTTTTAAATGAAAGAACACATTGTTTGCTTTCAGAAAATACCTAGTTTCATGGGATTCAGATCAAAAGTATCCTTGATATTTTGTTCAGATGATGACAAAAGTCATTTTTCAATATTTTACCTTGTTTTACCCCTAAAAGTATGAAAATTTACTTTTTTTCAGAGAAAATAAGCTGTGATAAAATGACTTTTGAGCTAGTTTTGTAATGGTTTTTAATTAGGATATAAAATTTTCACCATAAACCTGAATTGATTTTATTTAAGTTTAGTGGGGCTATAGGAGCCCTCAAACAGTTGTAATGGGGAATTTAATTAAACAAAAAAAAAAAAAAAAACTTTTTTCCAGTAAGAGTCTTCGGAATGCCTAAGAAGAAATATTGAGAAAATTCCAGGTTAGCTTAATCTGGAATAGAAAAGACTGTTAGGGTACTGCTCAATTCCTCGGAAAAAATATCTTTATTTATGGATTCTCAGATGAAAGGCGTCATAAATGAAATGACTCTATTACAGCAAATCAAGCAAGAGAAATAATAAAAGAAAAAAGCAAACTTTTAAAAAAGTGAGTAAGCTTGCTGTCACTTGATTTCTATCGGGCGACAAAACTCAACGAGAAAAAAGAACAGAAAGCAACGATAGTACTACTACTAATAAAATCAGAGCTTTGCCGGATCGCATTGGAAGAAAAACAAATGTTCTATTAAATACTTTGACCCCATTTAAAGAGTGTCGAGTCACCTGACTAATCATAGAAGAAGCCACAACAATATGATATTCACTATTTAATAATTTAATTCAAATCAATGATCATTCATATTTTGATCTATCTTCTTTTATTACCAATCCCGTGAAAACACAAGGAATGACTTGATAAACATCGCAATAAGTAAATAAAAATCAAAAACGTAATTTTTATAAAAAATATTGATTGATTCCTCAACCGTCAACCCTATCATAACCAAATGCACTTAAAAAAAAAAAATAAATAAATAAAATCTCACTCTTCCTCCTCTATCCAGATTAGCAAAAATAAAATGAATAAAAATGGGGATGTAGAAAAAAAGATGTCGAAAATTCTGATAGCAATATGTATGAAAAATGAAATGGATAGCATTATAAAATTTCTCCTGTTATACTTGAGCTTGAGAAGAACCTGGTAAAAATGGGTTTTAAAATCGTTCCACAGTGCAAGTACGTGTTACAGTGTTAACTTTTCCCAGGCATCAATCTTTATCTCAACACAGAGCTGTGCACTTGCACACATAAATACACAAAGGCTGACAATTTTTAACGGACAGCTGATTCGAAAATTACATGCGCCAGCATTACTACTAAGTTAATTTTCATTTGACCGTTTTCGGGCGTTTTACTTTTTCGTTTTGCAATGCCTTGATCCTGGAAAGAGATTGTCATTGATATAAATTGCTTCATATTATTAAATTTATTAGTTCTTTTTAAAATGCATGGGTTCATTAATGCCACAAAAAAGAAAAAATCCTTCTTTATAGAAATCTGTCTGTTTGAGCTTAACTTCTTTTTAATTAATTAAATGTTATCTATCAAATAAATAAGACAATAAGACACAGTGAAAATGAAAATAGATTTAAATTTCCATAATTTGAGTGTTAAAAAAATAGATAAAAAAACAAGTGTGTATTATTGTTCATGCGATGTAGTTGAGTCATCGCAATATTCTTCATCATAAAAAATCGTTCCCATAAAAAAATTTTATCATTCGAAAATAGAAAGAATCATTTAAAAAACAAAAATAAAAGAAATGTAAATTTTTACACAATCTAAGAAATCAATCAAGGCACAAGGACAAGACTTCAAAACATTTTTCTCGTAAGGAAAAAACAAAGAAAAAGGTAAATACTAAATCTGATAGTTTCTCTGAATATTGAGATTATGGGGATCTTGTAGCTGTAGTGTAGCAGATAATCCTTGCTAAATAAAGGTTGATCTGTTGGATGAATGTTACGCAACGAATGTGACTACAACAAACCTAAACCATAACTAACTTAGAAGCGGTGTCAATTTTCTAAAACGTTAAGCTAACGGCACCTCACACAACTATCATTTATTTTTGTGGTATAATGTACTAGACTTCGGCCGATCAGTCACAGTTAAAGCCAAATCCAAAGGTTTAACCGATCAACCTAACTTGGTGACTTAAAGTTATTTGATCTTAAAAGGAACAATACAAAGACAACTGGAATTTTAAAAATTAATTTGAGTGTTTAGTTTCGGGGTATAGCAGAGGACAAATTATTAAGATATTTTATAATTTTTGTGTTCCTTACCTTGTTTTTATTTTTAGAGCAGAGACTGTTAAAATGAAAAAAAATAAGGGAAATATAGATATTTTGTAACAATTTGTTGAAATAATCTACCTACTATCTGTGTTACTGTTAAAACGTGTCTTTTTTTAAAGAATAAATTAAAAATCTCAGTTTTTAATTACATTATTTTTTTTATTGCTCAATAAATGTTATTGTTTTTATTATTATTATTATTATTATCGGAAATCAGATTAATTATGCAGAAAATGAATAACAGCTCTAACAAGTTTTTTTTTCTCATTTAAGATCTTATCTGATCATGTAGGTATTTTCTTGTTTGTTTATATCTGAATTACGGTTTAGATGGCAACATGCCATAATTGGAGAAACCAGTGAGGATCGATCTAACTAGCAAATTGGTTTGCAGAAAACTACTTTGTTAAAAAAAAAATGAAAAATAAACTCACACTACAGTAGGGACTATCTATTCTTAAATCAATTTTCTAAGCTACCTTGCTGATGAACAATGTTTTAAGCTCGTCTCACAGGTTAAATTAAAAATACTACTCAACTAGCTGGAGTGAGTTTGTTTTTTTGAGTGCTTACGCTTGCTACCTTGTTTGTACAGGACTAAAAACTGATCTTGGTAAATTGAGGCGCTTTAGCCTTTTTAGAGCAATATTTTTTTTAGTACCACTTGTGAGTTAGATCTTCATTCCTCATTTACTCATATTGGGTACGCCACACAGCTAAGGAATAAGTTAAATTTTAACTTTTAGATTTTTTTAACCGTCCTTCCACTAAAGAGGGAATATGGTTCAGGCAAGGCCCGTCTCTTCATAAATCATTACAAATCCCAGATATCTCGATATTTTATAACTCCTTAGAAATCAAAGTTTAATCTTGACACTTTCAGTAAATAAATAAACAATATATTAGTGAGGTACTGCCTGAGGTGACAGCGTCTAACTAAAAAGCTGATCTTTTATTACTCCGGTCGGTTACTAATGTCAGAGGGCGGAAATCCAGGGAAGATCAAGATTTATTCGTACGTCCATTCGAATATAATATGTCACAAAGTAGAGTTTAAAAAAAATGTGAATCTCACACGTAGGACTAAAAAAATAAAAACTGCACAAGTTCACTCGGTATTTCACTTAGAAAGGAATCGGGTGCTAGGATAATCCTAACACCCTACCAAAGGATAGTTACTGTCTGGAGTGTCGGCTTCTTGGAGTTCAAACAATTATACTTAATTTTTTAGCCCCTGATAGGATTCTGGCTGGACTAGATCTCGCTAATTTCCTCCGTCAGTGAATTAGCACCAACAACTACTCAATGATGACTCTGCTATAACAACAAGTGCCCGGTAAAGGGAAGTAACTGTTGCTATGATATTTATTGTATCGCTCTTCAGACAAACGAAGTAAATAATTAATTGTATAAAGCGAAAAAAAAAAACCATGTGTAGCCGCGTCGAGGAAGATTTTACGGATGGTCCTGTTCGTAAATTAAAATCGGATAAAGTCAGGTATGGATATCTTAAAACTAGGAAGTGGAGAAGTATCATTTCCTGTTTTTTTTTCTTAATTCATATATTTTGAGGTAAAAAGACTGTTCCTTTACATCTTTTTCTTCACTCATAATGACGAAATTCATTCTTCTATTTCATCTGTTTATTAAAAATAAAATGCTATATTAAACCACAAAAGGGGCACTGGCCTTGTTTATTTTAACTTCGGTCATTTATAATCTTTCTATTATGCAGAAATATTTTAGTTTCTTTCCTAATAGTTCGTATCCAAAAGAAACTCTTTCTTGAGGAAGCTAGAGAAAATTTAAACACGTGTTTGTTTTTATTTTATTTTTTTCAGTAGCTTTTGAAAGTGTAAACAAAAACTTTAAAACAGTATTAATTAAAAAAAAATGGAAAAGTAAGAGACTGAAATAATCTTCACTTGCACCTGACCAGGTAGTAAAATTAGGATTCAACGACATATTCGATATTTGAAAACATAAAAAAAAAGCTGCCCTGGCTAAGACGATGCTAAATTCGAAGTTTAAAAGTTTTATAATCGGCCTTCCAATTTAGCAACTTTCTCGTTTTAATAAAACTATTATTGTGGTCAAATTGAAATTTAAAATACGTATTCATTCGTTTGAGTACAGGAAATATTTTTACTAATTGCTTGTAGGACAGACATTATTTAACATTGAAAAAAATAAAAATAAGGAAAACATTTTCCTTATTTTACCTTTTTTTTTTTTTTTGTCCTGTATCCAATTATAATTTTTGTTTTTGTACCTTACCTCCAATAAGATTTTCAAACATTCTTACTTCCAAACATACTTTCTTTAAATAATTATTTTTGGGTTGTTGCGGTTCTTGTATATTTATTTTTTATTGAATTGATTTTTCAGCAGAAATAAGTTTGTTGAGTATTTAAAACTAGTTTCTCCTCACATTCTGTAGAATTGTAAATATTTTTATTCAATAAGTGAACAATCTATTAATTAGCTTTAGTACGAATACAAGAATAGTTATATTGTTTATTTAAAATTTCAATTTTAATCTTTTAAGATGATTTATTTTTTTTAATGGATAAAATAAAAAGCAGATGCTGTTGAGAGAAGACAAAAAAAAAATGAAAGTAATCGGACCAAGAATTATTTCTAGAATTTTTAATTAGTGAATTAAAAACCAGAAGAAACGGATAAGATCATTAGGTATATTTTCTAAAATTGCTTCATTACGTAAAGCCATGTTATTATCTCTTCGTCAGAGCTACTGATATCTTTTTTATTCTGCACGACCATCACCCCCAACCAAACAAAAGGAAAAATTAAAATAGTGAAACCATCTGGTCAATCCAGAGATTTTTCATTCGTAGCAATGAATTTGCCATTGAATGCAAGGGTCTATTTAGGATTAATTCGACTGTTATCACTAAAAATTAAGTGTATTAAAAATTAAAATATTACCCATTGCGTTACTCAAAGTTAAAAAATATTTGTCTATATTTCTGTGTAAAAAAAAAAATATTTTTAGTCTTTTTTTTTTAAAAACTAGTACACAAGAAGATGATTTTTTGCTTTTGTTCGAGGTTATCTTCAATAAAAAAAAATATCGTACTGTATGGGGTGGGGAAGTGGATTTTAAAATGTCTTGCTGTTACAATACATTTTTTAACGTTGAAATATGAAAATATAAACTTTCCTATTCACTAAGAGAGTGACAAAGAAAACTCTCTCTCTTCTCTATTATACATAGTTCCTTTCCTTCCTTCTATTGTTCCTATCCTTGGTAACTGTCATAACCCGACATAGCTTATGTGGGTCAGTGAACGTCATAAAAAAATCAAATGCAGCTTTACATCGAATAGTAGACAAACAATCTATACTGATTGGATTCTTTTCCTAAAAATTTTTACAAGCACAGACAAAATATTCCATGTTCAATTGAGAGCTTCTCGCTGCTTATCTCCCTGTGCTGCATTTTCACCACTTCATAGAGGGTTGCAGTGTAGTATTGTTTATGGATCATAAGCTGTTGTGCAGGGCATTTCAGAGATAGCACAAGCACAGAAACAAGATGATGAAATCAAATCATATAAAAATCTAAAGGAATATAATATTCCTCTAAAATCAGATCCATACAATGTGATATTTCCACTATACATCCTAAGTCATTTGTTCCTAGAGGTATGAGTAAAACAATATTTACTAGCTTACATTGCTTAGCAAACACTGGAATAAGTGCCTCTTTGAAATTATTAAAAGCAAGATATTTTTGTCCTGAAATGAACAAATCCGTTAAGACATTCTGTGCAGAATACGTTGTCTGTCAACAATCCAAGATTCACAGACACACTAAGTTTGCTGTGCAGAATTTTGAATTACATTCAACAAGATTCCAAACTGTAAATATCGACATTGTTGGGCCATTATCGCCAACATAAAGGGAATCAAAACAATATATCAGCCCTTATCGATATTTACTTATATAGATCGTGCAACACATTGGATTGAAGTCCAACCTATGATAGAGATCACTGCAAAGTCAGTAGCCCAAGCTTTCAGTGATGTACAGATATCGCAATTTGGCATACCACTATACATTGTCACCGACTGTGGTCGCCAGTTTGAAAGGGAATTATTCCAAGAATTAGCAAAAGTAGTAGGATTCTATAAATTAAGAACAACAGCATATCATCAACAAAGTAATGGATTGATAGAAAGAACACATCACACTTTAAAAACAGCAATAATAGCTTGAAAGGAATTTTGGCTAACCGCCATATTCATTGTACTTTTAGGAATTTGTCGTACTCCAAATGAATCTAATTTTGCACCATTTGCAGCAGATACTAGAGCATCAATACTAATTCCTTACCAATTAGTTAACAATGCAAATATTAAAGATATTGCCCCTGTACAGGAAGAGTATATAAAAGATTTATATAAATCTATGTTGCAATTAGACATGTTAAATGATGGCAGAAAACATCATATTACATGAACAAACACTTTCATACCAAATTCTTTACATACTTGCGTTAAAGTATGGCTTCGAGTAGATCAAGTACGAAAACCTTTGGAAGCACCTTATACAGGCCCTTACAAAGTCTTACGTTTGCTGAAGCATTACTTAATAGACTTAAATAATTACGTAAGTATCAGTTGACAGACTAAAACTATATATAGAATGTAAAAATAGTGCCAATTTACAAGCAAAATCAAATAAATACACTGACAGTGAGAAAAATGTTACTACCAGTATGTCTAATGAAAATAGTACATGCAGTAATACCAAATTGTACACATCTAAAGCAGGTAGACGTGTCATATGGAAAAAAACAGAATGAGTACTATTATAAGTATAAAAAAAAAAGAGAGAAGTTTACCAATTAGTAGTAGGACATAATCGTACCAAAATTTTATTCACTCCATGTCTGAAGGGGGACTGTGTAGTAGAATTAGTAAGTAGTAACACCATATACACTTTCCTTTTCGCTAAGAGAGTGACAAAGAAAACTCTCTCTCTCTCACACACACATACTTCCTTTCCTTCTGTTATGATGTTGATTTGGGGTTAGTAGAGACAAACGCCAAATAACACGTAACAATAAAAAGGGTTTTAATAGGTTGGTAAAAAGGTACAGAAATCGCCTGAGTAGTCAATAACTAGCTCAGCTAAGAACATCTCTGTCTATCAGTCTCCCATCATGTCAACTGACATGCCACTATTTAAAGTCTTTGTTCGCAGACAAGTTCATCTTCAAGAGGGGTGGTAGGTTTCCGACACAACACCTCCCCCTTGAGATTAATTCCGGAGGAATTAATATCTTTTTCTTTTCGGATCTGGACTTAAACGTTCCACCCTAGTTCTTTTTCTTTTGCTTGTCCTTCTTTGGACAACTGTTTCAGGCAATGGTGGAGTTGGTATATCGAATAAATCATATAATACCTCCATTGGTTCTTCATTTTCTTTACTTATTTCTTCAATGATTCTTTTTCTTAATTGGTTCAAATGTCTTTTGTGCGTCCATTTTTACTTCTTATCATGTATAACATCTTACCAATTCTTTGAGTTACTACTCCATCTTGCCAAAATTCCTTCCCATTTTTGTAATTTTAAAAAAAAAAAAACTTTATCTCCCGGCCTGAGATATTTCATATTTTCCTGATGCGTTTTGTTCTGGTAACTCTTTTTTTCTTTCCGGCAGCAGCCTATTGAATACAGATCTAATTTTTCTAGCAAACATCAGTTCAGCTGGAGACCTCCTTGATATTGCGTTTGGATTTGGTGTTATTCTGTACATACTTAAAAACTGCTGTATATTACCATCATCTGTATGAGTACCATTTGTTTTTATTAAGGGCTCTCTTGAACGTATCAACAAACCGTTCAGCCTGTCCATTTGACCTAGGATGGTACGGTGAGGTTGTGATGTGGTCAATTCCCAGAGTCTTACAAAACGTCTTAAATTTACTTCCTGTGAATTGAGTTCCATTGTCGGTGACAATTTTTTCTGGTACTCCAAAACGTGCAAACAGTTCTGTAAGAAAATCTTTTGTTACAGAAGCAGTTGGTCTTTTGCACTTAAAAATTTCAGGCCACTTGGAATAGCTATCCATAACTATCAAGTAGAAATTACCATTCATGGGTCAAGCATAATCTATGTGGAGTTTTGGCCATGGAACATCTGTTTTTGGCCATGGTGTGTATTTTACTGGAGGTGCTTTTGCTGCCATTTGACACCCTCTACAAGTTTTAACTACCTGTTCAATGTCTTTGTCCATATTTGGCCAATAAACGTAACTCCTCATCAGGGCTTTCATACGTCCAATACCAGGATGCCCCTGATGAAATTCCTTCAAAATCCGCTTTTGTACTACAACCGGTATCATGACCCTTCCAGCATATAACAGCACTTCATCACATATTGAATATGCTGGTGAAGAAGTTTTATATTTTTCTGAAGTTACAACTTCTTTCATTTTTCTAATAAAAATGTCGTTTTCTGCTTTTAATTTTATTTCATCTAATGTCACCGGTAATTTTTTTACTGTGTTATACATTACTTCAACCAATTCATTTTCTGCTTGTACTTGACGCTATCACCGTATCTTCTAGCGGTTCGAAGACGTTGGGATCAGTCTAGATAAACCATCAGCATGGCTTAATTTTTAGATGATAAAAATTCCATTTTGAAATTGTAATTCAACAAAATGGTTCCCCATCGTTGCAAACGGTTTGCCGTATGAGTAGGTATACCCTTCTTCAAACCATAGATTGAAAGCAGCGGGCGATGGTCGGTCTGCAATATAAACCTTCTTCCATGTATGTACTTATGGAATTTTTTTACAAGCATAGATGATAGCTAAGCTTTCTTTCTCAATTTGAGAGTACTTCTTTTCTGCGGGTAATAATGTCCTTGATGCATGTGCCACTGGCTTCGTATTGCCGTCTCTGAATTTATGCAGAATTACCGCACCTATTCCGTGCTCTGCTTGCGTCCGATGCCACTATAATTTCCTGTTTAGGGTCATAATGTGTTAGTGATAATTCCGACGTCAAAATATTCTTTATTTTGTCAAACGCCTTCTGACACACTTCTGACCATTCCCACTTTGCTCCCTTTTTAAGCAATTTATTTAATGGAGCCGTAAGGCTGCACAAATTAGGAATATATATCCCATAATAGTTAGCAAGTCCTAAGAACGCTTGTAGCATTACTACATTTTTGGGAGTTGGCATGCTTTTGATCACTTCTGCCCTCGCCGGATCTGGTCTTCTTCCATCAGAGTCTATTATCTGCCCCAAAAACTTAATTTCACTCATAAAAAATTCACATTTTTCAGCTGCAAGTTTGAATCCATATTCTTCAATTTTTTCAAAAACCTGATTAATATGTTCCAAATGTTCATTTCGATCTTTACTTTTTATCAAAATATCAAGATATGCAATGGCGAAGTCCAACCCTGCCAGCACAGTGTCCATAATTTGCTGAAAAATACTAGGGGATACTTTTAAACCAAAAGGCAGACGGTTTAATTTGTATAAACCCTTGTGTGTATTGATAGTCAACAATTTAGAACATTCTTCGTCCACTTTGACTTGGAGATAGGCATCCGATAAATCCAATTTAGAGAATATTTTTCCTCCATTTAAACTTGCAAAAATGTCTTCTGGTGAAGGCAAAGGATATGTGTGGTCTTTTAAGCAATCATTTAGACCCAGTAGAGAAATCGGCACACATCCGAATTTTATTATTCTTTTTCTTAACATATACAACAGGGCAGGCCCATTCTGAAAATTCAATGCGTGAAATAACTCCTAAATTTTCAAGCCATTCCAATTCTTTGTTAATCTGTTCCAAAACACCAAATGGCACATTTCTTTTTCGCTTGAAAATAGGTTTTACATTTTCCTTCACTTCAAATTTTGCCTTCGTCTTTTTGCAACATCCAAGACCTTCTGAAAATACTTGTGGAAATTTTATTTTCAGATCTTTCACCAAATTTTCTGTAACCCGATTTTTTACATGGAGAAGAAACATTAATTCTATTGCAAAAAGAATTTATAAGGAGTTCCATAAATTAAAAAGTATAATCCAATCTGTTCCAAAGAAATTTGAAGCATTTTGTAGCACATACACTTTTAGACTTTAGTGTCTTACCAACAAATGAAATATTACAAGAAAATTCACCTTGAAAATGCAATTTTCTTCCAGAAATCCCAAGAGCCCCTTTTTCAGTCTTTTTAAGCAAAGGTCTGCCTATTTTAATCCATGTTGCTGTATTAATAATGGAAATATCACTTCCAGTATCTAGCTATAGTTTAACATTTTTTCCATTAATTTTTACCTGTACAAATTTTTTTTTTCCCCCCTCCTCAATCTCTTGACGTGACAACACAATATTCACATTATCTTTTTTCGACTTAAATTTTTTTCTTTTGCTTTTACAATGAGTACTTATATGGCCTTTATTGCCACATGAATAGCAATTTTTGTCGCGAAAAAAACATTCACTTTTAAAATGACTACCACCACATCCCAAGCATGTTGGTTTTTAATGTTTTTATTAACTATTCGTTTTTTGGTCGAATAGCATGGACACGGGATACATCTTTTTCTTCAATTTGCGTATTGTCATGTTTTAAGTTTTCAATTCTTTGACACTCTTCCGTAACCTGCAAAGTGATCTCGGAATTTTTTTCGAGTTTTGCCAATATTGGGACCTTATGTCCTTGTCTTTGCTAGAAGTCAAGCCTTGAATGAATATCAAACATTTAAATCGATCAATTGAAAGATCATGTAACATAAAACATTCACACATTCTGTTAACATTTCCAGCATATGTAACAACATCCTCATCGTCATGCTTTACCATATTCAAACACGAGAAACGAGTATGAAACAAACTAACTCGCTCGCCAAAAATACTAGATAAAGTATTAACAGTTTCTTTGAAAGAAATGTCACCAGTTTTTCTTGGAAGGACAAAATTCGTATACTTATTATTTTCATCTGTACCCAACTTTTGTAAAAGTAAACTCATTTTTTTTCATCAGTCCAACCTACACATTTTTTTTCAAATATTGTTTCAAATCTTCTGAAATACGCAGGAAATGTTATGCCCTCCTCTGGGTTAAATTTGAACTCAGTAATAGAATTAGCAATACCTTCGGCCGTGGATGACGAATTTACTGGATTCTTAAGTAAAATCGCTTCATATAAAGCCTTTGTGTCATTTCGCTGCCGAACTTGTAAATCCAATAGTTGTTCCCGAAACAATTTTTGTTGCTCTTGTTGCTGAATTTGACTTTGCACTAGAGTTTTTGTTAATGCAATCAAATCTTCCATTATGCGTAATGGATTACACAAAACACTTTTCGAAAACAGACAAAAAGGGAAAAACACATATATATCCACAATAAGCACAAGTCTTACTTCTTTTTGGCATGTTGAAATCCCATTTCTTTGTGAAGAACAAAGTTCGACGTATTTTTTTTATTTTTTTTTTTTTTTTTTTTTAGAGCGAGAAAAAAAAAATTATATAGTCCACCTAGAGTTGAAAAATTCTCCACTCAGCGTGATGAACGAATCTCTTGTTGCCACTGTTATGATGTTGATTTGGGGCTAGTAGAGACAAACGCCAAATAACACGTAACAATAAAAAGGGTTTTAATAGGTTGGTAAAAAGGTACAGAAATCGCCTGAGTAGTCAATAACTAGCTCAGCTAAGAACTTCTGTCTATCAGTCTCCCATCATGTCAACTGACATGCCACTATTTAAAGTCTTTGTTCGCAGACAAGTTCATCTTCAAGAGGGGGTGGTAGGTTTCCGACACAACACCTTCCTTCTGTTGTTCCTATCCTCAGTAACTGACTGAACACAGATAGCTTATGTGGGTCAGTGAACATCATAAAAAAATCAACCAATGACAACACATCCTGCCAAAAATCAAATGGAAAGTACAGATGTGTCAGGCCCAATAAAAAGAAGAAAAAAAACATGTGCGCAAGAGAAGAAGTGGGAAATTGGTTCAATGTAACAGTTCAAGACGTAAGGGTTGGTGATTCATCAGATGTGAGTTTTACCAGATGTATGACTCCAGAAAAAGAAAGGATGAATTCAACAAATTAATTTCTGTCAGCCAAAAACACAACAACCCTGTATGAACTCTTGGATCACAAAAGAACTAAGACGATAGTCATGCACTTTAACCACTGTAATCAAATGGAGTCAACAATAAAATGGTACTATAGACAGTAAATTTGGCCTTTACTTATGTATTAGTAATCCCCATATACCATATACCATAGTTTAAAAATATTCCTTTTGCAAATGTGACTGAAATCAATTTCTGAATGTTATCATAGTTAAATGATTTAAGCTTTTTCCAGAAGTGCCTGGACAGCTTCAGATTACTTTAAGTTTTAAAGTTGGAGTCATAATTTTTTTTTTTTTTTTTTTTTTTTTTTTTTTTTAACCAAATATATAAATTTCATTTTTATGTGGTTCAATGTTTTTAAATTTAGCATCTGTTTTAGTTCTCATATTACTGTCACTGATAACTTCTGGATGGCATGGAAAAAGACAAAAAGAAAAGTAACAGTCATCTACTTTTGAAAAGGCTTTGTACATGACAAATTGGATTAAAATTATTTTTGTGGCCTTTAAAGATTTTAAAACTATGAATGTTTTTATTTTTATTTAATGATTACATCTTTATTTTTATGTCATGATTGATATCTCCTAACAGAAAAATTAAAACACTATGTAGTCTAAGTAGTGTATTAAGGATATGTCTGTTCTATTGAATGTCATTTAAAGATACTTTAACTGTTAGAGAAAAGTACTTATTCACCTACTCCATTCCCAAGGACAAACATGAAACAAGGTCAAGTTTAATGTGTAGGTAGACAAAAATTGTTCAATTTATTTTACATTTTTATGATGTCTCAGGCATCAGGATGCTACACCCTTGAATACAACCTGGAGAGATGTCTTTCTGGAACTAGTCACTAGTTCAGAGTTTACTTCTGACCAAAGAATTTTTGTAAAAAACAAACCCCAAAACAAATAAGCTTCACATTTGGAAAGCATATTTCTTGCAAATCAATGAATATCGGTTTCTATTGGTGGTTACTTCACAACTGATTTCGTACAAAATAAGCTGACATTTTTCTTGGTTTGATGGAAATGAGTTTCACAAATAATATTTTTTTTTGTTTTTAATACAAAGCAAAATATTAAATTTATCAAATATTATTACAAAATGCGTTTCCAATCGGTAATGCAAACATTCCTTTATATTTTTTGCATCTTTGTTTATAAAGTTCCTGGAACACTATTGGAATTGTTTAGATTAATTTAATTATTATTATTATCATATGTTTTTCTTTTGGGCTAACATGTTTATCCTGATTATTATGATCACACTATTTCAGCTGTTTTATCCTTCAACCTTCTTCAGGTGTCTGTTTTTGTACTTGATAACCATTTCAGAATTTTAAACTGAAACTTTTATTCAATTCACAAGTTAGATTTTTCTTATTCTGATTTCCCTACTTAGGGGAGATAATTCTTCAGTTTCGTTTATCTTTGTGGGTTTGTCTGTTTATTCTTTTACTGAACCAGTATAATTTGAGATAGTTGTGTATTTCTATCCAAGGTTTCTTTTCAGCCCAAGTAAAATACCATTTTTCAAGGTAGTAAGACTCTCTTTACTTGGTAGATTGGCACATCACTATCATCCTACTTCCATTTCTCCAAGATTGGCCACATGGTGGGCTAAGTTGTGTATATATCAATAAGTGCTATTTAACTTCAAGGTTGACAGATGGTGCAAATTTTCTTTTGAAATCTGTATGTGAAAAGTTATAAGCAGTGAAGAGACTACTATTGTAATTTTACCATTATAATCTATCATAACAAAACATTTTTCTAGATTGGTTTTCTGCTTATCAAAGAATACAGGATAAAATATTTGTATGTTAATTTATCTTAAGGAACCTGAATAATTTGAAAAGCTTATTTTTTCAATTTATTTTCATAGTTATTTTTTATTTTTTTTATTTTTTTTTGTAATAATTAGAAATGGTTACTTGAAAAAGATGCATATATTGTAAAAACATAAAATTTGTTTTTTAGTATAGATTTTTAGAGCATTTTAGCATTCAAAACATAAAAAGGAAAAAAAGTATGAATCAGATTGATTGTACCTTATTCATCATTAATCATTTTGAAAAGATTAAAATCTTAAAAAAGTTATTTCATAATATCTACCAACTAAAAAAAAAAATGTCGTCATAAAACAAAAAATTGATTGAATTTCTAGGATTTGTCATTATTTACACTATTTACATCCGGACTATTGTCTTTATCATTGTTGCTGTTGGTATCACTATCTTTCAGTCATTGTGCCTTCTGTCCTTCAGGTGTATATTGTGTCTGGAGTGAAGCCATTATTTAAGCAATAACTTAGCAGTATTAAAAATAAGAGACATGGGCAGTGGAAAAAGAACAGGCTACTCTCGTATATTAAATGAAGGGTTCAGTTCATAATTCTCTGTAGTTTGTCAAGATTGATATACACCTGATGAAGGCTAGAGGGTACAATAGTCAAAATGGTGATAACAACAACAAAGACAGGACAATAGTCCAAATATAAATAGTGTAAATAAAAATTTGATAGATTTTAACACAGAATAAAACAAATTATTTTTTTATTTATTTTCAGAATTTCAAGACTGTGCATGAAATGTGGTGAAAATGAAGGCAAAGTTGTTATACGAATGAATGATCCTTTCTGCTGGTAAGAAATCTTTTTTCAAGTTATGTTATCTTAGAGTCAATAAATATATATATATATATATATATATATATATATATAATCTTGGTCGGAAAGAGATTAAAAGGAAAACAAATGTTTGCATTCCTCTTTCTGAACAGAAACAATAGAATGGAGATTTCTGTGTTTAAAACAGCTTTGGTAATGATATTGTTTTTATGCAAAGTTAAGATATTAATATATATTAGTTAAATATTAAATCCCCCCCCCCCAATATAATTAAACATATCCCCAATGGAATAGAGTCTAGGCTATCTGAAAACTCTTCTTGTAAGGCAATTTTTGAGGGGAAAAAATATGCAATAAACTTAAAGGCAGAGGGCCATGAAACAAAATTAGATTTTAAACCTAAACACATTAAACACCATACAAAAGCCATTTTGAGGAAAAGAAAAATATTATTTGGTTTAACTCCCCTTTTAAGTTTTGTGACAGTATAAATGAATAACACTACAGTGAGTTTTCAGTTAGACGCTGATAGCAATATTATAATTATTGATGAACAAACTTGGAACAGAATTGGGAAGCCTAACTTGATAAAAACTGAATAAGTTGCAAAAGGAATATTGGGCAAGAAATTAATTTTTCATGGGAAAATAATGTGTAACATTGCTCTTGTGGGTAAAACTAAAAAAAGCAGATATTTATGTATTAAAATATTCCAAATCGACTTTACTAGGCGTCGATTGGTTAGAATTATTCAAACTATTGAATTGGCCAATTCATTCATTCTGTGAAAAAATTGATTGTTTGTCAGAGAAAAAGATTACAGCTAAAGAACACACTGAGTAAACTAAAAAATAAATTCACAAATATTTTCTCAGAGAAGTTGGGAAAATGCACAAAGGCATTTTTGAAACTGAAAGAAAATGTGATGCCAGTGTTTAAGCCACAAAGAAAGATACTGTTTATGTGTGGATTTTTCAATTGGATTGAATGGCTGCCTCCTACCACATGTATATCTCCTACCAACTCCAAAGGATATTTGCTAAATTAAATGGTGGTAAATATTTTTCAGAAAATTACCTGTTTGAGGCATAGCTTTAAATCAAAGTGGATAAGGAATGACAGAAGTTTTTGACTATTAATACACATAAAAGACTCTACAAGTTTAAAAGATTACACTTTGGTGTAAAAGCAGTGCCAGGTATTTTCCAGCAAATAATGGATACGATGTTGATGGTGTTGTCACTTACATTGATGATATGCTTGAGTGTTATGAAAATACAGCATGTAAAACTGATTCGGAAATTATTTCAGAGACTACATGATTATCATTTCAAAATCAGTGAACAGAAATGTCAATTCTTTCTAGATAAGATTAAATATAATGAAAAAGGAAGAAGACCAGACCCTGCTCAAGCAAGTGCCATTAAAAACGTGCCTCTTCTGACAAATTTGGTAACCAACCCTACAATAATTTCTCAGATTAGCAAATTATTATGTGCCAGAGATGTACAAACTGCATTCACCTCTGAATAATACACTTAAAAAGGGAACAAAATGGAATTGGTTAGCAGAATGTTAAAAAGCTTTTGAAATAATTAAAAAAAAATACTAACTTCAGAATTATCACTGACACATTATGACCTGCACTGACAGATAATAATAGCATTGAATGCAAGCAAATACAACATAGGAGTGGTAATAGGCCATAAATTCAAAGATGGTACAGTGAAAGCAGTTGCTCATGCTTCAAGAAGTCTGACAAATATGGAAAAATGCTACTGTCAGATTAAAAAGGAAGAGTTAACTATAATTTTTGCTGTAAAGAAATTTCACAGGATGATATTAGGAAGAAAATTCATACTGCAAGCTGAATTTTATCCATTATTAAGTATATTCAGTTTTAAGAAAAGGATTTCCACACATACTGCAAACAGACAACAGTATTAGTCTTTGATTTTACTGAACTATGATTTCAAGATGGAATTTCTATTGTCGAAGAAATTGGGACATGCTGATGGTGTGTTCAGATTAATATCATAATCTAAAGATTTTGAAGATTCTCTGATTGCTTCACTGGAAACCAAAAGCAAAATTAAAAACCTGGTGTATAACACTATTAAAAAATTGCTGGTCATGATAGATGATATCAAAATTAATTCTAAAAAGGATGTTTATTCAAAAAAACAAAAATATGAATGACGTTAAGTTGAAATGGAGTGAAACTAAAATTAAACCTGCTAACAATAATACAGCATTTTCTATTTGTGATGGAGTACTTTTGTATGTGGAAAGAGTAGTAATTCCATTATCACTACAAAAAGGGATTTTGAAGTAATTCTGCGTAGGACATCTGGGAATAGGGAGAATGAAGTCCCTTATAAGAATCTACGTGTATTGGACAAAGATATCCAAAATACAGTGAGAAAATGTTATGGTTGTAACTCGGCAGCAAAATCGCCACCTATAAATTATCAGGTATGGCTGAGCACTGATAAACTGTGGGCAAGACTGCATATGGACTTTGCTGGACCACTAAATGGTTCATACTATTTAAATGTGGTCGACAGTTTCACAAATTGATCCAAGATATTGAGGAGTAAATGACCTACTGCTGCAGTAACGATTAAATTCTTGCATAAACATTTTACAAGGTTTGATGTACCTGACAGGTATCCAATAAGGGAACTCAATTTACTTCTATGGAGTTTAAAAATTTCTGCAAAAACTATGTAACTGAACATTTGACAATGCTGATTTGTCATCCAAGGTCAAATGGTCAAGCAGAACAGTTTGTTGACACCATCAAAAGTGTATTAAGAAAAGCTAAAGGCTTGGAAGCTGAAAAAATGGCACTACAAGAATTTTTGAGCATGTATTGAATGACACCAAATAAAAATGTCACTGTGAAAATGTCACCTGCAGAGCTCATGTTTGCTTCAAAAGTTAGATCTATTTTTGCCATGGAATAAGAAGAAAGTTCGACAATTTCAACCTACCAGATCATTTAAAATCAGTGATAAAGTTTTCTTTAAAAGCTTTAAGGCTGGAAACTAAAATTGGCAGGAAGGTAAAATTCAGTGTCTTGGTAGTATGATGTACATTGTCGAAGGTGGACGATTATGTCATAAACGACATAAATCTACTTAGGTCTATATGTTCACAGAATAAGCAACCAGTACAATTTAATTTACTGATGGACATACTTTATGATACTTTTGAAGTACGTATTCATAAAACTGAAATTACAATACTATGTCAAGGTAAGTGAAAACATAATCTGACTGAAATGCTGGAAGTGGACCCATGTCAAAAAAAGTATCGACTAAAGAAAGTGCATATGTAAAAAGCAGGGTGTTGTGGAGATGAACACACCTCTCCAGAAGAGGACTTGGGCTCATCCAAATACATAAATATAGACACAGAGAATCATCAGCAGAAGGAGTAAACAAGTAGAGTTAGAGATCTGGCTTATCTGCTTACTACCTATTTCATCAAGACTGTGTCAATTCCAAGCAACATACTACTTCTTGATTGTGTTGTCATTCAGTGCAATGGAGACATAACACAAAGCCTTCATCAGATGATGATCCTGGTTTGAGGCATTGTTTAAAGGCAGAAACATCGTTTTTACTAATCCAAATCATTTAGTCATACTTTGTATCATCATCATACTTTATTGCTATTTCATCACAATTTGAGACTATCAAATCCATACAGGTACAATCTTTGCCTGATCTTGGTACCTCCGGATTTTTTTCCTATTTTCTGATGTTATATGAAGTATATCAAAGTTGGCAATAAATCACTTTAATAGGGAATATCTTGTTTTGATAGCCATGCTTTCTTTATTTTGGTTTCAGATCTTCAAAATTCATTTTTTTTTCTCTCTCTCTCTCTCTAGGGATTGTTTTCTGGTATATGTTGTACACAAGTTTCGAGCTGTTATTGGGAAATCAAAACTCATTAGAGATGCAGAAGCTGTATTGCTGGCATATTCAGGAGGTTCATCTTCGTCAGCTCTTCTTCATTTGGTTCATGATGTAAGAGAATGTTTTTTTTTTTTTTTTTTCTTTTACTTGCTACCAACTTACTCTTTTTGTTTTGTACAAAATTTCAAATCTGTTTTAAAAATTAATTATTAAATAATTATTTTTAATGTGATGGACAATCCAAGTGTTGCATAATAAAATCTCTTATCACCAAATAAGTTTTTATAAGTATCTTTTACATAAATAAAATGCAGTGTACATGTCTGTCCATCTGTTTTTCAATCTCAGCAAATCTTAAATGACCTGAAGTAACGCATAGTAACAACTGTAGTTACGCATGATTAAAAATTAAATAAATAACTCATTTACAGTTAAATTTAAGTACTGAACAGAGTGAAAGGTTTAAAAAACAATTCTTTATTAAAGGAGTAACTTTAATTTCCCTTTTTGCCATAATTGCAATTGATATTGTCTAATTAAAGTAAATTAAAACTTAAGCAGGGCACAGTACATTGCTCATATTTTTTTTTCTTTTTCTAGCATGCATAATGTAACGTATTTGAAACATTACATTGTTTGGGTTCCTAATGTCTTTTAAGAGTGACTTTATGTTAAGGGATCATAAAGAATGGTGATTTTAAACAACATGCATGTGCAAAATTTAAAAATGTATAATGGTGACAATTTACCTATTGCACTTTGTAGTTGATGAAAAAAAGGATTGTTTTTTTCAAAATAGTTTTTTTGTTATGTTTGAGCAGAGAATCACAGATGAAAATGTGGTTCATTAAAAAAAATTTTCAGTTATATAATGAGGCATCCAAATATCATAGTAATTTATATATTCAAGTGTTTTCAAATGCCTTACATTGCTCATATGAGATGTATGGAGTATTTCTGTGAAATCCTATGTTGTGTGACATGGATTATTTTAAATCCTTTTTTTATTTGGTAATCATCAATGACTGCATGCCTGCTGGAATATTGATCAAAATCTTTCTCTTCTGAACTGAGTGAACCACTTAAAAACAGTATTTTCAGCTATGTCACCATCTCCATAAATGGTACATATATTTTTGTTATTTGTACAGCACTTTTTGTGGAAATAAAAAAAACAAAACAAACATCAAATGACAAAATGCATTTAATAATCAAATTAAATTATTAAATAAGAAGAATGAGATAATGGGTCAATGCTAACATATTAACAAATATTTACTTCGTTACTTTCATAATTATATAACATAAATAAAATATTATGATTTAATTAATAATACAAATTAACAAATATTACAATTTAATATTATAACATAACAAAAAAAATTTAAAAAATTTAAATTCAAAGAAAAAAATTACAACTGGAAGAAAAAACTACAACTGAAAAAAAAGAAGACTTAAATGAAAGCAAAAATTCATGAACGTGCACATGTAAAAGAACGTTGAATTCATGAGCATACACATGTACAAAACAGCAAAAGACATGGAATATGTTGAAAAAATTGGATATATCATTTGAAAAACAGAACCCCTTAAAGAATGGACATTATTAAGTAACTTTGAAGTCTGGGAAAATGACAACAAAAAATTGATATTTAAGTTAAATTAATTTAATTTAGTTAATTTTATATATATATATTTATTTTTATATATATATATATATATATATATACACACACACTCTACAGTGTAAGAAAAAAAAGTGCTCAATGTTAAATAACAGCTATTTAATATATATTAAGAAATATACATAATACCTTACATTGATTACACAACTCTGAGTTTTATGCCAACACAATTTTCAAGTGCTGATATTTTTTGGTGAGCAGGTAACACCAGTTTTTTAATATTTCTGGTTATCGTGAGATACTTTGTTGGGATGGATTATTCTTGTTAAAATATTGGAATGAATTGTGGTATAATTTTGGATTTAAATTTAGGCCCAGATTAACATTTAAGCTTGGAAATAAGAATTACAAATTCTAATTTTAAAAGATGCTGTTGTTATCAAAAGTAATAAACAAGAAAAAACATTTGGAAATTAAGAGGTGGGTAACTCTATTTTTTCCATGAAAATCCAAGAAAGTAATTAATAATAGTATTAAAATTAATAAACTAAATAAAAGTAGTGATATCAATAATAATAATAAAATAATGCTGTGATAAAATAAAATTAAAGTAATAATAAATATAATACATGTCAATAAAAATAAGATAAAATAAATGCTATATAAATAGGAACATATAAATATGACAAATAAATAGATAAAAATAATAAATGCAAATAGATAAGTAAATAACTAAGCATGTTTCTGATAGTAAGACTAAAGCTAAAAGAGAACAATAGTAATTGTTATATATTAAAAATGGTAATGATAAGATAATGGATTAGCAAAAATGTTAAATGCATTACAATCTGATATTAACAATTTTTGTATAGTAAAGGTAGTAGAAAGTAAAAATATTAATAAAAATAAATAATATCAATACTAGTATATGTTGTCTCCTGCTTCAGCTAGACTAGAATAAGTGTTTGAGTAGAAATTTGGTTCTATATAGGCAATTGCTCATTAGGGTAGGTCGATTTTTGACTTTTTTTAAAATATCAAAAAGAATAATGTACCGAAAGTTATGTATAGACCAGTTAAGTACTGATACAAAAAATTAGATCTGTCACTTCAACGGTTTTTTGAGCATTTGGCATCAAAGATCGTAGAGAAAAATGCACTGAAAAATCCACGATTTTGCAAGATTTAGACTAAATATTGTTAAAAAAAAAACAAACAATTTCACTATTTAAATCAGGGAATGTTGTTATTTTGTTTTATCTAAATAAAATGTAGAAATTATAAGTAAACTTCAAATTGGAAATTTTCCCCCGCTATTATCACTGACGATTTTGAAATGCTGTTTTTTGCCTCATGAATTAAGCAGTTGAATACATTAAAAAAATTGCTTTTTTCTATTTTGAATGAAAATACAATAAACAAACAAACAAATATGAAAAAATAAAGAATAGTTTAATAGGGCTTAATATACAGAGTCAAATAGCTTGATATATGAACCCTCAGATGAAATTGATGGTCTCAATTTCTGACACAAAGTTTTTGATATTATGTGCTGGTGCCTTGCTTCAAAGCCATATACAGATTGGGAAGCTTCTGTTGTTAACTTGACTGCCTGTTCCATGCCTTGAGAATGTGATGGCAAATCTGGCAAGTCAAGTTTCGTACCATTCAATAATTATTCCCGAAGTTCATTTTCAGAAAATTTTCTGTGAGTGGTGGTTCACAAACTCCACTTAATGACAGATCTTTTAACTGTCTCCAGTGCATAGCTTTAAATTTGATAGTTGTGATTCTTTTTAATTTTTTCTTGGTTTGCTCCCCACTCTTGAAAGAATATAAAAATTAATTGTACTGTACTGCTTTAATATTTATGGTGAAATTAGATAAAATCCTTAAAATGATTCCATAAATTGGTAAAACTAATTTAGTCAATTTTATATGAATAAATATTTACTAACCTAATGGCCAAAATTCGTTTTATAGTTTCTTCCCTCACTTCCAGTTCATCAGATTTGACCATTGAATATTAGATATTTTCAGGCAGTAAGGCGAAAGCATTGTATTGTATATTTTTCAATGTGATCTGTTGGATTTCATATGGTTGCTTCCTAATCCTTTGGATCATATTGAAAATATACATTTGCTGATTGTGGAACTTGTTATTTCTTTTATTTTCGAACCGGCAAATGGCATACACATTCACAATAAAATTTATTAAACTGTGGAGTTTGGTTGAAATATTTCGTGGGTATGCACTATGAGTCTATAAGCACATCAGACTGATGCCTAAAGTTAACCACCTTGCCTGGTTTAATGGACCAATTTTCCATGATACAAATCTAGAATCCACCTTACCTCTAGAAATACCCACTGTATATTCATAAAGGAGTCTTTGGTCACAACTAAGGGTATCTGCATTTTAAATTTTAAAAATAGAATCCAGAGGACTGCCAACAACTGAAAATGATATTTGGGGTAAATTATGGTAATCATTTGCACGTAATCTTCCAAGTGGACCATTGAATGTGGCAGGGCTTTTTTGTGGTACCATCTACATGTTTAAAAAGAGCTCTAAACAGAAGTTTATTTTGGTGCAAGGAGCAACCAATAGTATGAAGATTTCTAGAGGTGCAGCAAATCCACCTTCACAGCCTGAATTGGCATTAGTGTTTGTCAACAAGGATAGCCTTGATAGTGCTCACACTGTTGAATTCATGCAAAACATCAGCCACTTGCTCGGCAAGAACCACAACAATTGCACCAATATTAGGTAGAGCCTTAGGTGTCAGATATTCACTTTCATATGTAATCTTTGTGACAGTCAAGTGGCGTTCTGGTCTCTTAGTCTTTTTTTCAGTCTTCTCTCCATTTTCCTCCACTATTTCCTTGTACATTAGTGTGTCTTTGTCAGTTCTCCCATCAACTCCAATACAAACATTTACCACCTTTTCATCATGCTGTTGATGGGCATTTGTTTTCACTTTAACCTTTGCTCTATCAATTTTACACTTATCTATATAAATATCTTTTTATATTAATTTTGTGGATAAGAAAGCCCATAGCCCTCAAATCCAAGAGCAATGCATTTGCAAGGCTGGCTCCAAGATTGTAAGATACATCACCCATGATCAACTCTAGACTACCGTGGAATTTTGATAAGGCTCGCCGCTATATAGTCTTATCAAAATTTCACGGTATGCTAGGCCCTTTGGGATGTTTTTCCTGCCATTTTATTAAAATATCTGACAAAGAAAAGATATGTATTATCAAAAATTATACAAAAATATTTTTCAAAATAAATTGGAAAATAAAGTTTGAAATGCATTATTAAATTAAAAGTAATGTTTATTTACATAAAAGTAGAGTTAATTCCGGGATTAGCTTGTAAACAGGCTTTTTAATAAAACATTCATTTTCAAAATATAAACAATACTTATAAAAGTTGTATTTTTTTAAATAGTTAAATATATTTTGATGAAAAATAAAATAGATATTTGCGCTAGTTAAAAGCGTAAACAAAAATAAAACGAACATACAAAAGGAGGTAATTACTACCGGTAAATACCGAAAAAATATCCAATAAAAACGATGCCGTTCATGAGTAGTTATTTGTATTTTAAACTAAATATTTTAGTGTGTTTTATCTTTTATTTGTAGTAATTTCATTTAATTTAATAAGAGAATAGATAATAAACTCAAAAATATCCATTATTAAGCGTTATTTTCTTTTTTTCTTTTCGTTAAGTCTCGGTTTTAATTTAACATACACATGTCTCCGGTGACACCGTTATGATGATAAAATTCGCGATTTATTTTATTGCTCAAGTAAATACGAAGTTTTGAAGAAAGATATTTTTTGTGGTAATTTTTGACGTTATTTTGCAACTTTCCTCGAGTTATTCTTTTTACAGTTCCAAAATCGACCTACCCTATTGCTCATTAACTCACTTCTTTTGTTTAAGAGAATTTAGGGTTGTTTCAGGATTATTAAATTTTCAGGGCAGTGCTGTTACTACATTTACCTGATGTCATTTGGTGGTGGTAGATGAGGGATTTCCAATGGTTTTCCATAGAGCCCACATAAAACTTGGCCTCATCATCATATTTGATTTCAGCTTTATAAACTAACGATTTAGACATCCATTTGCTGTTTAATGGGCAGGGTTAGTTTTTTCTGCAATTCCAATTATTAGTTGCAGTGATGCTGTTGTTTTGAAGGTTGTTGAAATGTTTCTTTAGAATGGGACAGGTGTGCTGTGTTATATAATGGTCAATGTTTTTAGCACAACTGTAGCTAGCTTTGACATTGTTTTTGTTGAAAATCTTATTTAGCATTGGGGAATAAGTTTTGACGTTTTTGTTGAATGATGGGTAAACTATACAACATTGCGTTTATGACGTTTTGGTTTCTTTGCGTCCTTATTGCTATGGGTTCCGTTAGATGGTCTTAAGTTTTTGCACATGGCTATGTGTGTGTATCTATCTATGTATGTATGTATGTATGTATCTATCTATCTATGTATGTATCTTTCCTTTTCTGCGCACAGAATGTGTAGAAACTGTCTTTTAAATGTTCCGTAATTCTGAGTGCTTTCGGCTATACATTTAGCCATTATCAAGGATGATTTTATTTTTGCTTTTTAAATAGGTGTATTGGTTGTGTCTATGTTTCTAGAGTTATAGGGATGTTTTATTTTCTGAATACAGCACATTGTTGTCATGTTCATAGTTATTGAGTGTTGGCTTTTTCTTTTTGATTATTAAGGCTTCCATTATTTTTAATCTTTTTTTTTTTTTTTTTTTTTTTACATGTGCATGAGGTTATTATATTTTTATTTTCTACTAGTATGTTTTGGATGGAGTTTGGTAAGTTTGTGTGTGTGTTTAAATGTGTTTTAATAGACCAGTAGTCAGATAGGTGTAACGTAAGGCATGTGGATAGGCATGTTGTAGAGTGACCGATATAATTATTTATGAATTCGGTTTGATCAGGAACACAGTTTCTTAAGAAGCATTTGAACTCATAATGTTTGTTCATTGTAATTTTGATTTTGTTGCTGTGTTGTTATTTTTTAATATCAGGTTAGCTGTTTTAAATTTTTTGTAGTAGATAATTTGATTTTTTTTTTTTCTTCGGGTTAATTGAGGTAGTGTATTTCTTTATGATATTTCTAAGTGAAGATTCATCTTGTTTGTAGTTGATGTCTCTCTCTCTCTCTCTCTCTCTCTCATAAATTGTGATAGATTTTTAATTTTAAGTATGATATTGGCACTTGATTTTTAAAAATCAATTTTTACAATTGATAATATAAAAAATAGAGAACAAATTTCAGAAATTTTTATTTCATTTTAGGGTATGGAGAAAAGTAAGTTTAAGAAGTTGCGTTTCAAGGCAGACGTTGTCTACATTGATGGTAAGTATAATTTACTTACTTGCTCTATCTTACACACACACACACCTGCAAAGACAGTGTATGTAGGAATAAACAATCCATATGCCCAACTTAACTTTGGCAAAAATCAATATTCATAGATTACCCAATAAGATGTGACTTTTATAACAAAAGTATATTAATCATCTATTTATTATAGATGTTTTTTTTATATACAGCAAATCCTTGAATTAATTGACTAAGGATGGAAAAGGCACAAGTTAAATCTAAATGTAACTTAGGAGACCAATTTTTTAGTGTAAAAATAATACAGAATTATACAAAATAAATTTATTAATTTATAAAGATTATGTAAAATTTACTGTAATTTTATTTTTTTTTTACCACTTTAAAATCATTTACATAATTTAGGAGTTCTAGATAAATGCTGATGGAAGAATTCATAGTAATTATTCTTTCCTGTGTTTGAATGTTAAAAGTAATTAATTCAGTAATAAAATAATAATGAGTTTAATGGAGGTTTCTCCATGAAATCACTAAAAACAGAGCATAGCATGATGAAAAAGATGCCAAAGTTGACGAAAACAAAATTTTATCATCTAAATGTTTGTTATTATTAAGAGGAAAGACCAAAGTTTTTTTTAATTATTTTAAAAATTTTTTCCTTCTTTTTAGAACATTCTAAATTTCGATTAAAAAAAAACCAAAAAAAAACCTTGTTTCTCTTTGTATCATCGGAACTGGTAAAATAACCTATACAATTTTTAGCACTTTTTTTTTTTTTTTTTTTTTTATGACAGACATTAATTTGGAAAATCTTGCAAACATAAAAATAATTGTTGGCTGTTAATGAAACTTTCCGAAACTATTCACAGATGATGGAAATTATTATAAATGTTTTTTTATTAAAGTCATGGCAGAAATATTTTTTTATATTTATTAACCCCCCCCCCCAACAATTATTTGTTATTTCTTTAATTATTTTAGATTTTTACATTTAAGTTGTTAAAATATTATAAAATTAGTTGAAAGCTACATTCACTTTCGTAAATGTCCTTATGAGATAGATCATTTTTTTAGCACTTTGTAAATTGTAACGCTTCGTCCAATCAGAAGACCTGCAATAATTAAGAAATGTGATTTTGTGTTCATAAAAATCGTTAAAATGACAGTAATTAAGAAGTACAGAAGGTCACAAGTAATAAAATTCCATGTGGCTTGAGTATAAGCATTCTCTGCTGAACGTCCATTTCATTATTGCAAATTCTTCGTGCGAAACACATGTTGAGCATTTTGAATTAGTGTTTTTACTAATTAAAAAAATTTGAACACCATCCTAAGCCATTTTCAGCAGCAACATTATTTTTTTAAAAGTACCATTTATTTCATTTACATATTTCATTATGATTTCAATTTTGTGAAGTTGTTTTACAGTTTTCATTGAGTTGTCTTATTTCAATTTTATGAAATAAAATCTCACTCTCAACGGTCTTTATAATATATTTTCCATAAAGCTTCGTAAACATAAAGGTGAAAGCTAAGTACAAAAAAAAAAAAAATAGAGCGCTGAAAGTTTTCCTTAAAAATAACAAGGTAAATAATTTGTTCACTTAAATCTAAATAATTTCACTTCTCTCCTTCCGTAGAATAAATTATCCTCGCGTAAGCTCTCAATATGTCATGAAAATGTCTTTTGTCACCTGTCAAGTGATGCGGAATGTTATGACCGGCTTTGTTTTATTTTCAAACTACATCTTTTCGGCGCAGAAACTAAGTTAAGCTCGTTTCAAAATATTTTAAATAAACATAATTTCTGATTTTCTTAAAATAAGTTTAGAAAAAATTATAATTGATTTTTAAAAGAATTTCAAACTGAGATTTTCATTTTTTTTTTTTATTAAATGGAAAAAATGGTTGACATGACTGATTATCTGTCCATTTTTCTGACTCAAAAAAAACAATATTTTCAACGAAAATTTTGGGCGTGCTAGGAATGATTGAGAAATGTAAAAAAATATACCCCAAAAATACTTTGATCTTTCCTCTTAATAATAACAAACATTTAGACGATAAAGTTTTGTTTTCGTCAAGTTTGGCTTTTTCATCATGCTATGCTCTTTTTTAGCGATCTCATAGAGGTACCTAGTTTAATGTGTCAATATCATAAGTGACTAATTTTAACAATTACAACCTTAAAAATAACAAACTCTTAGTATTTACAAAAAAATTTAGCTGCATTTTCCCACTTCCAATAACCCTAATCCAATAACCATTAGGATAACACAATAAACTGAAAATAGTTGACAGTGCTATCCATAATGCACCAGCATAGTCGAGCTACCACCCAAACTGAAGATTGGATTTGGATTGCTGTTGCCACACTCAATCTCCACTCATAAACATACATACATACATACCTCTGGATCCATTGATGAATCGCAAAACTGTCTTGTTTGGAAGGACAGCTGTGAAAAGTGCTTAATATCTGGGTAAATATAAATGGTCTGAAGATTGTATTCAGGCATGAAGCAGACTGCTGCCACTTCATGTTGACATCATAGGAATTTTTTTTCCATTTTATCATTCAACATCTATATATATATATATATATATATATATATATATATATGTATGTGTGCATATATTTCATTTTATTTATTTGGATACTTAACTCGTTATTTAACTTTTGATATCGCATTTTTGTTGCATTTTATTGCAATTCTCATTGTTATTCCATAACTATTAAATAAGAATAAATTTGAAATAAGATTCCAGCAAGATTTACTGGTTTGGTAAAAGTGGGTAGAAGGTGCCTCCCAAATAAGCTATATAGTTATATTCTTTACTTCTCTGCTACTTTGCCACCATATTGGCTGTTTACTATTTGCACTTGTATTGTAATATTTTATGAATTTCTTGATGAAGCATTATGCTTGGTTATTCATGCTGATATTTAATGTTTATAGAATGAAAATCTTAAGAGGTATGATAAATAGCAACTGAAAAAGTAAAAATTCATAAAAAATTATGACTAGGATACATTTAAGAAATTTGTAAACTGTTACATGTTGCAGATTAGGAATAAAAAGGCTTTTCAAAATTACAGAAACATTTAAGCTTTTACATTTCTTTATAAAGATTTTAAAAGTATTTTTTTTTCTAATTGCAGAAGGTGCAACTTTTGGATGGAATTGGGAAAAGCGACAAGAAATTGTGTTTCATATTGTAGACTTTTGCAAATCATTTGGTTTCACCTATTACATTACCTCGATAGAACAGGTAATTAATATTTTAGCTGTTATCACATTTGTCAGATGTTTACTTTATCTTTTTATTTCAGCTTAATATTAATCTTAAAAGTATTTCTCTTCTCTACTGAGCTTAGAACAAACTGCATTTTTGTAATTTTTAAGCAATTAATGGTTTTTTAATACTATAAATGTTACATTTAGTGGGAACCCATGTTCGAGTCTACACTTCCTACCCTTCACACAGTTTTTTTTTTTTTTTTTTTTTTTTTTTTTTTAACAGTGAAAATAATATCTAGTGGATTGAAAATCACAAAGAAAATGTTCCTCTTGACAGGGATGTCTGCTTAAACTCATGTACCTATTAAATATAATGTTTGTACTAATAAGAAAATTCTATATGTGATTTTATAGAAACTGTACATTTTAAACTTTTGAATTTAGCAAGAAATCATTAATTTATGCTGTGTCTTGTATAGAATTCAATTTTAGGTTTTAAAGCTAAAGTAAGAACAAACAAACAAAGCATTATTGTTGTTAAAAATACATTTCAAGAAATTCTTAACAAAATTCTCCCTCCATCCTATAAGATTGGCTTAGTATCATTTAAGACACGTTACATTGAAATTCATGTTCACTTAACAAAAATATCCCCACTCAAAGAATGTTGTGCAATAAATTAGCCTACACAAGCTTGACTACTTTCATCAGCTGAAGGAACTGCACAGTCTTTCAATACTACATATTTTATGTCTCAATTACTTAATTGTAGAAACTGGTGGATATTTTTCATGCCTTTCCTTGAAACATAGTCTTAAAAACACAATAAAATGGTATTCAGTATAAATGTATTTTATGATTGGAATTGCTTGAAAATCATGAATAAAGAAATTGCCACTGGTTAGAAATTAAGGAAAATATTACTGATAGAACTGAATGTTTAATTTTATTTTTTCTATCAAGGTTATGGAGATCTATGTACTTGGTAAATATCCATGATATATAAAAAGTGATGACAGCAAAATGTTTTTGTATATTTTTTATTTAGTTGACATGTGACAACAGATTAAAGCTTTTTGGAAATCATAAAATGTTCAATTACTCTTGCAATCTTTGTCACTGTTTGATATTGAATAGTATTTTTTGAACTGGGTTAAATTTCAAATCCAGCAGGCATTAATGACCTCAGTGCGAGAATCACCAATCCTTTGGTTGTGGCACCTGATAATGAAAAGCAAATGAAAAATTTAAAGTTAAAGCAAATAAAATTGGTAAGAAGGCAAAAGAATTCACAAACTAGGAGTTGGTGTTTGTACTCAAAAGCAAGTTCAACCAAGTAGACACAGTATGTTTGTCTAGTAGTTAAAGCAGATCTGGACTGAGGATATTTATTCCTGAATAAAACAGAAAATGTGACACAAGGCCGGAATGGGGAAAAGGTCGGTCTTCTGTCTTAACTTTAAACTTAGCTAGCCACAAACGCTGACTCAATTGTACTTACAATATTCCTTGCACCAAGACAACACATTCTTACTTACCTTTCTCACCACACCCACCATAATACCTCAATGTCTCCATGAAAATACTAACTAGTCCCCATATGTACAATATATTGTCTGTGGGGGGAGGGGAATAAAACAACAATTTAAAATTTTAAAAAAATGACCCCAATGAGTATGAAATATAAGCTATTTACAAGAAACCAAACAAAATCATGTTAGTAATAAAAACCCAACAATCACTAAATGTGGCAGAAACATCAGTTAACTGGATGAAATTAATGCGGGACTATAATAAAATAAAACATTCGTTCAACCCAAGCACTCACACAGACATGCACTCATTCAGACACAACAACAAATGCGAAAACACACACACGGAACGAAAGACGCCCCGCATCCACCAGAGAACTGACATCACTGACCACCTAATGAGGGAGGGGATGGGGAATTAAACTTAAAGAAAAATAGGGACAGAAATAAAAGAGGCCAATGAGCATACATACCCTAGCTAAGTTTATTGAAAAAAAAGAAATTAAAAATTCAAAACACCTGTGTGAGAAAATGGGGGAAAAACAAACAGCTTCTTGTGACACAAAAACAAATGCCTACCTGCGAACCTGAAATGAACGCCTTCTCTTCTGAATGAACATTTTACAACAACAAACGGGCAAAACGGCACCCAAGACTGCTGCTGGTGGATGATCAACCGCAACAGCTATTGTCACCCAAGAAAAGACGCCAAATGACTCGCGCGTCTTCTTCTCGTAGTCCTCGGTTGAGTCCATTATAGTACTCCAAGGTGTGCCCGGCGACAACACACATGCAGTTCGAGGACGCTTCCGCGCATGCTCGTTACACTCCTCCCTGACACACCAAAGCTGCGTCGATACTCTTAATGCGGACCCTGTAGGTGTAGGTTGCATTCGCCAGTGCAGTTGAAGCTGTTTTATTGTCCTTTGGGGTAACGTTGTGCCAATATACAGCTTCCAAAACTGAACACCGTGTTCTCGTCGCAATGCGCTTTATTGTACGATGAGATCTCTCAACTATACCATTCCCCGATGTTACGTGGGCCCAGCGAAATCGTATTTTACATTCCGCATCTTTGCGAAAGTGGCAAACCTCTCTCCACAAAATGCTGCACCATTATCTGTAAGCAGCTCAATTGGCGGCCCTCTTTCACAAAACACTACTTCCAACTGCTTGGTGATGCTAGCAGAGTCTTGGTGGTGCATGGGCTTCCAAATGACAAAACGACTGGGGCCGCAGTCTATCAGCGTCAGGTATAGTTGATGTCTGAAATGGGTTACATCCATTGCAACCTTGTGCCAATTTTCCGCAACATCAAGCCTGCCCGGTTTCCAACGGCCTGGGGCCGGGTCGATTGACTGGCATTCCTTGCATCCCCTAACCACCGCTTGCACCTCAGCTTTTGTTACTCTTGGGTTGATCAACTTCACAAAATTGAGTGTTCTCTTCATACCAGGATGTCCGCTGGATTGGTGAATGGCTCATACTTGAGCAACATCTCGCTCTTCAGCCACAGCGCACATAGGTTCCCTGGGTTCTGTTATTTTGCGCATTTCATTTAACCATCACTGCGGTACTCTAGTAAGTTGGTTGGCTTGATTGTTGCACGACTTGACAAGCTCTACATCAATGTCCAGCTCTTATTCTAAGGCCAACTCTTGGAGTGTGACTAGACGACGTCTGATTAGCATCTCGGAGGCTGCCTTGGTGTGCACTCTCGTCCGTCCAGACAGTGTCAGCTACCCAGCGATGCACACATGCTGAGTCTGTCCATAATTGAATGGTTTTAGCCTTCCATTGTAATGCAAGGTTGACACCTCGCAACACAGCATCGAGTTCAACCAAGTTGATGTGCTTGTCAGTCGGAGCCATCTTGCATCTTCTGCCACGGCGACATTGCTCTCCACAACCACACCGGTGGCTAAGGAGCTTGCATGTACCCACACGGTTACATTTTGCTCACTGATACACCAGTCACCTTTCCCTGGATCGTCCTGGGCTAGTCTCTTAAAAATGTTGTCGATCATCTAGGCTAGAAAAGGGTCCTGCACTTCATTGTCCCATCCAGTGGTAACAGTGTTTGCCCTCCGCTTCACAAATGCCATGGCGACACGTAACCAACTGCAGACCGGAAAATGACCAGTCAACTTCACACACAGTGAGAAGACAATTCAGTGGGTAAGTTTATCGGGGACTACCGGAAGTTCACATCCACAACGCCATCGCAGTTTTCCTTGCTCCTCCCAGACATGCAATCCCAACACGTGTGTGCCAATTCTTAGCCGCTCCGGGGGTCTTACTTGACAGACCAAACTGCTCCAAATGTTCCTTGACGAGGACCACAGAACACACACTCTCATTAACAAAAACATTGTCAATATAAGAGGAGGAGGCTGTGTTGACGATCTCGTCCCAGCACAAGACGGTATTAACAATAGCCTGCATGATTAAAGGGGCAACATTGAGCCCAAATCCTAAGCAGGTTAGACAATACCTTTGTCCCTTAATCTTCACTGTTTGGAATGGCCAAAGGGACTTGTCGATGTGTACCTGCAGATAGGCCCGGCGTAGGTCCAGCACTGCAGCATTTGGTCCTTGCTTATGCCATTCCCGTAATTTTTTAGAACAAACATCTGCATTGGCCACATATGTGTCAACGTACTCATTGAGTTCCCGATAGTCCATAACAGGCCAAACCTACTGTTTGTTTTCCTGCAGAATGGCCATGAGGGGGATTAAACCCTTTGAGGTTCCTCCTCCATGTAAGGAAGCAGCCAGCTGTTATGTATCCAAATCTGGAGTTCCCGATCATACTCCTCCCGAATTTGTGCGGGAGCTGGATATTCTGCCAGTCTATTTCTTAACATACCCGGAGGTTGATTGCCAGCCCATTTTCAAGATGCGGTCCACCCCCCGAGTAGTCTCATCGAATTATACTTTAAAGTCGGGCTTGGTAATGGTGATGGCAGCAATGACTGGTTCGACACACTGTGGAAACTTCACCTCACCGGTGCCAGTTACAGATATTCCTTCCAACTGTTTCATGGCGTTTAGTCCGAGCAGCAAGTCAAATCCAAGCAGGTCTCCATCCACAACTAGGGCTTCCATAGTGATAGACGGTTTTGCACCAACACTAACTTGTACCACTCCGATTACACAGCAGTCAAGTTCGCCTCCACCTACTGTAAGCATGAGTGTTGATTTTCTTGTCCATGCTCAACAGCATGACTTGCGGATTAGTGACTGTGTGCATCCTGTATCCACGAGAGCTATACGTGATATTCCATTGATACGATTGATTGTCACTACAAGCAATGCGTCATTTACAAGGGTTTTGGGGAGGAGATTGGCACTGTTATTCTCGCTCCCTTGCCCATTTCCCGGACAATACCGAGCAATGTGCCCTTGCCAATGACATTGATAGCAAGTGATGGTCCGTCAGTGCTTGGTACCAGTACCTTTGGATGGTTTACGACCCAGGAGACAATCACTCGCCCTATGATTGGGTCCATCACATTTATAGCACCTCGTGTGCACATCTGTTTCCTTCAACTGTGCAGCCACTGCAGCCTGCTCCATAGAACCATGTGACAAATCCAGGTCTTCCATCCGGGATGACACTCTTAAAAGCTCCTCTGCATGCTCAGGCAATCCAGCAACGAACGCACACTGCAAACTTTTCTGATACGCCACCAAACAGAACCGTGAGTCTGCGCAGTTCTGCCAAAAAGATGTCTACTGTCTCCCTTGGCTGAAGGCGATGTGCTGCAAACTACTTCCGCGCGGAGAAGGGATCTAAGGCGAAAGCCGTGTATAACGCTTTCTTAACGCAATTGAAGTCTGCGTGCTTCTCCTCACTCAATTGCTGGTACACAGCATATGCGCCACCTGCCAAACACATTGGGATAACACACTCAATTCGCCTCACACCGCTCAACTGACATATTAGTTCTGCCTTCTCCAACCATTCCACTACCGACTGTCCAGAATCACTTCTGTCGAACAGTGGTATCAGCATCGGGTTGAAGGCCATAATGCTTGTGCGAGAAAACGGTGGGGGGGGGGGCAACTTCTTGCGACACAAAAACGAAACGTCTACTTGCGAACTTGAAACGAACGCCTTCTCTTTTGAATGAACACTTTACGACAGCAAGAAAAGACGCCAAACGACTTGCGCCTCTTCTTCTTGTAGTCCTTGGTCAAGTCCGTTATGGTGTGCCTGGCGACAACACACACACAGTTCGAGGACGCTTCCGCGCATGCTCATTACATCTAAGCTAACCTAATTTGGGGATGGGTTATCCAGGTAAAGCAATATTCTGATGCCTAACCGGCATCAAAGTTCCACTCCATGTCAGCCCCTTTTACACGACACAAATGCGCCAGATTCACCCACCTTTTGCTGAATTCTGATGAAGTGAGTCGCTCTCTTTCCATCCTAATCTTAACCTTAAGCTGATGCTTAAAGTATAAGATCAGTTGGGAACAAGTGAACTTCTCACCTTCATAGAATCCCTTCTGACGTGTTGTCCAAATCTCGACTCTCATAACACCTAGCAAGCATAAGAACACATAATGTTCAGCCTTCGTCAACGGCAGAGCCACTTTGCTACAAACAGAAGCAGCCTCAAGGACAAAGAACTTTTCAGGCAGCATGCAAACCATGAGGCCTTCAACATACTTGCACAACAGCGCTACCACCCAGCAATGAAAGAAGGCGTGACCAATGGTCTCGACTTCCCCCCTACAGCACTGGCAGTTTGGATATTTCTCCAAGCCTGCTGAGCAAAGTCTTTTGGCAACCCAGTGGGCCCCACGAATCACCAGCCAGGTGAGTGATGCCTCATTGTTATTCAGACATTTCAAACCAGCTGCCCAAGGCCATATTGAGTGAGACTCCTGCTTCGTAAGGCCGAGCTCGTTAATCAGTTCATCATGAACAACCCCGCTAACTAACACCTGATATAATGCCTTACGAAACGATGCCTGGATGTTGGAGAGGCCATCCAACACCCATAAGAGGTGTTTCTAACCCTGTTGATGACATTCACGGTAGAAGGAGCACTTGATTCAGGGTAAACGGTGGGCCTCCTCCTTGCACGAGTGCACACTTCTCAGGGATAGGAAGTTCTTACGGGCATCTTCCTTCCAGAAGGTGCCCACCTCATCTGATTTGTGACACATTCGATCCAGAGACCCAATGCAAAGCATATATTGACAAATCTCAATGCTAAGCATACCTAGACTGCCTTCAGATGGATGAAGGCAACAGTTCTCTCTCGAGAGACTCTGGCAGCCTTGCCTCCCCACGAGAAGGAGAAAAAGACCCTCACTAACTCCATTAAAGTGTCAAACAGAAGTGGAAGCACAGAGAGTCGCTAAAGAAGAATCAGGTAGATGTGTGAAACACATACTTCCGCTCTCCCCTTTAAGGAAAGATTACTCCAAGTCCACAAAATAATTGCAAACTTGGCCTTCTCTTGCACCCCCGACCAATTCATTTCCAACTGGAGATCAGGACCGAACCAGAGGAAAGGTTTGGGAAGAGAAACTCCCTTCCATGCACCCAACTACAAGCCAACAGACTTATTGTGGTTGATCTTGGCCCCTGTCACCATCTCATAACCACTGATTTCTTTACTGACTTTGTCAATCTCGCCCCTGCTCGATCCAAGAACCGAAATGACATCAGCATAGGCGGAATACCTCGGCGAGGTGGTAGCACCAGGTAGGGAAATTCCGCGTAGGACCGGATTCGTCTTTAACTTGCTAAGGAAAGGTTCTAATGCAAGAACGTAAAGCAAAGGCAAAAGCGGACAACGTTGACGAACGGAGCGAGACAATATGAAATGCTCCGATCATTCTCCATTCACCTCCACCGGCGCACCAGGGGTCACATACAGAAGTTGGATCCAGGAGCGAAAAACCGGCTGTCGAACGGACAGCCTCAAGAAAGTGATGGTCAACCCTATCGAAGGCCTTGGACTGATTTAAATTAATCAGCGCAGCTTCACTGTCGACTTGCTCGATAAACAAGTGTACCATATGAAGGTTGTCCTGAATAGTCCTACCCTTCACAGTGCAAGTCTGTTCAGAGCCAGCCAATCAGACTACAGAGGACAGCCTGCAAATGGTTTACTAAGACCTTAGCCAAAATCTTTAACTCTTTAACTAAGGGCAAAAGTTACCTAACCTATCCCCATCATTTTTATCCTTACATAACAACTTGATTACGCCACTGGTGAAGTGTTGGGGTATAGACCCCTGCTTCATCCAGTTGTCGAAAATCAGTGCCAGCAAGGGAACAAAAACGGGTGACTGTCTCAAGTACACTTTGTATGAAAGACCATCTAATCCCAGAGATTTGTCCAGGTCAACCTGTTTCAGCACTTCCTAGATTTCCGACTCTGTAATGGGATACTCGTACCTAGCCACTTCAGCTGCCTTGAGGCAGGGAAAGTCGGCTAAATATGCATCGAACTGAGCAGGGCTCAGACCATGCTCCCTGGTGAAAAGTTCCTGAAAGTACTCACAAAAAGCCTCACATATGCCCTCGTTTGTAGTCACGGTCTGCTTATCCGGCAATGTGATGCATGCGATATGTTGCCAAGATGCACTCCGAACCTCCTCTGCACGCAGTTCTGCGACCATATTCATTGCCTCAGAAGACATTCTTTTTAACCTAGCCCTAACTACCAGAGCTTGATCCTTCTTGATAAGCAAGGAGGCCAGCTCTGCCTTTAGCTAAAGCTACGTCCCCACTATCACAGGATTTAATCGCCCGATCAACCTTTTGCTCACAAACCGTTTGCTAATCAATCTAAATTGAGTTGATGACTATAATCAGCAGCAAATGTTCTAATTTTAGATTTAAGTTTATCCCACCAAAGCCTCCATTAGTTCCCTCTGTATCATTAGTAGCAGCTGGTCCCAGAAATCTTGCTCCTCAAATAATGAATAGTTCAATTTCCAGTAACCAGCCATCTTAACCTTAGGCTTATCTAAGTTTACACTGACCCGAACTATGATCCGAATAAACTATATAATGGAAACTTGGACAACCTAAGAGCCCTAGATCGATTCTCCTGACTAAGACTTGGTCGAGGTAGCTAGAATGCACCTCAGTAACTAAGCCGCCACTACCAACACCACACTACCCCCTGAGGGTGTTTATTTCAGTACTTATTGACAAGATCGAACCTGTCGATAAAGTCCCAAAACGGTTTCGTGTCCGGGTTGTTAGAACCCGAATTTGACCCTAAACGATCTATATTGGGGTCAAGGATGACTACCCGAAGAGATGACGCCAAGAACGGCTTGATCTGCCGAAACAAAGCAGGCCGCTCAAAATGCTTATTGGGCACATAAACCCCAATGAGACATAGAGCCTTATCCTTTATGGTAAACATCCAGCATGCAAAGTCTGCCCGCCGGATCTGCAAAGACTAGAGCATACACAGCCTTCAAAGACTTGCTCACCAGCCAAGAGACACCTTTCGAGTGTCCATCAAAACATGCTGAATAGAGGGAAAACCCCCTAGACAGAATGCTCTCATGATCACGAGAAGAAAGATAGGTCTCTTGCACACAACATACATCCACCCTGAGATGCTGAAGGTCACGATAGAGCCTCGCCCTGTGAGACTCTGACCTCAGGCCTCGGACATTCAAACTAGCTAACCACAGACACTATCAAACCGATTAGGGTTGCTTACCTGAATTAAACATGGATGGGGGCAGGATACTGACAGCCTCCACCATTGACCCATGGCCCATCTCAGTCTTGATGGTGCCATCTTGGGAGGGACTGCCTATATCCCATGGAAAGGTCAATTTTAGTGCTCTATAGAGGGAGGGGTGAACAAAAACAGGGACACTCCCAGTACAAAATTGTTTCATTTTTTTTAATTTATCGTTTGGAACAATAGCTATCAGTGGGGACATCTTAAAAGAGGCTATTGCCTCATCAAGCATGGCCCATGCTTGGCGAGCCCCTGTCCCAGTTCTAATTACTGTTAATACTCTATCGGCCTGTGGGAAATGCTTAGGATTTTTGATGTCTCTGTCAGCATATTGCTTGACAGAGAGGAGATATTTCAAGTCCTTGATCCTATTTCCATAATCCTGGGCCTTTTCCACTTGTGCTGGGGTAATGCAGCATACATCTTCACCTGTTGTATATATGTTTAGGCATCTTTTTTTCTTTTGTCTTTTGAGTCCTGTGACGGACTTCTTTGTCTTTTGTTGAAAGGAGGGGGCATTTCGGGAGTTTTAATGGGGGAAGGACTGGGAGTGTAGTGAGGTGTATAGGATTGTTTGCAAGGCCTGCAGTCTGTACTGAGAGGGGTTGAGAGACGGGCAGAAGATTTTTCTGGTGAAAGTTGGGCAGAAGATGTGGAGGGAGTGACTTTTTTAACAGTGGAGGTCTTTTTATGACTGAGGTCCCTACAGAGAGGGGTAGAGGAGGTAGAGAGTGTGGCCTTTTTAGTTGGAGAGGTCTTTTGTTTATCCAATTTCTCTTTCCATTGTTTGATCTTCTGTTTTTTCAAAGGCTGGGTCATATTTCTTCTGTAACTCTCTGAGGGTAGGTTTAGAGGCCAGGGCATCACCCTTAATGTTGACAGAAGGAGTGGGACTGTCAGTGAGGACCCGCTGTCTGGCGCTTCCTTCTGCCTTTGCCAGCAACCTGCCATTCCCCCTCTCCCTTCTCTACAACTGCACTTACAGCAGGTGAACACTCTTCAGGGAATGAGGGTTTAGATGATGACCCAACCGGGGGTTTCTCCACTCCAGTCCCAGAAGCTGGCATGCCCATTACAGGTGAGGTGGTATTCAAAGACACGGACAGAGGGGGAGTTTGGTCGACTGGGGCCTGACTTCCAGAGACCTTCTACTCTGGGCAGGAAGAAGAGAGGTAACCAGAAAAGAAAAATATCCCAGCATGCATTCTGTGTCCTTCTAACTATAAGGGGGGGGGAGCTTTTGCAATCATTCCATTTGGGGAAATCAACACCCTTCACTTTCAATCTAAATGGATGAGTGCACTCATATTAACCCCACCCCTTTCTATGAGGCCAATAAATATAAATAAAATAGATGCAAAACATTTACAAATACATATGCATAATTTGCATACATCATAAAAAGAATTTTGTTTTTAAAATTTTTTTAATCTTCCATTAATAATTTAAAAAAAAATTTATTCTTTTTACAAATAAAGAGAAAAAAGGGAATTAAAAAAAATAAACAATTGTGGCAATTAAAATGCCAAAAAAAATGTTCAGTATAGTACTTCATTTAGAGCAATAAGAAATTTGTTTAATTTTGTTCTGCCAATAGGTTTAGTAAACAAATCGGCAACATTTTCTTCTACTGGAATATAGTCCAATTTTATTGTACCTTTTTGAATTTCAGTCCTTATGAAGTGATACTTTATGTCTATGTGCTTTGAACGTTGTTGGTAGACTGGGTTCCTAGCTAATGCAATAGTACCTTGATTATCACAACAGATTGTAACTTGGTCTTTAGTTGCATTAATTATGGTGGCTAATAATTGAATAAGGAATTTTGCTTCTTGTATGGCAGTCGCCAATGCTGTGTACTCTACTTTGCAGGTTAATAATGTAACTGTAGGTTGCTTTCTTGTTTTCTATGAAATCATTGAACTGTTTGGTGCTAATTGGAAACCATATCATGTAGTGCTACAGTGACCTTTTAAATTTCCCCGATCAGCATCACAAAAACCTCTTAAAGTTAGGGGCTTATTTGACTTATTAAACACTAAACAGTATGTTTTGGTCTCTTTCAAATAGCACAAGACTTGTTTGGCTCTTATCAAGTGATCCATTGTGACAGTTTTGTTACCATGTAACTAATATCAAGATGAATGGCAGTCATAACGATTATAAGACTGCCCACTATCTCTTAGTAGTATTTTCTGTCATTGCTCTCATCCATTAGGTTAATATTGATTACACAAGATGTTGAGATAGGTTTACAATCTCGCTTTTTAAATTTGGTTAGAGTCTTTTCAATATATTTTGTTTGATTCATTTTGATACAATTGTTTTTAAACTTAAACTGCATTCCAAGAAATAAAGAAAGAAAGCTTTCCAAGATCGATCATTCTGAACTCTTCACTTAAATGTGTTTTAACATTATTTAATATGGAATTGCAACTAGCACCAATTAGTATATCATCAAGCCAAACAATCAATATCGTGTTAGAAGTGTTCTTTGTGTAAATACAAGAATCTGCCAAGGATTGAGAGGAACCTTCACCAATTAAATATGTATGAAGAACTTGAATCAACAAATAATAATAGTAATGATAATAACAGCAACAATGATGATAATAAAAATCCTATAGTCACAGATAAAATCTCCCTTACTTGCATGTGTGCTCATTTCTCTTAGATGTTGTTGTGAGAGATCAAATGATTCTCTGTAGTGTTTAGTGATGAGAACAAATTTACCATCATGCAAGTGATGTTTGTTAGCTCATGTAATGTAGATCTGGAGAGTAACACTTCAGAGTTTATTTACCCATGACACTCAGGCTTAACCTTTGATATCATAGTGTAGGGTGCCATAAATTAAAATTCTCTCTCACTTTTGGTATTTGTGGAGGAATATTGAACAGCTTCATCTATGACAGAACATTGTTCAACCTGTTAGATTGTTATTCCTGCAACAAGAAAGTGATGTGCTGTTCCATCAGTATAATGCCCACTTACATAATGCCTGTACTATTCGACATGCTCTGACAACTTCCCTGGTTATCATGATCACCAGTATTTTGTGAAATGAGATTCATGTTGGCTTTGGTTTGTGAAGCAGATTCTAACGATCACTGGTAGTTGGAATAAAAAATATGTATTGTTTATATATGTCCAATATGGAGCACACCTACTGATTTTTCAAGCCTACCGAAAAGAAGCAAGGAAACTTCTGATTGGTTAGAAATTGAGATTGTATTTATTTGAAATTTTTATTTATTCTTTCTGGAAGATGTGCATTGGTCTTATGTGCAGAGAACAAATTTTGTTATTTTAAAGTTTTCACATCTGGTTGCTGCTTAAGCTACATTACCTGTACTATGTCATGTATGTATATATTCACTTTCTCAACTCCAGTTAGGTCTTGTGACTTGTCAGTCCAGAAGCACCACATCAACTTGCTATGTTTGTTGCGCAGCTTTCAGCACCTGGTATTTTCCAGCAGTCACCCATCTGAGTATGGACCATGTTCAGTATTTAACATTGGTGATTGAACTAGAATTGGTGTTTCAACATGATATGACTGTGACATTGATTATTCACTACACAATGTTTTTCATGTAAAAATTGTGATTATACTGTTTTTGTTGGCATATAAGAGCATTGAAAGTAACATGGTCCATGAGCCTCTTACAATTATAATACAACTAGGCTAATTCAATACCCCTTTTTTTCTTACTGAATTACTACTGGAACTATGTGGCATACTTAAACTATTAAAAATTGAATTGAAATTAGTTGAAATTTAAAAATGAAAGTAAAAAATAATGTGAATTACATTTTGTCTTGTTAATATTGATTTTTGTTCTTGTGAAATAAAATTATTTTTCTGATGATGCTGGACCATCAGCAAAATCTGTCATGGGAAAATATTTTCCAAATTGTCTCATATATTTACTATACCATCAAATTCTCCATTCTCTCTCTCTCTCACTTACACATCTTTTCTTTTGAAACTCATTAAATACCAACTCGATTTTAATTTTAGGTTTTCAAATTAATCCCACATTCAAAAGGGAAAGATTTGTCTGCAGTACCAACAGTAATGAAGAATTGCTGCCAATGTGTACCTCAGAACCAGGACTTAGAAGAAAAATTGCTGAAACTTTTGGACACATGTAAAAATTTGACTTTCAAGGAAAGGCTTGTTCATCATTTAAGGTATTTTGAAACATACATGTTTACAACAAAATTTGCATATAAATTAAAATTTATTGATTTAAAATGAGAAAAGAAAATTTGTAAATTGTGTAAATGCTTTGTTGCATTTGCTTAGATAGATTTCAATTGATGTAGATTAATGTGGAAACAAGCGGTGAATTATGGATCTTAATGTATTTTGTTATTTTAACCTAGTATTTTACAATAATGCTCTCCAATTTTTTGCATTGTATAGAAAAAGTATCACCATTTAATAAGCATGATTTTTTCTCCATCTTGTTATACAACTAAACTTAATCTGTTTCATATTTTATTTTAATAATTGTGAAATAAGTTTATACAAAATAATGTAGTATTAAGTGATGATACATGAAATTTTTACTAATCCTACAATGAATGATATTCTTGGCCTTGAACTGAAGCATCATTATCTTTAATTTTTAGGCTGTTATCGAGTTGTTGCTCATTTCACTAAGTCCAGTTAGTGTTGATAATTTTTTTTAATGTTATTTCAAGTCAGCTTTGTTCATGAGCTGCACTGGTTGCATTTTACAACTAACTTCTTGTTCAGTTGGTTTAGCAATTGGTTAGCAGTTAATCAGAAAACTTTCTGAATAGCAAAATGTTTAAAAGTAAGGAAGAGCTTGATTCCAAATTACTAGAATTCTTTTGCTTTATATTTCTTGGAATAAAAGAATTTTATATAAGTTTTTTTCTCTTCTTAATAATGATGATTGTCTTGACAAATTTAACTATTATATTTGAACAAATTTTTTGTCCATCTCCAAAAATGAAATTACTTTTTTTCTGCCTCTAGAACTGAATTGCTCATTGCTGTTGCTCTGATGACAGGAAATAGCAAAGTGATGCTTGGGACGAGTGGTAACCGTTTGGCGGTTCAGATGTTATCTGACATTGCACAAGGTAGAGGAGCACATGTTGCATTGAACACAGTAAGAGTTGCCTATCACTTTTTATCTTCCTTTTTGTATTCAAAACCATATTGGAAAGATTATCGTGTTTCAGAAAGATTTTGTATAAAATATGTCACCTTGACTTACTGATATTTATTGGGCTTAGCTTAGTCTGGTACAAGGTCACAAGAATAGATTGATACTGAATTGAAACTCATTTATGTTCGCTATTTACTAAGTTTAATCCCAGAGCATGGGAGTAGAGCATTGAGTGAAGATTTCATTCACTGTATTAATGATGATCTATTAGATGTGTAGTACCGTATGCAAATGAAATAGACAAGTATAAATAGAGAACAACTGGTGAACATAAGGGCATTGATTAGGAAACCCATTTGCTAAATGTAATGCGAAGAACTGTGCTACAACTGCTACTACACAGAGATATAACAAATAAAACAATGGAGTTGCCGATAGGATCGTTAAATTCACTGGATGATTCAGAACACATAGAAACAGAGATAAAACCTTTTCTTGCATTTGCAAGAATGAAATAATTAGGAGACACAAAGACCGACGGAGGAGAGAACAAGATAACAGATTTATTTCTTGCTACTGCTGTGAAGAATATTTCAACAATGTGTTACCCAAGCGAATTAGAAGAAATGACATTTGAAGAAATTGTTAAAATTATATAAAAGGACATACGACCAAAGAAAAGATAGGTTATTGCTGAAAGAACCAAGTTTTTGGAGACAAGACAAGTACCCAATGAGTCATTATACAATAATTAGATAGACTGAAAGAACAAGCCAAGTATTGTGAATTTGAAAAATTAAGAGTTTGGGAAATGACCATAGAAAACAAATTAATCCTTCTCAGAATAATTGAAGGCTTGCAAGACCAAAACCACAAATGAAAAATACTGGAATATCTACAGAGTAGTAGCATGAGTTTGGAAGCTATTGTTGAGTTTTACAACAACTAGAGTTGATTAGAGAATTTAATCAACTCAAAGTACAGGACAAGCATGACCAAATCCATCATTAAATGTAGATATTGTAGAAAAAATCACGAGAGAGAGAAGTACAAATGTCCAGCTCTAGGAAAAATGTACTCAAATTGCAAAAAAAGAGATCATTTTCAGAATGTATGCAAATACAAAAAGAAAATAGAAAGAGTACAAAAGGTAGAAACCCTCCCCGAAGAAGCAGCAGAAATATTTATTAATGAATATGTAGAAAAGAAGTAGAGAAAAAATAGAGATAAATGGCCAAATATTTAACCTGCAACTTGATAAAGGCAGTGAAGTCACGTTGATACCAAAAAATTTCTGGATAAAATTAGGATGATCTAAATTTAAAAAAAAAAAAGCAACATCCAATTAAAGCAATTTGATGGAATGACTATAAAAATAATGGGTACATTTTTGAAACTGATAAGCATTTTGAAGTAATTCCCATTACAGCTGTAGAATGTGAAAAAGATCATGGATTACTAGGAATTTATGTATTAAAAGTAGATACAGCAAGACAAATCAATTCTATGGAAGCAGAAGAAAATGAAATTAGATTATTGAAAGGCTATAAAGCAAGCATTCGACTAAAAGAAAATTATCACCTAAAATATATAGTCAAGAAAAGTTCCAATTCATATCCTGCCTTTGATGTAGACAAATTAAACAAAATGATACAACAAGTCACACTAGAAAGAGTAACTCAAGGTGATAGCAATTGGGTGTCACCAATAGTAGTGATAAAGAAACCTGATGGAGATTTAGGGATTTGTGGTGATTACAAGATAGGGGTGAATCACTAGATATGTTCAGACTCTTTTTCCTTTGACAAATATTGAAAATGCGAGCCACAATTTAGCAAAACTAGAATACTACAAAAATTGATCTCAAGCCAGCATACAACCAAATAGAAATTGATGAGGAATTTAAGGAAATCACTATGATAAACACTCTTATAGACTTACTAAGATGGACTTGTCTACCGTTTGGGGTAAAGACTTCGAGCCATATTTTTCAAAAAGCAATTGAAAAAGTCTAATTAAGGAAAGTAAAAAATATAATAATATACCAGGACGATATATTTCTTTTGCTGAAAAGGACATAGCTAAAGGGACTCTGATTTGTCATCTCATTAATGCGGAAGGGCTCAGTTTTCTTCTTGCATGTGGAATGGATCTGTAACCGAGGAGTATTTTTGGTAAATATGCTTCTATGCCTTCATTAAGTGGTGAGAATGCTTTTAATCCCATTTTTAACATTTGTACCATTCTTTCCACAATACCATTAGATAGTGGGTGATATGGTTGTGTCTTGTATAGGATGTATCCAATCTGTTTTAACCACACACATAAGTTCTCATCGCAAAATTTTGGTGCATTGTTGGTGACTAATGTCTGGGGTACTCCATTCCTTGAGAATATAGTTCTTAGTACTTGCTTTATTGTGGTAGCTTCTCTGTCATTTACTCTGACAACCTCCAGCCATCCTGAATATGAGTCCGCTAATACTAAGAACAATCCCCTATCTTTGATATGCGCGTGATCCATGTGGACCCTAACCTATGGCTCTGCTTCCTTGGGTCATGAGTGAATTTTTGCTTGCTTGAAGTTTTTTTTATTTCTGCACATTTTGGGCATCTCTTAATGTATTCCTCTACATTTTTTGAATACCCTGGCCATCAGGCTTGTAACTTTAGTCTTTTTGCATTGCTGTTATGCCACAATGCACGTCCTCATGTACTCTTTTTAATATGTCCTTTGTCAGTATTTGTGGAGCTACAGTTATATCCCTGTTGCATATATTAAACCCTAACCTTGCCAGAAGAAGCAAATTTCCTGATGTAAAAAGGACACAACATGGCTATACTTGAGAAAAAAGGACAAAATATACTGGCACATGCAGGTCAATTCAGAAGCAGAAAGAACTGGATGATGTGGAAATGGAAGAACAAGGAGACAGAAAGTCACAAAAGTGGAACAGAGCAGGAAATGGAAGAAAGTGAGAATATAGTGAAGAAACGGTGACTTACCTCATTAAACCAAGCGACAGCGCGTTGCATGTATTCTATGATGGAAAATGTGGCAAAAAAGAAAATTACTTACCAAACAAAAGGGCATGTATTCCGCATGACATGCTGAAGATGGAATATTTGAATGAAAAAACAAGTCCGTTGCAGGAGTCGCTATAAAATTATTTTGATATGCAAAATACTGAACATCCTATCCCAGCTGTCGATGAATGGAAAAAATGCTCAGTCGATAAAAGCAGTTGGTGTTCTTGAATTGGGGAAGCAAAATTCGGGTATTTTGGCTACCGTGTTTGTTGGAGAATGAGTTATTTTTCTGACTGGTTGCGTGCATTGTGATTCGTGAGATAGTACCTGCGAATCAAGTTTTCGGCATTTCTTTTTACCCCTTGATGTTCGAGTCTGAACTTAGTGATTTATTCTCTGTGATGTGGAAATAATCTGCGACAAACATTTCCTTTGTAATCCCAGATTGCTACAAGCTATTTTGGCACTATGACAAACAGGACATTTGACGTCAAGTTGATACCCGAGTTTGATAGTTCAGTGACCGGACAAGCATTTACTGAATGGATTGAGAAGGTAGAACTTATTTGTGACCTGTGTGGAACTAAAAAGGTTGAACATGTTCTTCCTTTGAGGTTGACGGGCAGAGCATTTGCTGTTTACCAGCAGTTAAACTCGGAACAAAAATCAGATGTCGAGGAGATAAAACGAGCCTTGCAGATTGCCTTTGCACCGGATTGTTTCTTGGCTTACGAGCAATTCGCGGAATGCTGGCTTCACCCGGACAAGTCCGTTGACGTGTTTCTAGCCAACTTGAAGTAGCTAGCTGGTCTATTTGGTGTGATATTGGAGCAAGGATTAGCATGTGGGTTCATAGCAGAGTTACCAGCGCACATCAAGCAACTACTGCGTGCGTCTTCCAGGATAGAAGACATGAATACAAACCAACTGTTGGACCGAGCATGGGCCATAAAGAAAGATCAAATTGCAACTTAGGAAATGGTTGCGGCTACCATTTCACCAGGCGGAGCTGATAAACATCCAAATGTTAAACATTGGGAGAGTATGCGATGTTATCGATGTTCTGGGTGGAATCACCTTACGAGGGACTGCCTGGTTCGACGAGAAGATGCCCATCAGTCACGCACAACAATGCGTTGCTTCCAGTGTCAAGAAGTAGTCCTCATTGCTTTATTGTGTCCAGGGAAAAGAAGGGGACAAGACGTCAGCGAGTTATGAATGAAGCGCTACCCATCTTGGGTATTTATGTGAATGGAATTAAGAGAGTGGCACTGGTGGACACTGGCTGCTCACAGACACTCATGAGTAAGTCAGCCTGTCAATCCTGGCGGGTGACGGAGGTGAACGTACTCACTGTAAACGGAAATACTCTCAAATGTTGCAGAGTTGGAAGTATTAAGCTTGACGTGGACAACGCAAACCCCCTCAAAATTGATGTCTTGGTAGTGGATGGAGAGTTACTGGGTTTTGACTTGGTGCTTGGATTTGACGCCATTAAAAAGTTGGGCGAACTCCAAATAACACAGTGTGGCAATGTATGGTTTCCCAAGCATGGGATAGTCTGTTACACCGCTATTAAAATAGAAGAACCTGATTTCTGTGCCGAATTTGACCCAAACCGGAAGATATTGGTTGCATCATGGAAGTGGTCTGATGGTCAATCACTGGAGAGTTTGAGAAATCGAATGCCTTAGTACCCAATACCAACGGGAGTCAAGGAGGAATATGACCATGAGCTGCAGAACTGGCTTGATAACGGTTGGTTGCAGCCTTATCCTGAAAAGGAACTCGGTCCTCCAAAAGGTTTAATTCCGTTGATGGCGGTGGTGCAGAAAAACAAAAATAAAGTGCGACCAGTATTAGACTATCGAGAACTGAATGAGTGTCTCAATGCACACGCAGCCAATGCTGACGTGTGCACACAGAAACTGAGGGAGTGGCATGAAAAAGGACCGGATGTCGCTATCCTTGACCTATGGCAGGCCTATTTACAAGTACATATCCATAAGTCACTTTGGCTCTTTCAAACTGTAATCTTCAAAGGATGAAGATATTGCTTGACCTGAATGAGTTTCGGGTTGAATGTTGCACCAGCCATAATGAAGGCCATTGTGGACGCCACGTTGGCAAAAGATAGTCAGTTCGATGGGCAACCTCATCATATATTGATGATATTTATGTTGACGAGAGCATGATTTCAGCAGCTTGCATGAAAGAGCACTTGGCTGTGTTTGGTTTGACCTGCAAGGATCCAGAGCGGTTACGGGACAGCACACCTGTGCTGGGTTTGCATGTCGCGGAAGATAACAACACGCTTAAGTGGAAATGTGAAAATGGCATTCCATCAGGTCCTGACGCAACGTAACGTCTTCTTGTGGTGTGGAAACCTGGTGGGTCACATTCCTGTGTGTGGGTGGCTTTGTGTTGCTGCATCATTTGTAAAACGCAGGACAGTATCAATCATGTCTGGTTGGGATGACGAAGTGACAGATGCTCCCCTTAAGAACATGATTGAGGACATAGCTGAAAGAATATGCCAGAATTACCCTGCACATGGTAAGTGGTGCACAAGCGGACATGCTTATGAATTATGGGTCGATGCAAGTTCTCTCGCCACAGGGGTTTCGTTGGAGGTTGACGGAAGTGTTGTAGAAGATGCATGTTGGCTGTGACCTGTGAAGGATGCCCAACATGTCAATTTATCAGAATTGGATGCTATTCTGAAGGGCATCAATTTAGCATTACAGTGGGTCGCAATGGAGCTACACTTCTTCACGGACTCTGCATGTGTGCACCGGTGGGTATCAAACATGCTCACTGGCAAAGCCAGAATACGAACTAAGGCGGCAAGTGAGATGCTGATCCGGAGGCGTTTGAGTACTCTTGAAAAGATGATTCAAGAGTATATTTTATTGATCATGATAAGTTTAGTAACTTCAAATAAGAATAAGCTCACCATAGTACTGCAACGATGATAAAGAAACCGAACCAACACGCCCGATATGCGCCTCCATGGTGAACGAAACCTCTCCTGATCAGATATGTGGCATACATTGTGAGAGTGGACATCCTGGCGTCAGGCGGACACTATATTTTGTGAGACGAGTCTACCCTATGACATCCAAGGCGGCCGTCAAGGCAGTGGTCAGAAAATGTAAAGAATGCCAGTCAATTGACCCAGCCTCAAGTTGTTGGCCTCGTGGCAACCTAAGTGTGACTGAAATCTGGACCCACTTAGGAATGGACATTACACATTACGGTGGGCAACACTACCTTATGTTAATTGATTGCGGCCCTAGTAGATTTGCAATATGGCGACACCTGCTTCATCAAGACTCAAGAAGCATCATTCGGCAGTTAGAGAGTTTTTTGTTTTTTTTTAACAAGGCCCACCATCAGAAATCCTGACCGACAATGACACTGCATTTCACAGTAAGTCCTTTAAAGATTTCTTGGATGACTGGGGAGTTCAACTTTGTTTTTGCTGCGCCTATGTTCCTGCAGGAAACTGTATAGTGGAAAGATCTCATCAGAGCATAAAGCGAATTGCAACAAGAAAGCAGTGTTCGATAATGGAGGCAATATACTGTCATAATATCATGCCGAAGGATGATATATTGTCAACTAATGTGCCTGCCAATATGATTCACCATTATCAACTGAAAGTGAAAGGAATTACTACAACATTACCACCTGATCATTGTAAGTATCATGATATATACAAAGTTGGGAACAGAGTAAGGGTAAAAACTCCCCATGGCTGGTGTACCTCCAGGTATCAAGTGGGTCATGTGATGGACAATGTAAGTCCACAAACAATACCAGTTGACAGGATGCCACGGCATGTAAAAGATCTTCGCCTTTTCGTTGATTCTGATGCATCGCCAAGGGAATCCGATGATGGTTCATCAACTGACAGTGAGCGGATAATTGAGATCTGTGAATCCGATGCTTCCACAGACACAGAACTTCCAGAAACTTGAGATACGTCTGATGACTCCTCAGGAGACGACTCTCCAACACATGTAAGGGAGATAGTTCTATTACAATGAAGCACCAGGATAAAGAGAGCTGCTCCAGGTTGTTCGATTTGTGATAGTGAGATCAGTGGGGAGTATAGCGAAGAAAACGGTGACTTACCTCGTCAAACCAAGTGACAGCGTGTCGCGTGTATTCTACGATGGAAATGGAAAATGGATGCAAAAAAGAAAATTACTTACCAAACAAAAGGGCACGTATTCCACATGACATGCTGAAGATGAAATATTTGAATTAAAAAACAAGTCCGTCGAGTCTGAACTTAGTGATTTATTCTCTGTGATGTGGAAATAATCTGTGACAAACATTTCCTTTGTAATCCCAGATCGCTTACAGAGAATGAAAAGACAGATGAGAGTAAAGAAGAAAATGAAGAGAGACTGAGGTCACCATTAAAGAGAAAACAAGAGGAAGGACAGCTCAGTATGAGAATAATCAGGAATAGTAAAAGAAAAAAAAAAGAGTATGTGAGCTCTCCGATTCAGGGAGGTGTAGTATCATATGCAAATGAGATAGATAAGTATAAGTAGAGAACAACTGGTGAACATAAGGACATTGTGTAGCAAACGTGTTTGCTAAACGTAACGTGGAGAACTGTGTTACCACAGCTACTACATAGAGACATACCAAACATAACAAGATGAATTTCAAAAATGTTATTGTATAGCAAGCATCCCTGTTAGAATTGCTATAAAATATATTTGCCAGTTTGTGAGCTGTCCTTAAAAAAGTAAGTGGAGCAATTAAATATTACAATGTGTCCATTGTATTATAGATGGATGCCAGTTATTGAAAGCTTGAGCTAAACAAGGAAGTTCTTTTCATTAATTTATTTTCACCTTTCTATGAGCCTAGTACTTGTCAGAAATTATTTATGCCTAGGAACAGATTGTAGTATCTATGTTGAGGTACAAGGTTATGAAATATAATTTTATTTATAAATTTTTAAATAAAGTCATAACTGATTTATAATTGTCATATTTTCTGTAACTTCATGTTTATTTATTTTTTATTTTTTTTTTAATTCTCTATAAATAAAAATTCACTAATTTGGTCATCAAATTTATTAATCTATTTGATTTGTCAATTTGATTAATTCTCAGTTTACTCAATTTCTAGTCAAATTTTGTGTTTTTGAGATTTTCACAGAATTTGGAAAAATAATGAACTTTAAAAGCATTATTTTTTTTCTATTAAATGAAGCGTAGTCAACTATTGTTAATTCTTGATAAGATTTCTTAATTTTAGATGTTTTTTATTGCAACTGTTCTGTCTATAGCATGAGTTAGAAATTAAAAAAATAATATGAACATAACCATGGTGTTCAATATGTCATAATACAATTGAACTGGAGGCCTTTTTCAAAGTATTTGAATTTCAGAACTTTTTGGAAAAAGTTAACTCTTTTTAAAAATATTTTTAATGCCATTTTGACCCATACTTGGCAATAATGTGTTGGAATTTAAATAAATGAAAATATGTCTTTTTGGTGTGGACAATGATGAATATTAAACAAGATAAAAAGGAAGTAAAAGTTTCTGGCAAAAGATATGATCCACATAATCTTGAAATTCTGTTAAACAGAAACCTTAATTTTCACATACAATATACAAAAGTCTATGAAAGTTTCAATACTTTCAGTACTGGTTCTTTGATCTGGGTTGGGTCTGATGCACCAAATCTTGTATTGCTGAGTAAATGAATATCATCAGCTGAATTTCATTTTAAATTTAATTTGTTTTATTGATGGATATTACAGTTTAAATCTTTTTCCCATTTTCTTTTGTGATGTATTTTAAAAATGTATAAAGCAATTATTTATTTACTTTAAAATTTGAGCTGACAGTTATATATAATATCTGGATGATCATAGCTTTGTTGCTAATTGAGGTACTAAGATGAATTTGGTACCATTTTTTTCAGGATCTCTGTCTGAATTAAAGGTTTTTAGATATATTGAAAATAAAATTTTACATTTGTATATCAATTTTATGTTTTTTAATGGTAATTTAAACTAAAATTTGACATACATTTTTTAAAAATATCATTTAGAAAGAAAAACAAATTACACACAAAATTAAATTTTATCATCAATATATTTTATGAATAACAATATCAGAAAAATTTTGAATTAACCTTTATGTGTCAAATAATGTCATTTTGTGTAAAAACAGAATCAAAGGAAAAAACTATTTGAAAGAAAAATCAGTGATAAAAATTAAAGGTAACAATACATTATCTTTCTAGTGAATTTTTCACACAAAAAATTGTTTTTGCAATAAGCATAATATAGTAAGTATTAAGGAAATAAAATAAATAAATCTTATACTTATTTCAATTACATATATCTTACCATGGGTAAGAATCAAATTTTAAGGTTTCTTAAGAAAGCACCATTAGAAATTAGAATCAATACAATGTTTTGTCAACAAATTTATTTTTGTACAGCAAAAAGCTGGAGTCATGTGAATTGGCAAACTGCTGGTGATCATTTTCAAGCTACTCTGTTTTGGTATACACCTCTGTTGTCTTGTGTATATATCTAAGACTCAGAAAAAAAGTTATCGGTTGGGAGACAACTCCAGTGAATAGTAGTACAGCAGGATCTCTGATTAATTGCAGTAGTTTTTGTTTTAATGTTTGGGAAGTATCAAGTCTTATGTTATCTTACAATAGGGTAGACCCCTCTCTATTCATTACAGCTAGCCAAAATGTTTGTTGCTTTAGATGCATTAGTTCCAAACCAATGACAATATGATTTTGCTTTGATGGTATGACCAGGTTGCAAGAGACTGTAATGGATTATAACACCACCAAACAGTCAGGAGTATTTTTAGGGGTAAAGATTTGGTTTTGGAAGAGGTTAGACAGAAGTAATTTTGTTGACTTAAAGAAAATTCATACTGAAAACACTTTTCATCACACTATCAACTATAACACTATAATTTTAGTTGCTTATTACTGTCTACAGTGAGAATTTAAAATTTTATTATTCACACTGTTTAATAATGAGAGTAGTTACAAAAAAATAAAATAAAATTAAAATGAAAGAATCATCTAATAGAAATTCAGTATATAATAAATATAATGTCTCTAGGCTGATAATCTGAGTAGTTGCAAGGAAAATCAATCAAAATTAAGACAAAGGAAACACTAATTAAAAATTAATAATGACCAGGCATTACTTTTCTCTCCAAAGTAAGTCTGGAAAAATAACTCCATCTCTTTCAGGATGAAAAGCTTTCATCTAATTCCATTTTAAAAAATGTTTTTTTTTTAACATTCTTGTCAGCGAAACCATTTATTTGAATTGTGACACTATTTAGCTATGGTAATTGGCTAACTAATTAACCATAGAAATTAAAAACAGGAAATACTTAAGGCGAGAAAGAGCTATATCGAAAGATAGACTGAGCGACATTAAAAAGAATTTATTTTATTTACAAAAGAAAGATACTTTTCGCAAAAGACAGAAAATCTGTAAGAAAAAGGCAAGGCTGCGATTCTTTCAAGATTAATTAATGTCATGGTAAGGGAGTGACGCGCCAATGTAAACAGAATTCAGATAGAAAAACAAAGCCAGCCGGTGCATGCGGCCATGGAAAAAAAATTTGGCTTGGGACCACCCTGTAGAATAGCTATTAGTTATCTTTCAGAGATATCATTTAATTTTGGTTCTTGGGTCCAGCGAAGAGACCCATCTGGTATATGTACGAATATTGACAAGAAAAAGAGTCAAAAAGGGGATCATTATTATTGCTTATTCAAACTGTTGATGTCAAACATAGCGTCTCGAAAATGAGCATCTGGTGATAAGAGAATTTTAAGGCATGAGAAAAATAAAAGAATTTAATTATCAGGTAAACACGACCACCCAGTTAAAAGTTGACTAAGTGGATCTGAGTGTCCCCAAAATCAAGATGTGATAAGAATTTGGCAATCTGGGATTTGTAAATGTTTTGGCCAAAGGAAAAGAAAAAAAAGGATTTTGTAAACAAAATTCTTTATGATAATTCTAAGATGGCCGGTCTAGCCACACCCACACTGCCGAGAGATCATTGGCCAACTGGTAGCATGGGTGATAGGTGGAGGTGAATGTATGAGAAAGGTGGAGAAGTTGTTAACACCCACTGAGGAGATTGATATGAGATACCAATGTGAGAGAGGAAGAGTCTAGGAGGATAACTCTCCTCCGACCTTCCCTCACTTATGAGGGAGGAACCCTGAAGTGGAAAGTGATTAATCTTCCAAAAATGGGAAGTAATTAATTTTCCTGGCCTAAGAACGAAGAGAATTCTTGTTGGGAATTGAGAATTGTCAAGAAACCCAAACCACGACAGGCCCCCACACCAGAGTTGGTCAGTGTCCATATAAATGAACATCTCGAAGCAGCTATACAGTTTTTCGCAGAGTTTGGAGTTAGTTGGAGAGTGTTGCCTCACAGAAGCTGACTGAAAGATTTCCATGTCCTTTTTGACTTAGTCTTCCTACCAAAAGCAAGTTTTTATTGACGAACGACTTAAGATATCATAATATATAAAGAAACGCAAAAAGTGTCATGAATCCATAGAAAAGGGCTGGGAAGGAAACACACTCCTGTATTCAACAGTTAGATAAAGATAATTGTTAATTCTCAACATATTCGAACCTCGAGTTGTTTTGTTATTTTTTTTTACTTACACTTGTGCGGTATCACCTTTACCCCGGATTCAGCTTGCACTACACCCCGATGCCTGATTGATTTCATCTACCTAAGATCAAAGTCACAATGTGGGTAGGTTAGACTTGAGATCAAAGCCGTTACTTCAATGACCAAGTGTTGGAGGGTTAGAATGACAAGTTGGTATCGAAGTGGGAATGACCAGATCGACCTGGACACAGGCTGGTGGCAGCGATGAGTCAACCCCAAACGCTGGTGGAAGAAACCTTACAGCTTCACACCGCAACTGGGAATTGACCATGGGCCAACAACGTAGTGTCATATATTGACGTCACGACCAGTGGACGTCATATATTGGCGCTGGACTGCGACCGCGACCACCGGTGCATGTCACAATAAATGTGAATTAGTATAAAACATTTGCATAAGTAAGTCTTCATGAAATATTCTCATGGACAAATAGGACATCTACCATAGAGCAATGGTTAGACAATTAGTCAATTCATTGCAAGTGTAGTGTGTTCATTTTTGATTGAGTGCCCTACTGCAGTAGCCTTCTGCTAAAATAAGTTGAGTTTATTAAATATTTGGGCACATACTGCAGAATAATAATTATCAAACATAAATTACAGATTGTTTTTTTTTTGTATTGTGAGTTTTATTCTCATTGAATAACTCACTATTGTGCTAGACTAAAACAAATAACAATCTTGATAAGACAGATGGGGATGCCTTTCCTTTTTATTTAGCTAATCAAAACTATAACTTTATCAGCATCAAGAAATATGATTCAGGTCGGATTAAAACCATGGAACGAACACACACACACACACACACACACACACACACACACACACTCTCTCTCAAGAGAAGGTGCTGGAAAGGGCTTGGCTTGACTTCCCAAATCTGACCAAACATCAGCTTATCTGTGTGAAAAGAGAGAAAAAAATATATAATTCTTAAATCAAATAAAATTGCTATAATCCATGAAACTGTTTTATTTTGAAAAACTCTTTTACTTTAAAATAATTTTTCTCAAAGAATAAAATTGCAGAAGTATATACACTATTCCTGTTTTTTTTCTTTTTGTAGGGATTTTCTGATGCCAGAAATGAAGATATAATGATTGTAAGGCCACTTAAGTAAGTTTTTCCATTCAAGCTTTTGGAGTTTCATTTTTATTTCCAACTTGTGTATTAACTGAATTATTTGCCTCTTCTTCTTACCTCTAAATTTGTTAATTTTCTAATTTAAGATAAATTCAGATTTTAATTTAAGATTTTTCACCTCATCATTAACCTTTCTGACATTTTCTGCCAATTTAGATGCAATTCATTAAACTTGCAAACTATTAGACTACTCTAGTCAACATAAATATTCTCTTCCTCATTTTTAGCTTGCCTTTACTGTAGTATGATTTTTAGCACTCTGCCTTCAACAATCATTTTAGCTTCTCTTTATTAACCTGAAACTAACCCTTATGCATTTTTTATTTTACTTTCATTGATTTTCCTATAACAATCACTGTTTATTAAATGTTACAGCCAAACTTTGTTTGTTGTTGATGGAATCTGCTATATTCTTTGATGTCTTCAGACTATGATATGATATATACTGCATCATGAATGATTGACTAAACCAAATGAAGAAAAAAAATTTTCTCAAGGATATTTTAGAGTGTAACTAATATATCATCATTGTTTGATGGCTGAAAAGGCTTGGAGTATTGTCTTGTTTCCAGCTAACAATCATATTAACCACACAATGTACTTGTGATCTGGTCAGGTAATTAGAAAAAGTGTTTACATCATTTAAGGAAAATATTGACTTGGCATATGAATGGAAACTGAAAAAATGTGAAGTTATGTGAGATTCCAATTGAAGTTAGATGTTGTAATTTTGTAACCACTACTACATTGACATACCTACCTAAAATTGTATTATAACTAAAAAAAAAAGAAAAAAAAAAAGTAAATATATTAAGGGGCTCCAACATTAGGTAGTGACTGCATCTGCTTGGATCTAGCATTTCTACATTATGACAGAAACTCAGTAAAGTTTTGGAATAGACATGGATTATAATAGTAATGGTACTTTGGTCCAGAAACCATGCCAGTGTCATCATCTAATAGAAGACACTGTTGCTGTTTTCATCGTTTTATTTGTATAAATTTATCATTTTATATAAAACTGGTTTGAACAATTTTATGAATAAACTATTAATAAAAGAAATTGGCAAGCCAAATTTAAATTTTGTTTATCTTGATATTTTATTTATGTCTTTGGGAAGGCATGAATTCACGTCTCTCTTCAGTGTATCATTGCTACGTATTTTAACAATGTCTTGTCAATGATGAGAGTGATTTGTAAAATTCTTGACTATATATTAATTACCGGCAAAAATTTACAAAGTTGCAATTGAGAGTAAGAAAAGGGGAGATAATGTGTTTTCATTTTTTAGTCATCTCCCTTGTTATGACTAGAAATTTTTAAAAAATGTAGTAATAAGATTTTTTTTTTTCCAGAGATTTCACAAATAAAGAAGTGGCCCTGTACAACAGATTTAATTCTGTTGAATCAGTGACGAGTACTTCAGTTACAACAATGGTATGTTTTCAGTAAATGTATATATGTGCTTCATGGGTATCCACTGCTCACTTTTTCAGTGTGGGTGGAGCAAATGGATGTATGTATTCAGAATATCTTACCAGCAACTGTGTTACATGAGTTCTGGTGAATAATAATGCAGTTTTGTTAAAATTCTGGTTAGATAAAGCAATTTGTACAATTACCCTCCTTTGTATATAAGTATAAATTAGTATATGTGCAAATCATTTGTTTATCCTAGCAGGTAGATGCCCATGATGTGCAATAATTTTTCTTTAGCTCTTTATATTTATGTAAAACACCAGAATACATCCATCAATATGTCAAAAAAGTGGTAAATGGCAGAAGAACAATAACATCATGACAAAGCACCCCAACTAGTGATTTTATTAAAAAATAAAATGTTCAATTTTAAGTAGACTCAAAGTAGCTTAACCAATACACCTTAAAAAATCCTTATTTATTTATGTAATGAATCACAAAAAAAATATGGCAGAAAGTTGAAAATTAAGCCTTGGTTCTCACTATCCTAACTGAGATCTTTCATGCAACAATCACCAAAATGTCACAATTTTATGAAAAAAATGTTTACAATTCTATCTGAACCACATCATTGTTATTTTCAACATGTTTATCATCTCTTGACATCCAGTTTGAAAATTTGTCTTGGTTTTTCTCTCTCTCATATGTGTACAAAAGCTTCTAATACTATTTCTGTTTTTTCTTTTCTTTTTTTTTCAAACTAGAAACTGAATACACAGCTTAAAAACATTGTGAAAATCTTTTAAAATAGTAGGACATACCTGGAAAAATTGTTATCACAATTAAGATTAACACAATATTCACTTGCAAAAAAAATAATTATTCATACAATCTTTATTTTAAATAACCTAAAAATGTTGATAAGCCATAAAAACAAAATCACATCAATCACCTGTTTTTCTTTTGTTTTTTTTTTATCTTTCTTGCCTTCTACATTTCCTCCTCCATTCCCTTTTCCTGATTTAATATTTAGGTTTCTCAGAATACGTAAGTGGTTCCAGTTCAGAAATGACAGATACTATGGTCTAAGCTTAAAAGTATAATTGGTCATACAAGCAGAATACTATACAGAATGATTTCTGAATAGCCAGGCCATCTATTCAGGTATTAGAAATGATTTCATTATTGATAAATCAGTAATAATAAATTAGTTTCTGTAATTAAATTGCATTATTAATTTTGTTTTATTTTGTTAAATGTCTGTATTTTTTGTTTTCTTCTGTTTGTGTAGACAACATCTAGAACAAGTATTGAGAGGTTGACTGAGAAATTTGTGACTGGTTTGCAAACAGAATATCCATCTACTGTGTGCAATATTACTAGGTAAGAAGCCAACAGTGTATCATAATTTTGATTCATGTCCCTTGGATCTGATAGATTTAAAAAGCACATAAAGAGAGGAGTGTCCACCGAGTTTAGAATGTGCAGATAGCTCGAGCAAGTTTTGAAATTCTGGGATATTGTCATGAGTTCAAGAGTTATTGGACTTATATTTTCTTCTTTGTTGTTCTTAATGCTGTTTCAATTTATACTCTCTTCAATCTTCCTCATGACTATAATACAATCAGCTGACAAGAATTTCTGATCAAGTTGTTAAGTAAAGCCTTAGACAGATTTGCTGCTTTCCTTTGTGTTTCTCATCTAAATAAAAGTAACATTTTTTGAGATCTCATCCATTGAGAGTCCTAACACTGATAGGATATACATAGGCTCAATGAAGAATAATTTTAAAATTAGATGGAGGCAACACAAGAGCTCCTTCAACAATATTCAAAATAGAAATCAGACATCTCTATCCCAATATTTCTGGCATCTAAAAGAAACGAATAAAACACCAAAAGTAAAATGGAAAATAGTAAATAAAACAAGAACTTGTAAAACCTGGGATGACCCATGCCCTTTATGCCTACACGAAAAACTACACATCATTAAATTTCTAAATAATGAAAAATTATTAAACCACAGGCAGGAGTTAATGGTTTTTTGCCGACATCAACAAACTTTCGCATTAAATAATTAGCATAAAAAAAATCCCATAGCTAAATAAAAGTCTTAAAAACTTAGCCAAATCATTAAATAGGAAAAACCCTTTCTGTAGTCGTCAAAAAACAAAAAAACAAATTGAAATTCAGTGCAATACGATTTGTATATAAAACACCCACTTGAATAAACAAATAAATAAATAGATAATCAGATGGACAATAATAAAACACAATCCTCCTGACACATAACGACTTGTAGGCGCGCCATAAAAATATCCCTCACTGGGAACCAACTAAAGGGTGACTGCATTGAAATAGATACCCTACCCAACCTTAGCAAAACCTCTCAGAAGATGATGAATCTATTGATAAGAATTAACTCTGACCACTTAACGAAGAAAAATAGTCTAGCCACTCCCACAATAACGAATTTTGTAACGGGCCATGCCTAAAAACACACGTAAACCGAAAGATAGCTTATTCCTAAAATTTCGCTTGAAGATGAAACTGGACTAAACACCTCAATTCAACTTAATTTTAATAATTATTTGGATGGTTTCGGCTCTCGTTTTTTGAAACATGAGAACTCTTATGTAGCAAAGGAATCATATTTTTAAACAAAAAACATATTATTATAATAAAGCTCTACTTCTGTATGAAGCACTGTCTTCTTAAAAATAAAAACAAAAATACTAAGGAGCTCCGGATTATACACCCAACGTGTTTTTTTTTCTATTTTCTGCATACCTGCGCACTTATATATATAATTTTAATTTCAGAACTGCAGAAAAACTAGACTCACATTTGGGTCATACAACTGAGTCACGATGTGCCTTATGTAAGGTAATGAAATTTCATTGATTTTGATTTTTTTTTTTGTTTTCATAAATCATGACAGTTTTATTGGTTAAAAGTTTTTTAAAAATTACTTAAAAGTAGAATAGACAGTTATTTTTTATATTGTTTCTTATTGAATATTTGCTTTTTTGTCTTTGTTTTGAAATATAATAAAAAGATGCACATCTGGCTTGAGAGATCAAATTTTTTTTTGCTTTGTTCACAATCTTTGAAGCAAAAGCTTTTGTTTATATAGATTAATGAAAATTGATTTTAAGATCTTTCCAAAAGAATAGCTTATATACACATATGCAAAGTAGTGTGTGTGTGTGTGTGTATATAGTGTATTGGGGCAGCAGATCATTATTCAACATGTATTGTTATATAAAAGACAATGAATGTCTATTATGTTTGATCATGAGCCATTCTAAACTTCGTATAGTTGCTTTAACTTCGGGAGAAAATAATGACAAAAATTGATGGACAATATATATATATATATATATATATATAAATTGGACACTGAGGTCAACACCAAGCAGCAACAGTCTGTTGCTACAACACAATTTCCATGTTTCTTTTCCTGTTGTCTTTTTTTTGTACTGTGTGGTGTGTTTGAGGGTTATTCAAAAAGTTCTAAATCAATCTCAGAAGGATTTGGAGAAACAAGAAAATTTTTCCAGTATATTCCCTCTTGACATCACTGTACTTGGACAATGATGCTTAAGCATTGCAATCCCATCATGAAATAAAGTGGTATCCTGGTCACCAAAACACACTCATGGCACACATTGTTTCCACAATATCTGCAACACAGATGGGATTTGAGTTTAGGAAGCAGGTAGAAGTCAAATGAAGCTAAGTTTGGTAAGTAAGGGGGAATGGGGTAGCAATTCAAAGCCACAGTACAATTATGATGCATAGAGCTGTCCATTAATAGTTTTTCCCTTTTCCAAGTATTCAATCATGATTATATATTCAGAATCTAAAAATACAGAAGCCATCACCTTGCCAACAGATGATGCCTGCTTGAACTTCTTCAGGGGTGGAGAACCAGAGTGGTCTCACTATTTGCTTTGAATCTTTGATTCAGGTTTGAATGTTGTGAACCCAGGTTTCATCTTGAGTTACTAATCTGCAATGAAAATTCTCAGGGTCAGCCTGGAAGCAAGTCGGAAGTGTCCTGGAAATGTCTACACTTTTCAGTTTTTGCTCTAGTGTCAACATTCTTGGGACCCATCTTGCAGACTGCTTGCTCATCCCCAAGATCTCAGTTAAAACAGTATGGATGCAATGTTTGTAGAGGCCCTGGATACCTTGAAAAATCCTGGAAAAACAGCAACAACCCAAAAGCTCCTTGAAAAGTCTTGGAGTTTTTCTGAATTGGGCTGCCTACACATCCCTTTTTCAATTCATAAAAATCAAAATGCCAAATCCCAGAAATCTGGCTTTTTTACAAGCTAAAATTGTCCTTTAAAAATGTTTTTTAGTTTTCAGTAATATTTGGACATTATTGTGAATGGTGGTTTGTTTCCTTGATTAGAACAAGTTCATGACTTTGTAGTTAGTTCTGTATTTTCTCATCACCTAGACGAGAAAGAATATGAAGATATGTCTTCTCCTTGCTGCTACCTTCGCTTAACAAGAAAAAAGGAAAAGCAAAGATAAAAGGTGTCATTGCTGTCATGTCATCATGTACTCCTTTTAATATGTCCCTTGTCAGTATTTGTGGAGCTACAATTATATCCCCGTTGCATATTATGCCGTTTTCTATGGTTAGTTTGTGATTCGTTTCTTTAAAGGGTCGCTCTGTTATCGAACAATTGCTCCATACATTATTTTTTATTCTCTCTGCTGTTCTGCTTAATATTGGGTCTTGATTTGTTTCTATTTTGAGCATACTTAGTGGAAGATTGTCCATTTCTACCCAGTGTATTATTTTATCTTCAGCATTTTTCTGTTTTTTCTTCTGTTTCATTCTTGAACTGTAATCTTGATAAAGCATCAACATGAGGATCGTGTCCCCTTTTACATATACTATGTCAAAATTAAATGTAATGATTTTATTGCCCATCTTAAAATCCCTGATGATGTTACTTTTGGCAATTCTTTTCTTGAGTTAAATTTGAATTCCAATGTTTTGTGGTCCAATTTTAATAACAATTTTTTTCCTATCAAAAAGTTTGTGCCCTTCCATGCTCCATACAATTGTTACTGATGATTTACTCCTTCCACAGACACCCAGTCTCAGCTAAACTGCCATCTTGTCAAAGGAAACTACAACAACAACAACAAACAAAGAGGAGATCACTCCAAACAGACTTCCTTTTATCTATAGACAAGAGGAGACAACTCAACAGTCTTAACTCAGTTCCTAAAAAAAAAAAAAAAAAGCAAAACAAATCTTCATTGCAACAAGTCTCTCAGAATTTCAGAAAAGGCTCCCATCTTCATCAGACAATCTGCTACCTGTTCTCGGCCCCTGATCCATTCAGTTTGAATTTCCTTCTTCACCATCATTTCTTTCAATCTGGCCACATCAACTCTCAGACGCCGGTCACTTACAAGATTTGATCTCTACCAGAGATGCATTGTCTGTTTTACAAAGAACTTCAGGCAGTCTGAATATCTCCTGAAGCATGGCGGCTATCAATATACCAGCATCAGCTGCTTCACCAAGTGCAAGAGTTTTGGAGGCTAATGGAGTTTTTGTTACACGGTCAAGTTTTTTTGATGACCAGCATATAGGAGTCATTCTTTCCACAAACAAAGATGATAAAACCACCTTGTGAAGATCCATCCTCCAAACTAGCATAGTTGGCATCTGAATAACAAACAATATTCAGATCCGAAGGTTTCCCAAGATATGGAACCTGTCCTTGATTTTAACTTTATTAGTGACTTGTTTGCCTCGAAGAGCAACTTCACCTTTGGAGATTTTCCAATATTACTCATTCTACACACATCAAACAATACATCTGGTCAAGTCTGGGTGGATACCCACATCATTTGGCCTGTCAATCTATTTAGCTCCGTCTTCTCATCTTGACTCAATTCATCATTTTTCCTTAATGATCTTCCTTTTTTTATGTCTATTGGGGATATAGCTGAAGCATATAGATTTTGATCTATTATAATCCCATTTTTAGTTTGCTTAACATTCAATCCCCAAAATTTAAATGTTCCACTTTCATGCTTTCCAATTTTAAATATCTTTTTCAATTCTCTGATCACATTTTTCTGAAATAGATCATTTCCACAGACTATGAAATCATCTACATGTATTGCCAGAATGCCTATCAAGTCACTAGTGGCATTGTGCCAAAGAAACAGTGCATTGTCATATGCACTCACCATTCCCTTCAAACAAGTTAACTCATGATTAATTTGCTTGTACCATGAACGAGGTGCATTATTTAAACCATAAATGCATCTTTTCAGCTTCCACACCTGTGATTCTGGACACACATCAGATGGTGGTCTAAGGAATACTTCTCTTTCCAACATATTACCTTGCAGAAATGCTGAGGTAAAATCAAGAGTCTCCACCTGTCACATCATAACCGAGGCCGTTAACAATACGAGACGCATGGCCTCACGACTGCATGTTGGAGAATCTGTTTTTAAGTTATGAGAATCTTCTTCATAACCATGTGCAAGAAGACGAGCCTTCATTATATTTTTGTCATTCATAAATTTTTCTGTTATCACCCATCTTGTTGATATACATTTTTGCCCCATGTCAGGCACACATTCATATACTTCATGAAATTTCATATTTTCCAATTGCTTTTTCTTTGCATCAATCACATCTTGTTCTTGTTCAGAAGTAAGCAAAACTGCATGTTCCTGATTACTTATTCCCTCTGTTACATGAGAAAGTTTTCTCCATTGATTAACATGATCCCAATTAACACAAAGAGGATCTTCATTCTCTGCTTCTGGTTTTATATTTAGCCAATGGCTATATTTTCCTGTTGACTTTGGTTGTGTGCTCATAACCATTCCTTTCTTCCACTCATCACTCCCTCTCAATTTATATTCTACAATTTTGTTTCTACTTGGTTTTATACTGTTATCTTTCACTTCCTTTCTATTGCTATTAGAATTGTTATTATATTGTCCTTCATCTTCCTCCTCCAACACTTCATTCATCTTATTTGAAGAATTTGTATTTTCTTCATTCCTTGGACTTCGCAATTCCTTGTCTACGTTCATCAAGTGACATGGATGCATCCTGAAAAATGCTCCTCTGTGTCTGATCAATACACATTGACCTTCTTTCCCCAGAACTTTAGCAGGACCATGTCATCCGTTGTAGTTTTGTCTTCTATAGTAGACACGATCACCTGTCACAAATTCTTCATCCACATAAGTCCTTACATTATTTCTCAAGGCTCTCTGAATTCTTTCACTTGATTCGGCTTCCATGAAGCTTTTCCTCGCTGCATGTAGGGCATTTAGATTTATTCTAACCATATCACTGGTTGTTGCAGTTTCCAATGCAGGTAACCGATCATTCAAAACTGATGAGGTGTTAATATTTGACCCAAATACAAGCTCATTTGGACTATATCCAGAATGATTTTGAAGTGCATTTTTGGCACTAATAGCCCAAGCCAAAGCTATTTCTGGCTCACATTTTTCATCATCTAATGTTTTTTCCATTGCTTCAGCAATTATTAGATTATGACATTCCACAGTAACATTGCTAAATGGACTTTCTGCAGCTGTCGTGCATGTTTCAATATTCAATTTTTCGTTCATCTGTCGGTAGCCCTCATTATTAAACTCTCCTCTATTATCACTTAAAAACTGTTTGGGAGCTCCAAAATAAGATATCCACATTAAAAATATGTTGCGAATAATTTCTTCGCTTTTCTTGGTCTTAATTAATCTGGCAGCAGAGTATCTAGTGGATGTATCAATTAGGTGTAGAATCCAGCATTGGTTTTGTTGATATTCCTTTAAATCTAAGCATACAGTGTCATTAAACCTGTTACTAAGAGCCAATCCTACAACTGGTCAAGGAGGGGGTCTTCTAAACCTTTGGCAAACTGACCAAGAATCACAAACATCTTTTATCTGATTCAGAAATTTCTTGTCATGAAATGCCTTACTACCTTTAACCAAAGCTATTAATTTTTCTTTAGATGCATGAGCAAACTGTCTATGTAATTTCTCAGCCTTCCTCCTTTTTTCCACTTGAGAACATCCTTTTAAAGTCTCACAATGTAAGACTATGCTTGGTGCATTTTTAACCTCCAAAAGCATATTAGTGGTAGTCTATAATGTCCGGAAGTTGTTGTTTGCAATTTAATATGTCTGCCAAAAATGTGACAGCTGTCATTTTTAAAATTTAGTAGTATTCCTGCAGTTTTCATTGATTTATGACTTAATAACAGGGGTATATCATTTTTGACGATGTCAGCCTCAATATAACCTCTGATACCTCTTATACCCACTATTGTTACAGGAAACTTAACTGTTTTAATAGCTCTTACCTCCACTCCATCTCCAAAACAAAATATTCTGTTAGATCTAACAGTTTCCACCAACCACTTATCTCGGTCATTTAATGTATCAAAGAATACATTAAACCAAATTTCTCCAGCAACAGTTTGTGAGCAAGCAGAGTCCAACACTGCCATACCCAATGTCTCTTTCACAAGATTGGACATTTTTACATTGGAATAAGAGTCATTTATCAATGTTCGATAACATGAATCAACATTAAACAAAGTAAAGTTCACCTGGTCTGTATCCACCACAGTGTTGATATTATTTCTAGAATTGAAACTCGTACAATCTCAGGCAAAATGCTTAGTTAAATTACATTTAAAACAACGCATTATCTTACCTTGTCTGTCCTTAGGATTTACTTTATATATCCTGTCATGCCTTTGTTTCTTAATACTTCTGTATCTATTGAAATTTACTGTTTCAACTTCTTCTTTGATAGCAGGGATAGTTTTACTTTCTGTTGATAAAATATCAGAAAATACTTTCTTCAGTGTATCTTTCATTGTTGCATATGTTAAGCTGGAACATGTGGTTCTTGCTAATTTTTCATTTTCCTCTGATACATTTGCTGCATTCAGAACAAAAAAGGCCTGGACTCCTTCTGGTAGAGTAATTCCAAATTTCTGTAATTTTTGATACAGAAATTCATATCATACCAAAAATTCATTTACATTAACTCTGGCTGCCCTTTTGTAGGAATAAAATTCCTTAGATGACATGTTTGCCATCGTATTTTCGACCAGCAAGTAAATTTTGTCCAATGTGTCAATAATTATATTTAATCCATTTGCTCCACCGATATCCGTTATTGCCAAGTGTCGAACACATTCTCTTATATTTTGTGGTAATGACAAAAACACAGCAGGGCCTTGTTTCTCCTTAGGTAAGTCTGTGAATATAGACCATATGCCTATATCACACAAAAGGAACTACGCTCTGCTACCAATGATGATTTACTCCTTCCACAGACGCCCAATCTCAGCTAAACTGCCATCTTGTCAAAGGAAACTACAACAACAACAAACAAAGAGAAGATCACTCCAAACAGACTTTTTATCTATAGACAAGAGGAGACAACTCAACAGTCTTAACTCAGATTAACAGTTACTGCTTTTTTTTTTTTTTTTTTTTTTTTTTTCAATATTTGAGTAGTTAATCTCGGTTGACGTTAACCTTCTTGATATGTACATGATTGGGTGTTCTTCTTGTGATAGAATAGCAGCAATCACCTTTTCACTTGTGTCTGTGGTTAATGTTACTTCTTTTTGTGGATCAAAATCTTTCACCATTGGTTTGTTCCTCAGTACCTTCTTTAGTGTTTCAAAAGTGCAAGTTTGCTTTTGTGTCCACTTAAATTCATTATTTTTTTTGTATAATTCTGTAAGTGGTTTTATTACGTCGCCATATCTTGGTATGTACTTACTATAAAAATTTATTAGCCCCAAAAAGGATTCTAATTCCTTTTTATTTGTTGGAGGAGCTATTTCTATTATTTTATTTGTTAATCTATCATTGGGTGATATGCCTTTTTTCCATATTTGATATCTTAAATATGATATCTTCTTGCAGTCAAAATTACATTTGTCTTTGTTAGTTGTCATACCTGCCTTTTTCAATCTCATTAAAATTTGCTCTGTTTTATATTTCAATTCTTCTTTAGTCCTGATCTACATGTATATCATCCTGGTATATTATCATATTTCTTATTTTTCCTAATAAGACTCTCTCAATTGCTCTCTGAAAAATATGACCTGAAGTCTTTACCCCAAACAGTAGACGAGTCCATGTTAGTAAGTCTATAGGAGTGTTTATTGTGGTGACTTCTCATCAGTTTTTGCAAAATATTCCATTTTTGCTAACTCATGGCTTGCAGTTTTGATATTTGGCAAAGAAAAAGAGTCCAAAATTAATCTGGTGATTTACCCCTATATGTAATCACCACAAATCCCTAAATCTCCATCAGGTTTCTTTATCACTACTATTGGTGATGTCCAATTGCTACCACCTTGAGTTACTCTTTCTAGTATACCTTGTTGTATCAACTTGTTTAACTTGGCTACTACCAATGGTAGGATATGAATTGGAACTCTTCTTGATTCGATATATTTTGGGTGATAATTTTCTTTTAGTTGAATACTTGCTTTATAGCCTTTCAATAATTCTATTTCATTTTCTTCTGCTTCCATAGAATTGATTAGTCTTGCTGTATCTACTTTTAATACATAAATTCCTAGTAATCCATGATCTTTTTCACATTCTACAACTATAATGGGAATTACTTCAAAATGCTTATCAGTTTCAAAATTGCCTTGAAATCTTCCCATTATTCCTATAGTCATTCCATCAAATTGCTTTAATTGGATGTTGCATTTTTTTAATTTAGGTTATCCCAATTTTATCCAAAAATTTTTTGATATCAATGTGACTTCACTGCTTGTATCAACTTGCTTGTTAAATATCTGGCCATTTATCCTTATTTTTCTCTCCTTTTTTGCATATTCACTGTAAATATTTCAGCCTTTTCTTTGGAGTGGGTTTGTACTTTTTGTACTCTTTCTATTTTCTTTTTGTATTTGCATACGTTCTGAAAATGATCTCTTTTTTTGAAATTTGAGCATACTTTTCCTAAAGCAGTACATTTGTACGTGTCTCTCTCATGATTTTTTCCACAGTATCTGCATTTAATTATGTACTTGGTTGTGCTTGTCTTGTATACCTTGAATTTCTCCTTTGGTTGATTAAATTCTCTAATCAACTCTAACTGTTGTAAAAACTCGACACTAGCTTCCAAACTCATGCTACTACATTGTAAATTTTCTAGTATTTTTTGTTTGTGGTTTTGGTCTTGCAAACCTTCAATTATTCTAAGAAGAGTTAACTTGACTTCTATAGGCATTTCCCGAGTTCTCAACTTTTCAAATTCACAATACTTGGCACGCTCTTTTAATTTATGTAATTACTGCATAATGGACTTATTAGGTGCTTCTCTTGTCTCCAAAAACTTGGTTCTTTCAGCAATGACCAATTTTTTCTTTGGTCTTATGTTCTTTTTTATAACTTTGACAATTTCTTCAAATGTCATTTCTTCTAATTTGTTTGGGTAACACATTGTCAAAAATTTCTTTACCGCTTTGCACCCAGCAGTAGCAAGAAATAATTCTGTTATCTTGTTCTCTCCTCCTTCGGTCTTGGTGTCTCATAATTTTTTTACTCTTGCAAATGCCACAAAGTTCTTATCCATGTTTTCACGTGTTCTGCGTCATTCATCGCATTTAAGAATCCTATCAGTGATGCCATTGTTATGTTTGGTATATCTCTCTGTAGTAGCAGTCTTAGCATAGTTCTCTGTGTTATGTTAAGCAAATGGGTTCACTGAGTAATGCTGTCTTGTTCATGAGTTTTTTTCCTTTTATTCTTGTCTTATCTCATTTGCATATGATACTATATTTCTATTTGTAGTTCTGTTCATTAAAACCATTATACTTCACAGGAAATGTGCAGCAGTCAAGAACTTTTGTGACCTTCACAAACCAGGAGTAGTCTAGATAGTAGAAATGTGTAGCAGTAAGAATTAAAGTGTATAATTCAAAATTTTCAAGTGTAGTTAAACTTCAAAATTGTGTAGAATGCTACATAAAATATGTAACATAACCAGGTTTGCATTCAGTTGTGTTTTAGCCTTCAACACTTTGATTTCTTCAGTGATTTCAACTGATCCATGTGACATGAACCAGCTGTAGCTTTTCTTTGAATGTTTCATCTGTCAAATTATTAAAAGATAAATCACAAAGTTTGTGTTTTTGGAAATTGATGATCATTCACTTTGCGTTAGTGTGTATGCCACTTTCAGTCCTTAAAACTTAACATAGTCCTTGAAAAATCCTGGAATTTTTTTCCTCACAGATCTGTGAGAAACCTGCAATATTTGTAAGGATATTTGTCTCTTCATCCTCATACAATTTAAAGAAAAAAATGTGCTTTCATTTTCCATATTATTCTCCATCCAGATGACATACAAAAACATGCTTATCTTATTACATAAAACTTACTGAAAATGAGAATCAAATGTTTATATCAGACTAATATAAATATATTGGATTGAGTAAATTATTCTGAAAATCATTTCTAATTCTTCATATGCAGTTTGTTTCTATATACACAAATTAATCTTACTGTTTCCTGGCAGTGGGATGGGGTAGCTTGATTTTTGTTCAACTGTCGCTTGCTTATCTGAAGTTTCACCATTTGCTGTTAACCCCAGAAATAGACAATTCATAAGTTTTACTAAATAATTGTCCCAAAGTGCAAGAATAATAATGGCTGTGCCAAATTTGTAAAGTGCTTCCTTTATATGAAACGGTGAAAGTTCTTAATATGGAAAGAAAATAGAATCTAAGGTTGGTAAGATCTACACTAAGAATATCTTCTATTCATTGCATAACTTTTATTACAGTATATTTTTATAATTGTTCTATTTTCATTATTAATTTTTGTTGTTCATCTCTTGTGTCTAATTTATATATTAAACTTCCTCATAGATATGTGTAGGAAAACATATATACAAGAATTGATTGAAAATTTCATAGGCTAACCAAGATACTCTCATGGAATGTGACCAAATGAAGTTTATTTTTCAACATAGTCCACTTTTCCATCCGCAGTGCTTGATGAAAAAGTTTTCATACTGTTGGTCAAAAAAAAAAAAATCATCAACAGCAGATATGGTGTCATCATCACTGTGATACTGGTCCACAGCCAAATCTTTTTTTTTTCAAATTGAAGAACAGATGATAGATAGGGTCAAATCAGGTAAAATAGGGAGTGTGATAAACCAGTTCAAAGCTACAGTCATGCACTGCAACCATTGAAACCAAGGTCTTGTGTGATGGGGCATTGTCCTGATGAAACAAGGCCCCTTTCATCAGTTTTCTTGGGCTTTTGGGTTTGATATCCTTTTGCAACTGTCTCAGCAAGTTGGCATAGTACTCGTCAATGAAAGTGTGGTTCTTTTGAAAATAGTCAGTAGACACAATGCCCTTTGCATCTCAAAATAACTCGGGCCATCACCTTCCCCTCAGATGAAATGATCTTGTCCTTCTTTGGAGGAGTGGAAGATGGGTGTTTCAACTGCATGAATTGTCTCCTTGTCACTGGCTCAAAGTGATGAAACCGACACTCATCTTGGGATAAGAAATGTTAAAGGAAATCAGCTGGATCGAACTCAGACAATGTCAAATTTTCCCATGATATAATGATGTCAGAAGAAATGGCACCTACTAACCAAAAACCTTCATCATGCCAAGTTCATTGTGCAGTGTATTCTCAACTTTCTCACAGGATATGCTAACAGCATTGGCTATTTGATTTATAATCAACTGCTTAGTATCCATCACCATGGGATGAACACAGTGTTTTCTTTGGTGGTGGTAGTTGCAGAATGTCCAGATCTTAGGTCATCTTCAAGACTCTCCCTTCCCCTCCTGAATTCAGCTACCCACTTTTGCACTGTTGATAAAGCTGGAGCATCATTCTCTAATGTAGCAATCATGTCAATATGAATGTCCTTAGAGAGCTAAACCCTTTTTCTGCAGATACTTGATAATACTATGATGCCAAATTTTGTCCATTTAGTCATTACTAGTTATTTTTGAAGTTTTTGAACAGACAGATATCAGTTTACCTGGAAAGAAACAATACAGTTATTAAAAAGAACAGTTGAAAATAATATGCAAGCTTTTACAGCTCTGGCATCACTCTATCAGAGTCAACCTATAAACTTTTCAGCCCAAACTCGAATATGATATGATATTATCTACAGTTTCAGGCCTCTCAGCCCTCTGGAAACATAACTCACTGATAAAGGATAACTATTGCAGTAGTTTTCTTTTATTCTGATTTTATTTTTACATTAATTAATCAGAGATGCTGATATCTATGCATTTTGCATCAAGGATGCAGTAAAATTGTGTGTCAACTTTACCATAAAAAATGATACATTGCAATGCACACAGGAAATCCATCGGGGATATGAGTTTTCTGCTAATCAGCGAAAGTAGTTCTTTTTTTTTTTTTTCTAATAAGAAATTTTTGCAATAGAATTTACCTCCTGTTTATTTTTTTTCCCATTTTTCTTTCCCCACCATTTCATGCTAACTAACAATTGACCCACACTTTCTTTGTAACTGAACAATTTAATTTTGTGATAAGGGTTGATGATTTTTATTTTTAAAATAAATTAAGTATCGCTGTTTTTAATTATTTTAGTTAAAGTTACATTTTATATTGTGGGCTTTCTTCTTTTCATTTTCCATCAAATTACAATCCTCTTCATCTGTGGCATTAAAGCAATGTATCGAATACAGTACGACAGTAAAACACTATCATGTTTATTAAGAACACTACTTCCAGCGAATCGGATTTTTCCAAACAAACCTAATCAAGACTAAGTAACCTTCCTGGAAATCTCCATTATTTATTGGAAGTAGCATTCATTCTGAATATGCACCAAAAACATATTTTTTTAATTCTACGCATTCCTTAAAACTTTTCCTTTTCTTCCAACAATTGTACAGGGAATTGAACTGGACCCCATATAAGATTCCCATGTGGTGGATGCAGACATTTTAATAAATAAAGAATAGAATGTGACTGACCTGATTTATACAAGTTGCATTAAAGAATATTACAAATAAGTCCTTGCAAACTTAATGGTGTTTGCAACCAAACTCATCTGTTGAAGAAGAGTCAATTTTTTACCATCTATGGACTCTGTGGTGAAAACAGTGTAGAGCTGGCTTGTTCTGCAAGTGTTCATTTCGTAGGTGAGTGTTCTTCTAAAAAAAGGTAGAAAAGCATGCCAATCAGCAATTGTAAGCAGATTGGCTAACCATAAACTGCCAAGGGCAGATAATCATATCTCTCATTTCTTATATATTCCCAACAAAGAAAAAAACGTGCTGATGCTCAGCTCATGTTACTTAGTTAAATGCACTTTATATGCAACTATTTAGTCAACTGGTAAAGATCAAAAAGAATGGTTAGTAACAAATTATAAAAAGATTAGGAATCTTGTGGGCAGACTGCCCTGGGCTTCCTTGGCATTATTCTGGCCATATTATTCTGTTAGTACAGAAAATATTAATTATTGTATATTATTTTATTTTAATGATATTAATAGTAAACAAAATCAGAATCTGTATTACATTTCTTTTAGGTCTGACATGGGCCTTTCTTTCTTGTGATGAATCTTTTTGAGGTTCCCTTGTGTCATGGTTATGGGTCAGGGACAATTCCAATGGAAATAAGTGTTTTAGACTGTGTATCTCCACAGATCTGTCTCCTTTCATTATGTCAGCTGAGCAAACCTTTTCATCACTTCCAAAATGTAATTTTGTGACCCTGCCCAGTTGCCAAAATTGCCTGGGTTTAGCTGGTTCTTAATTAGTACAACTTCATCAATATGGATTTTACTGTGATAATACATCTCATGCCGTTCTTTATACCCTTGTCTGAGGTTGAGTAAATATTCATTGTAACAATTTTCTTTAAATTTCTCTAATAATTCCTCTGTTTCTCAGAGATTCTATCAGTTTGTTTATTGTTGTTCTAGTACTGTTGTTAACTGGTATATTCTGATGTACTTTTATTTCTCCATTCACATGGGTGTATGAATGAATTTGGTGTTAATCGGATGAACCCATTGTCTGAAGACCATCTACACGTCAAGGGTCTTGAGTTAATTGACCTCTGTATATCTCTTTCGAACACTTCTTCTTGCATTGACTTGATGAGATATAACTTTGCATTTAGTTTATGATTTCTCAAGCTGGTTCATTTACTGCATTTATGTATGAATTCAAGTACCATGGCTGTTGCATTACATAATTTTGTAAGTGTAGAGAATCTCTCTATGTTTATTATTGAGGTTGTATCCATCTTGGTAGTAGTGCCAAAACACAACTCTGACCATACAACATCTTTAGCCCTTGAATTCAAACACTCCAGACTGCTGCTAGGCCAGTAAAAAGAGTCTTTTGTTAGCCATGATGGACCATGTTTCCAGAACTCCAATTTAGTCATGAACTGGTCAGGGTTAACTCCTTGTGAAATCAGGTCAGCAGGTTTCTCTGCTGATGGTATGTATTTAATGTTCATCCTTTTTTTATGATTGTTCTCAATTTGATCTTTCATGGCTTGCATATCCTTAAGTCAGTTTCTGACAAATAGATTTTTGGTTTTAGGTGTCTCAGTAAGTAACCATGATAGTACAACTTGTGCATTTAACATAATGCACACATTTTCAATCATAAAGTTTGAATATGATTTCAAAATTGTAGACAATGCTTTAAAGACTATGTATACTGCCAGTAGTTCCATGGTAGGAATGGATTTTGTTTTTAATGAAGCCATTTTTCCTTTGGTGAACACTATGTTTGAATTCCCATTTTACATTGCATAAACAATGAATCCATATGTATGCAAAGATGCATTGCAAAATGTATAAAGCTTAAAGGCTTCCTCTGTATTAATAGCTTGATGTGCGAAAGAGATGTTGGATAATGTAGACAAGTCTTCTGCTAAGGCAGACCATATTTCAAGTATATTCTTTGGAATTTCCTCATTGATTTCATAAACCAAATTTTCCTTAAAATTAACTTCGATCTTATAGTAACAAGTACATATAATGACAATGGGTCAGAAATCCTGGCTGACTGGGCTAATATCTGCCTCTTAGTCCTCCATTTTGGTTTATAGTGATCTTTGTCATTGTATCATTGTTAGGACAATAATCATATCCTAATATCTTTTCATAATCTTCATGTTGAGAAATGGTATTTTCCTCTACCATAATTGATTTAAGCTCCTTACTATTAGGGTTGCAAGAGTGTAAGTTGAAATTGTCTTCCTTGAGTCTATCAATCGCCTTTATATACAAGTTGATAAGTTTATCAGGATAATTGCTAGTTTGTTGTAGATTATCTGCATAAAAATTATTTTTGAGCATTTCAGTTCATTCATCAAGCCGGTACTGCTCTACATGATACTTTCAAATATAATTAAGAATCAATGTGATTGTGGTAAACCCATAAAATGAAGGTGTTATATCTGAAGGACAACAGTTCATCTCCATTTTTTATGAAGAAACAGAATTTGTTTTTATCTTCCTCCCTTTTAAGTTTAATCATTAGAAATGCTTTCCTTATGTCGCCTAACATAACATACTTGTTTGTTTTGAATTTTAACAATAACTTGATCATATTGTTGATCATATTTATTCCTGAATAGGCAGCTTTATTTAAGGAGCACTTGCTCTTCATTTTCAGTGAACAGTTGAAAACCGATCTAATTTTTGTTGTAGCCTGAGACTCCATTTTGAACACAGGTCTATGTGGAATCCAAAACATATTTTCCATATTCTACAAATGGTATGTGAATTCTTTCTATAATGCCTTCTTTTTCTTGCTGAAAGAATACTTTGTTATATTCTTTATGCAGATTTTTACATTCAAGAGACTGCATTGTTCTTTGACGTACTGCTAGGGCTAATTAGATGGAACAAAATTGATTTTTTTCTGTCATGTGAACTTGTATCTATTTCCGTAATAGCTGAGTCTACATCACTGGCTTCGGCCTGGACATGTTAGGACAAGTCATGACCACCTTTGACTAGGCTCTGACCAGCTTGGACAAGCTATGACCAATTTTGACCAGTGGCCTTTGAGTGGAAACGCTCGGGTCTCCCACGTTAAACGACCTTGTGTCACATCTTGATTTTGTGGGAATCAAGTAAATACCAAATACCAATTCTTGTTCAGGACATTTGGTTTAACTCCTTTATGATAGTATAATTGTTTTGACTATCTGCAGTCTTAAAATTTACTGGTTTTATCTAATGATCATATAGAAAATGATTAATCTCTCCAAAGGGCGCTATACCACTTGGTAATTCCCATGCTAAACCCTGCATACATTTAACGAATTTGGTAGAATGCATGAATTGAAATATGTTGACACCTATCAAACCTAAGATATCGACCTGGCCATGTTTATTCCTTGAAAAGGATAATCTTTTGTTCAAACTGATTAGATTTTTCTCAAATATTTGTTTTCAAAATGTTGACCAATTTGAAAACAAAATGTTTAATGATATAAACATACATTCCCTATTTCAATATGAAGACAGTAACATTAATTACATTTCTTTATTTTAGAGAACTTATAGGATTGAAAGTTATGTTGATCGATAACCACTTAATAAAAGTAAAAAAATGCTTGTAGGATTGAAAGGGATTATGAGACATTTTACTTAATGAAAATATTTTCTAGAATTGAAGTGGGTGATGTAATTATTAGTGTCTGTTCAAGAATAAGTTTTCTTCCTGAAGATTTGAATATCTGTAGACAAATATTTTACATTTTTTTTCACTTGATATTGTCGAGTTCTCATGGAAAAACTTGACATAAGCATCTATCTAGACAATCCACATTATAGAGAGAGAGAGAGAAAAAACATGTTGACAGAATCCAAATGAAAAAAAAATGATGTGGGGATACTCTGAAAATAATGTCTCCTATTTTTTTCCACATAGTCACCATGATTTGCCATGGCACATTTGTAAAAATCAGCAGTGACAAGCCACTTTTTCATATCAGTCCAGAAAACTGTGACCTTGTAGTTCAGCAGGTCATCACAGACTGACATTTGGTAGTTTTCCTAATCTTGTGTAAGTACCTATCAGACCCACTTGGCACAAATTTTGTGATATTGCAACATTGCCAAATTTGTTTTCAGTGCATTAGAGCCGGCATTCAGCTCCATACACAGATTCCTAGTTGTAATCTGTCAATTCATGCAGATGAGTATTTTTTTTTACCAGGCTGCCTTTTAGCTGTCATTCGTAACAAGGCAAAAAAAATGAAAATTTATTGGCAAACCTCTTCATCCTCTACTGCCATATACCCAACATCCTACCTCTGATATGGACCAACATACTAAAATAGGCGACATTATTTATAATTTTCAATTCAAAGTTGTTTCTATGCTTTTTAGAGATATCTTTATCTCTCCAAATTTACTTTTGGACTGGATTGTTATCTTTATCTTTGTTGTTTTTAACAGAATTTTCGTTTGAGTTTTTTACCCTATTTCATTGTCTGAAGGTTTAAGGTGAAGTATTTTTCATTATTCCATATTTTTCAATCTCTTCATCCTTCCTTTTTTTTCTGTTTTGTCCAGCATATTTTTTGGCTTTCATAAATGTAACTTGTACCTGTAGAAAACTTAAGAATATCAAGGCTGAGATGTGATAAAAAGATAATAGTTTTAAAAATATTCTCCTTATAATGGAGAATGAATAGGTTAAAATAATTTATTAGCAACATCAAGTATTTGATTGGTTCAGATTGTCTGAACAAAATTTGAAAGGTTCATGATTCTTGTCAAAGTTCTTTACTATTCTAATTTCTATTGTGTTCTTTTTCAATGTCTTAACCATTTCATTCTCCAGCCTTCTGGTGATTTATAGGGTAATCATGACCAACTCATTATACTGTAGAAATCAGTCTATTGAATGTAAAATGACAAAACTGAATAAAATAAATCCCAAAAAAATCATGTACATGTAAAAAAAAATTTTTTGCAGCTCCAGATAAAATTACAAGCACACTGCAAATATGTCGGCTGATTGGAGTACTGCAGAATTATTTTTATTCTGGACAACTGTTAAGTTTCTAACATTCTTAATATTTTAATAATTTGTGTGTCAGATGGATTATTATTTTGAACACTGTTGGTCTAGCAAAATGGATAACATGACATGATTCCACAAAATTGGTGGAAATGAGAAAATTCCATCTTTTACTTATCAATTCAGTATTTTTCTATTAACTCTCAAAAAAAAAAAAAAAAACAAACCTCCACAATGAAATGTTTTCTACATGATAACAAATCTTCATGATTTCTTTTCACTTTGTTTCTTTATTTCAGGCTTGGTTAGACACTTCAGTTGACAATGCCTCTGCTCTCAATTCCCTCAGATTATCTCATGTTTTATCAAAAGGAGGTTCTTTAGTTCAGCAAAATGGAATCATTAATGGACAGTGAGTAGAAAACTTTGATATTTATCTTGCTTTGATAGTGTGCATGGGTTAAAATATATACACACACACAGTGTGCGAGGGATAAATTATCTAAATTATGCAAAAATGAAAATAACATTGATGTCTCATTTTAACATATATTTGCCAAATTACACAAAAATATCTTGAAATACTAGAGTAAATTTATTCAATAAAATTGCCATTGCCTCAAACATGGCAGTTTAGCCATCGCACCCACTGAGATAATTTACAAGGATTTTCAAACCAGTCAAGGATTGCTAGATTCTTTCTTTTATCAGTTTGAGTCATAAATAATTTTCATTTTTGTTTATCAACTTTATTCTTCAAAGAATAATGTAAAATTGCATTTTATTCAATTATATATTCACTATTATTTGTTACTACTTATCAGGCAGCTCCTTTTACATTTTGAGTTAAATTCTGCAAGGTCAGGGGAATATGGCAAGTGGGGTAGAACAGACCAGCTACCCCACCCCCTCCCCATATTATTGTTGCTGTATGTTGCTTTGCATTGTCCTGGAGGAGAATAACCTTTTTCCTCCTGACGAGTGCAGCATTCTTTTTGACCAAACTTTTATGGATATATTACAGTTGCTGGATATATAAATGGAAAATTAGTGTTTCATTCCATTTTAAGAACTTTAAATGACTTATATCCATAACACACGATATTACCTTTCTTCCATGGAACTCAGCTTTTGGGGGTTGGTTGCAGAAATTTATCCATGTCAGTCTATTGCCTTTTGCAATGAACATTGTTGTATGTTAGTGAACTTCAAATTTAATTATCACATATGATTAGTAGTAAAGATAATACATTTGTCATTACAATTGGTTCCTAAAAACGGAAATTACTTGACTCACTCTAAAAAGGGCTCTATGAGAAAATTTTATCATGCTTCTCTAGTTGAGGTGGGCATAAAAATGAAATCATTCTACTTTCCCAGTCATAAGAACTGTTTCCCTTAACATTGTTTTTTACATTTATGCATAAACTTTTTTATTTTAATTTAAATTTTCTTTGCCTTTTATTCACATCTTTATTATCTCCTAATTCTTTATTTCCAGTGATTCTGATGATCTCTCAGACCTTTTGTGTTATGGCTGTCAGGCAGTTGTCTCCCAATTGGTGAGCATTCAAAACATTTTTATTTACCATAAAAATGAACTTTTAAAACAAAATTATTTTGCTTGAATAGCCATTTCAATCTCTGGGTGGTTTGGATAAAATTTCCTTCAGTTCTCTGCTTTTAACTGAAAATAAGTCAGTGGTCAGGCCTTAGTAAATAGCCAAGATATTTGAATGTTCTGGTCACACTGTCTTCTAGAAAAATTAATATAAGTTTTTGCTATGCGACTCAAAGAAAACTTCATCTTACCAAGCAATGGTTGGTGTATAGATATTGTACAGATTAAAGTTTCTTTAATAAAAATAATATAAGAATTTAGTATTAACTCTGGAGAACAAAATGACTTCAAAATGTATGCTTCTAGTGATCTTATATAGTCTATGGAGACCCCCCCCCTGGCTTATGCAAGTTAGTGGGTGGTGAATCAGTACTAAAGATATTAAGACAATTTCTATACTGTATAGAATTGTAGTGTTTTTTTTTTTTTTTAAAAAAAAAAAAAAAGCTTAGTTTTATCTTTATTTACTGAGAAAAGACATTATAGGAACATTAAAACAATCACATTGGCCATAAATGACCATTTTTTTTTCTTTTTAGGCAAGTGCAGATTACCTTCCACAACATATGAAAAAGAGTGAGAAACAGCAAAATCTCAGGTCTGTCATTTATCTTCCTCTATCACTAAAACCTACCCCCAGAAATTTCCTTGAATATTCTTAATTTTTATCCACATCAATAAAGTATTTGAGATGAGGCACATTTTTGGATAACTGAGGAAAACAAGCCTGTCTCAAATCAGTTACTAGTGGGTATCAAACCCACTAGTAATTAATTTGAGACAGGCTGCAATCTTGAGGATCAACCTCAACACGGTACCAAATCTATAGATGCCAATTCCTTCTTTAGCAATTAGTCTGCTTTAAACTTTTATGTAAAAGGATTTAACATAGCTTATTTCATTTGTGGATCTTCACTTTTCAATAACCAAGTTACAACTGGCCTTGCTTGATAGATCAATTTAAATTTATTTTTCATTTCATAGCTAGCAAGAGAGTACAGTTCAATGATCTGTCCATGAAACTTATTGCTCTCATATAAAAGTCATGCAACATTTTGAACATAGACAGTTTACCTGCCCAACTTGTGATGATAGGAACCTCTAAAATACTGATGTGCAAAATGTGTGTGTCCCCACAATGATAATAGCACTTGTGAGTAATTATTTTAATTTTTCTTTACAGGTTGTTGCAGAAAGAATCCATCCAGAACTTCCTCATAGATGAAAGTTAAAATTTATAATCAGACTTCCATGATTTGTCTGGCTCCACTTGACTTTACTCAGAAATCAAAGCAGTCATAGAATTTTGCTTACAGCTCATTCTCCTCCAAAACATTCTGACATTTGGGCTCACGAAGTGAAAGAGCATTTTCATTATTTATGCTAATTATGAAAAGGGGGTGGTGGAAATGCAAAGAAACAAACTTAACAAATTCAGGACCTTTTATTCAACAATTTCAGCATACACACTTACAAAAAGAAATGGGGGTGGGGAGACGGCCTAGGTATGATTTTGGTGGAAATTGACTTTCTTCGAGGAATAAATTTTATTTTTAACAGTGAAATTTCTCTCTGCAAGACTCTGGCTGGAAAAAATATTAGAATTGTTAATCTTGGTTTCACTAACAAGTCTGTTACTCTTCTCCAGCTCCTGTAGATCGCTTGTTCTGGCGACGCTTTCGGGGAGAGACCTTTGGGGTGCCTCGTCTTGGGGACTTGTCTACAAAAAAAAAAAAAGAAGTCATTTTGCACAGATTACAACAAATATTCTGTTAGTGAGGATGAAACTCACTGGGGGCTTCACTATCAGTTTTATACGCTTTGTAATAAGTTAAATGCTATACAATTATAGCCTTGCAAAACTATCTTGTGAGGAGCATTCACAAAACAACTGAGGCATCCTTGCTGCAAGATATTCTAATTATAACATTGTAGCTTTTTATTTTAGTCTGGTTCTTGAAATGATCAAAAGGTAATTTTATCTATGAAGCATTAGATGTGAATGTTGTTTCCAGTTCTACATAGGATAATTTTCTAATAGAATGCTATCAAATTTACAATGAAAAAGACATTCAGCTGCTTGCAAGCTTTTCATGATTCTCAAGGCAATAGTGAATGTTATCAAGATTGAACTCGGGGAAAGTATGCAATAGTCTTATAAACTGGTCCTTGAAATATGCACTTCCAGGTTAAAAAACAAAACTGATATTCATTTAGGCTGTGTGTTTGAGACTCTTGGCTTTATTTTTATAAAAAGAAATAACTTTCTGCAGGATCACATCATTTGTTGGTTCAAGATTCACCTGTAGTTGATATCCATCCCAGTCTTATTCAAAATGGGCAAGGATGTTGGTAGGGCAGTTAGGGTCAACTTTAGGACCACCAAGAAAGGGAAATGTTAGTGAAGAATGAACCAGATGTATGGAGGCATAACTGAGCAGTAGTTACTGAAGAAAAGACATGTTGGGTGCTGGTGGCAGCATTACACAATGTTTTATTTGTGGACAGTCAGTGCAAACATTGATATGAAGACAACTATGATTCCAATCTGAGAAGGTCCAAATTTTGTTAATGGCAGAATCATTAAATAAAGTATTATATATTATTGCCTTGTCAAAAATGGTAATAAACTATAATAAATAAAAAAAAAATATCAAAGTTTCATTGTAATAAAAATTGGAGAAAATTTATTTAAAAAAAAAAAAAAATTACTCTAAATCCAGAGATTTTTTGGCTTTGCAGATTACTGCTTCTTTGATTATTCTATTTTTTTTTTCTATTCCCTTTCAGTAAACCAGGTGACAGGGTGGTGCAGTTATAGAATAAAAATAAATTAAATATTAGAAGCAAAGATCACATAAAATTTAAAGGCTAGCTTAATGGATGTGTCACCTAGTGCTGTTATTCAGGTTGGAAGATCAAATACCTAGAGAATTTGTAAAAATATTTTAAGGGATTCTATTCACCAAACAATTTCATCTTGACAGTACACTCGGCAGGGAAAAAGTTTAAATTCTACTACCTGTATTTTTATCACCTCACTCAGCAAAAATAAATACTCACTCAGTTCTTGCAGCATTTCCTTTGGGAGCCACTCGTAATCTACATCATTCTTCTCGGTTCCAAGCTCCACAGTTACTCGTGGTTTTATTGTGCGAGTTTTTCTCTGGAAACAAATAGGAAAAAATTTAAAGAAAAAAAGTGAAGTCTATCTGAACCGCCCCATCCCCAATGAATTGTTTAATTGCTTGTGCTGAATTTTAAAAGATGTCATATTGAAAGTTGAATAAATTTAATTTTCCTGGTTCATTATTCTTACTGTTTTTTTTGTATTTTTTAAAAGAATCATTTCTAGCTGGAAACATCCTGAACAACATTGTATGCAAGTGGTTTTGGATCCAAATCGATTATGAGTGTTTATTGTAGAAATGCCAGCTTTTGGGCTGTCACATTGATTTCATTACTGCAAATATGCTTTTCTGGCAGTCATCTTATAGTAAATGGGGTTTTCAAGGCAATTGGTACTTGAAGTGTTTATTTAGTTAAAATAATTGAAAGTGCCTGCAACGATGGTTACTAAATATGAAAAAGTTAATTCTTCAAAACATTTTATGAAGAAAGTAGGAAAAACAAGAATTTTAAAATATATTCCAATACATAAAAAAAAAAAATAATTGCTTTTCAGTTTCATAATACAATGTCTATTCCATAATTTCTAAGATCAAAAAGTTTTATTTATGTCAAATTGCAGAAATAGAGAGGATACTTCAAAGAAATTGGCTTAGTCTTACTGGATACATTGGGAAAATAATCTAAAGATTATATGTACATAAAATTAATTAAATTTATTGTGGCACTCAATGACCAGAAATGTATTCTTACACTGAACAATATATCTTAAATAAGGGTTGGGTCAACACATGCCAAAAACAGCAATCCCGATAAAAAGATCATGTATTTGCATTACTTCTGTTAACTTAAAAAAATTCCCAGCTGGTATTTGATCAATCCTGTCTTTTTCATCACTACATGCCAATAAAGCATATGTTGGCTTAAAAATTCCAAACAGTTGTGGCTCTTGTCATCAACAGGACAGGTTAACTTTCTTGTGTTATTCTCTCATTAGTAGATTTGAAAGTATCATCATTTCCATTTTTTTTGTATACAGCATACCTGCAATGTACAGACATTTACCCAAAGTCTATGTGCTGACATGTGTGGATCTTCAAATCATAAGGTAAACAGCCTGAGAGGTATTATTAAAATTTAGAAAAGTTGTAAGTGGCTTCTTTGTTGTGATTTTCCACTATTTCATTGAATAGATCAACTTAAAATAAAGTTATATAGTGAAAGTAGTTGCATATATCCTACTAGGGTCAGTGTTCACTCCTAGATCATATACCACTGCTATGAGAAATGATTTTCGAAGTAGGTACAACTTCCAAGAAATCTTTATACTTTCCCAGTTCATGCTTTATAATGAAAAAAAAATTTTCACCTTGAAACAGAAAATTTCTCAAATGATAAATCTTTATATAGAAGAAATTACAAGGAGACTTATAATTATGAAGCAAATAATCTACCATGGAACAATGGTTAAAGAGCTTGCATATCAATTCAGTAGTGTATAGTTCAATCCTTGTAGGAACCTCACTGAGACTTGTGCCAGATTAAGCTATACTGAATAGCTACCTGGAGCCATTCAGAATTTCCTTTTTGAGGTGTGCTGAAGTTCATTGTCTGATTCAGATCTCAAAATCAATATTCTGAGGTTTGGTTATTGAAATACTGATTTGAGGAAATGGGTTGGACCGAGAACTTTTTAGCATCCCTTTATAAGTCTCAAAAATTAGTTTTATATTTAAGATGCTTTTCACAGTTTTATAGAAGTCTTCATTAGTAAATGTACTTGCAGTAGAGAGTGGTCTTACTGTATTTGTGAGTAAGATATATCACATGTATGTGTATGCACAAACACAACCTCAGAGAAGGTGATACTTACTCCTAAAGAGGCAAGAAGTTGTTGGGCTCCAACCAATACCAAAACAATAACAGCCGTTAGAAAAACATAAAGGAAGAAGCTGGAAAAAGAAAAAAGTCTACATTTTATAAAAAGTTTATGGATCTCTTTATTATTATTATTATTATTATTTGGGTTGAGATGAATAATAGAGTCATAACAACCCATTTACAGTCTGATGAAAGTTATGCCTTACTTGAAGAGGGTCAAATGATCTAGTGTATACAGATTTAATTAAATACAGAATTTAATGAATTGATTTAAACACTATTATATAAATTATAGACTATATATTTGAAATTACTGTGAAAAGTTGGTTTGCCAGTCTCTTTATTCAGAAACCATTCTTATGGTATTGGCATATTTACAAGAGACTCACAAGATATGATAGTATGTAGACAAGAAAAAAAACTTAGAGAAAGTGATATTTAATTCTTCAAAATAAAATGGTTAAAATTTGTCAAGGAGGAATGCTTACGTCTCTCCATCGAGGCCATCATCTGCTTCAACAATATTGACAGTTTCATTGAAAACTGCTGTCTGGAAAATGTTTCCATCCTATGGGCAAAGGAGGAAAGAATACTTGTATATCAATAAAAGAAAAATAACCATTTTGTAAATAATCAATATTAGTTTAACTGGAATATTAAGAAAAAAATATCAATCACTTGATTATTGATTCCCTATATACTTATAAGTTTCATGAACAAGGTTTATAAATAAAAACATTTTGTTTGAATCTAAATTAATTTGGGGGGACATTTTGAGTGTATATTTTTTCTTTCTAAAATGTTGCATAAATTATACATTGAAATGTCAGTTATTAATTCCTTGTCAAGATTTTCAGCCATGATTTATGGGAGGAACAAAGTTTTTTTTTTTTTTTTTTTTTAACATTTCACCCCAAGCAAGGTGATAAAGTCACCAAGATGCAAGGGATTACTGAGAGTGAAAGAAACTGGAGAAAATATTAAAGAGAAAAGACAATGAAAGAACAGAATTCAAAAAGATATTACATGAGGGTGCAATTAAATTTTTTAAGATGATAGTTGGCTCGAAAGCAAGAGGTTAGAAGTGAGTTCTACAAGCGTGAAGTGTGAGGGAAGAAATTGTTAGCATAGATCTCATGGTTACATCCAGCTACTTCAACAGTAAAACTAGACCATGTAGCCAATCTAGCATCGCATTTAAATTCGTGAAGTTGAAGGACCAAAGAGGAAAGATCAGTACAATTACCATGAAAATATTTATAGGAAAGGCAAAAAGAAGCTATGTTATGATGGTGGGAAAGTGACAGACGTAGAGATGATGTTTTAAGACCAACAACATTGCAGATTCTTTCTATTTTGTCAAGAATCTGTAGATATACAGTGTGCGATAGAAAAATTGTCTAAATTATGCAAAAATGATAACACAGACATCTCATTTGAAGTTCTATTTACCAAAATTACACAGTAACAAAGCTCAACTGCAACCTACACATAATAAGAGTGTTGCAGTCTCGGGAGTTAGGCGGTCAGATGTAAGGGGTGATGTGGTTGCAGAAATTGTCTGACAGCCATGATTGCACCATGCCACATAAGCATGAGAACCCAGAGTCCTGTTGCCAGACATAGGGTCTTCCAGCAGCCACCCTCTTGACTCAGGGCAGCACTCCCTCTTCAAGGCACTTGATGTAGGCCACCATGTGGAGTTTGCAGCCTTCATCAACAAATTCAGGAATTCTTTTCTCATCAGAATAATTAGAGTAAATTTTCCATGCTGCTGTACCTTCATAATCACCATTAGACTCATCTACCTCTTTCCAAATCCTTTGTACTGTCCTCAGATTGACATCCAAACACTGAAATGTTCGTATTGGAGCTTCCAGTGCAAATGCCAAGCAGTGCGGTATACTTCTTCCAAATTTCTAGCCGAGTGAATTGTGTCATGGTGTTCTTTTTCTCACAGATGATACCCAAGTGACCCTACTATACTGTGCAGTTGACAAAAACAATGCACATACACAAAATTAAAAATGGCGACAATTCACCCATCAGACGTGACAGCAATAGTTGATGAATGGTAGACTTATAAAGGTGTAAGATTGTGGCAAGAAAAATTGTCTAGAATGACAAACATAAAAACTTACCTCATCTTGGTAGTTGATGTTGATAACCAGGCCAAAAGGCCTAGCATGTAGAGCTTCATTGGGGATAAATTCATATTCAAAGCTGGCTTGTCGTTTGGGTTCTATAACCTGGTTATAGTGGACATTTGTGAACTGGAAAAAATAAATGGTAGAATAAAAATTCAAATACTATATTCATTAAACCTTTCTATCTATTGGTAGATATATTCCAAATCATATCCATAAAAACCAGTGAAAAGTGTGTCCAATTAACTATAAAATGAACCACAAAATTAAACTATTTACAGAAACACTTGAGTAATCTTGTTGAGAGCATTCAATGCACCTGAATATAATTGGTGATATTAATTGATCACGAAACCTTTCTTCTTAAGTTACATTACTTTACAGACTCAAAAATTGAAGTACAGGATCTTATTGGCTTACTAGTATGATTAGGATCAGACCATACACAGGTTCAATAGATTAAATGGTAATGGTAATATTAGCCATTTCTTTATGAGTAAACAGTAGGCATTGACTGAGCAACCATTATGGTTGTTAGTCGAAATTTATAAAATCTCGATTAAAACAATTTTTCAGGAAAATAGGTTAAGTCCATTAGTTGTTATCACTCTTTCCAGTATTGATGGGGGCTTCCACCATTGGTCATTTGACTTAACCAAATTGGGTGTTAGTTGTGTTTAAGTTAGAGTATTTGGATAAAATTACAAAAAGTAACCGAAGTCAGTTGTAGTTTAAATATTTGACATTTCACTTAGTGTTAAGTCTTCATGGCATATTCTTGGCGAAAGAAAAATTCACTGATGATAACGAAAAAAATAATACATTGTTTAAAGAGTACCAATTACACACACATTAAACGTAACCCTATGTTTGTAATATTTGCATTAATTCCTGATCCATGACAATTCTTTTCTTCCTGGTTTTTACTGCACAAGAAAAAGTACCAAAATGTAGCCAAACAAATATGTAAAAATTTTGAAATTCAGTGTTTACTAAAGTTCCTTTTTTTGCCTAACTAGAACTGTCATTATAATTAGCAGAGTGAATGAATATACAGTAGTGGGAAAAGAATTATCTCACCCTCAATCTGTTTAATAAATAATACTTGTAATGTTACTTAATATATAATTTGTACAATTTAAAAAGTAAAACAGTCCGAGTCATTGGGAATTTATGAAATAAATAAGGTAGAAATTAAAGGATTAACATCATATCACTTTCATTGATATTAGATGGCAAAACAGGATTAATATGTAATTACAATTCCTCCTGTTATAGTGCAAACTTTTGCCTTGCTCATTATTGGTTAGGGGTCACAAGTCAAATTGTGTGCACCACAAAATCTGACTATGTGAAATTACCTATTCTGAAAAAGCTAACCTGCCGAGAAAAAAAAATCAAAAAAAAAATCTCATCACAAAAATCCTCAAAAGCATTTGTTGGAACTCAAAAAAACTTGTGGCTGAAAGTAGAAAAATTTTGTTGGCTAAGCTCGATTTATTTTCCTGGAGAATTACTTACATTCTGAATATAGAATGTGAAATCTTGTGGATATCTGAAAGAAGCCTCCATGGTATCAATCACAAAGTTCTTTTTGCCATTGTTTGTGAAACCCACCAACACACGAACCACCTTTCCAGCTGGTAAATCTGAAAATTTAAAATTTAGAATAAAAGATTAATTCTAAAGATGACAAATGATTATTCTTTAATCACTGGTCAATACCAAATTTATTGTCTAAATTTTTTTTTTTTACCTGATTTAAGAATTTTAATGTGCTGAATCCAAAAATCACATTTGTTTTGCTCAATCAGGTCAACTTTTTGCGTGGTAGTCTTTAGTTTTTTTATATTGTCATGTTCATTAAGATATCTAAATATGCAACATATTTCACACAAAATTAATTATTATGTTAATTATAAACTTATTAATTTTATCCCATCAGAAGTATTTTTAGCCAAAATAGCTTCATAAATATTAAAACATGCCTCCAAAAAATTTATAAAACAATAACACGCAATAAAGTGCTTACATCTCAAAACACATTTAAATTGTACAATAGAATACAAATCAGAAAGGTTGCTTCATTAGTCATTATAATTTGGGTATACAGCCAAAACATTGCACGGATGTAGTAGGAAACATACGTGTGACTTTTTAGGGCCAATTAGGAATAAATAAAATTATACAATTCAGGAGCCAATTTCTCAAGAATAATGGTAAAAAATCACAATGTTTGACCCCAATGACAGCATCTCTCAGATTCCACTAAGGGCCATGTCACTAACTGCTGATATTCAAGACCTCATTTGCTTCCACAAACACTATCAAGAAACAATTTCAGCAGCACTGTTCAAACCTCAAAGAGACCACCTTCAGATGTATAAGTATTTTCATATTATATGATGCAATTTTTTTTTTAGTTCTTGATATAAAAAAAAACTCTGAAAACATAAATGCATTAACTTATGTCGAATTGAGATTTTTATTTTACTGGTGAACAAGACGGCTTTGACCAGAAGACCTTGTAAAAAGAAGCCTGGCATATTTTGCTACATCTGCAGCAAATATACCATTGTTTCTAACAGGAATCAAGTTTCATACAGTATGCTTATTTTCTTTATTTTGGTATAAGTGTACTGTACAGATATACAGTTTCTGCACAAAATTGGAGACTGTCCACTTACAGCAGCAAGCTATCATTGAAAAGTGTTCTGCTGCACAATAGCAACCAGTTTGCCTCTGTACTTCTCACTCACTAGACATTGAAGGAGAAATATGAAGCAGTGAAGTATGTGCTGGAGAAAAGCATGAATGATTTACGTATGTTGACCTAAGATGGTGAACTTTTTGTTGGAACAGTCTGGGTTCACCAAGTACCCATGCTTTCTGTGCATGTGCGATAGCATTGCACAAAAAAGGACTGGCCTGTTCGGGAGGAATTGAACAAACGTCATCAATAAGCCTCTGGTGGACAGAGACAGGATACTTTTCACACTACTGCACATCAAGCTTGGCTTGATCAAGCAGTTCACAAAGACTCTGGACAAGGATAGTGGCTGCTTCACTTACTTGTGACAGACTTTTCCAGGATTGACAATGGAGAAGTTGAAAGCTGGCATATTTGATGGTCCTCAAATCTGTCAGCTCGGTAATCTAGAGCTTGAAAACGCCAATGTACAAAGTAGAACTGGAAGCATGGAAGGGTTTTGTTCTGGCCATGAACTATACAGAACTTGTCATCAATATGCTGACTATTTATTCTCACATATGGATTGTTTTCCTGATAATCTGGGATCAATGAACAAACAGTGGGGAGAGATTCCATCAGGACATGAAAAAAAAAGTATCGGGGATGCTGCAATGCAGTCATGATGTTTGATTACTGCTAGACTTTGAAGTGAGACACCCCTGCCGTAGATCATTCTAAGGGTTTGAATAAATGGAATTCAAGCATTGAATTTTGAACAATGACATAACATGTAATTTAAATGTACTTATATTTATCAATGTATACTATTCAATTTATTGTAATTGATGTTTGTAACATTTAACTAATAGTGTTAACGTTTTAAGAGAAAAAATCTATGTATGAGAAGTATGAAAAAAAATTCAATCAATAATATCACTAAAATGTAATTGATTTAGATCGGATTTTTAAAAACTCAACAGCACAAAAACATGACCTGATCAAGAGAAATGGCTATCATTTTCAGATTCAGCAGTGAAAAATTGCTCTAAATCATTTGGAAAAACAAACAACTTAAAAAAAAATTTGCTGCCCAGTGAAGGCTTAGTTCTACTGTTTATTGCTGTACATTATCAGAGCACTCAAATAGAATTAAATCAGATTTTTTTGAGGGATAACTTACATGATATAGAAGGAAGAGGATCCCCCACTCAAACAAAAAAAAAAAACATTAGAATTAGCCAGCACTCCTGCTAATTTCTAAGATGAGGTTTTATTACTATTATTGTACCACAATGCTCACTAGTTTGCTATATCCTACTTCATGTAATTTTAAAATCTATGGAAACAGGAAGTGTTTCGCTGAAGTATTTGATAAGATGAACACCAGGCAACAAGAGATATTCTTGTAATGCACACACCAAAACTGAAAACAAAAAGATGGCCATTTTTTAATAATATAATTTTTTTTCTTAGCATTAGAATGAATGAGGCATTCTTACAATGTCTCATTCATTCTTTCCAGTCAAAGGCTAACTTGAGTTAGTTGATTTTCATAAGTTCTATCCTATGAGACAAAGATAGTGAAATTGTGACAAGACAGAGCCTTGTTGTCTTGAGTTTACCATAAAAAAAACAATCTACCCTCAAGATTCTGCTTTTTGTCTTCAGATTTAAGTCTTCCTCTCAGGATGTGTTGTTAGTAGGGAATTGTTCAAAATAGGACAAAGGACAGACAGATCCTGGGATAGTATATATGCAAGTTTTTATTAATTTCTTTCCACTATGTAATGTATTCCAAATAACCCTCTCAGTCTACCCTACATTGCACTAACCTTTCAGTTCCATTAGTTCTAGCTAAGAAATCTAAAGTAGGACCACATGATTTACATTATCTATCAATCCACATTTGGCCAATTAGGAAATCTTAACTATAAATTAAGGCTTGATATTAAGCAGACATTTTGCAAAACTGGCCCCAAAATAAGTGTTCTGAAGTACTTTAATTTCCTAGTAACCCTAAATATTGTACATTTCTGAGGAGAAATAGCTTATAATCAATCATTTTTCAGGAATTATTTCCCCCCACTTTTTTTTTTTGCTGAAATAAAATTGTTTGCTAAAACAAACTGTTCCAAATTTTTATTTTAACTCCTGTCCCTTTTCAAATTTAATTGCTTTTATTTTACAAGAAAAAGAAATCAAAGATAAATTTAATAATAAACTAACAGTAAAATATTCAGTATACTTTACTTTCTTGTAAAAATGCACCATATCTGTAGTGTCACACTGAATTATTCTTTCAGATTCATCCTCAGTTATGTTTTTTTTCCTCAACATTTTGGTTAATATATCTTTTGGCCTTTTATAAATGCCAGTCATACTTGGTAATCTTCAAGGGAATTCTGAAGCCATTATTTTCTCAATAGGTGAATGATCATATGGGGGTAAGTTGAAACATGTTGAAATAAATGTGGTTGGATTGTGACTGGACCAAATGAATAAGAATAACAGAAGTATGGGTGCCTATGTCTCAAATTTGCAATCTTAGTGAGCATTTGCCATTTATACTTGCGGCCATGAGCCAGACTAGTGTCCATGTTCTATTTCTAAGAACCACCCCCAATTTGTTTTCACTATTCTTAAAAACACGCACCAAAGAGGTCACTTCTGACAGTAGGATATTCTGCTGGTTACCCTCCAATTTGTGGGTTAAGGTTAATAAAAATTCAACTGTATGGATGAGAAAAGAAGGTGTCAGAATTTATTTTATTCTGTAACTTTAGAAAGATCTTGAGTAATAAAATACAATTAAAGTTTAATGTTATATACAATCATGTTATGGAAAAAGCAGATAGAAAAGCACACAGTGTGTGTGTGTGTGTGTGTGTGTACACACACATAACATACAATTCAGTACATGACTTATGTTCAGGTTGCAGATATTTATTAGATTAAGTCAACTCTGGTATAAGAACAACTTTGTTTACTTTAGCCAGGATCAAACTCCTTATTAATGAGTGATCTGCTTTGAGCTAGTTAATTGGTTAATTTAATGTTATGGGGGAGGAAAAAATATCCCCCCCCCCAAAAAAAAAGAAAAAAGGACCAGTATGATGGTTACAGTTATTCTGTACTCACCTGACGACACAACTGGCTTGATAAAGAGAATGTATGTGTCAGCATCTGGAGATGAGGTAATGGGTTTTTCTTCATCATCATCCTCCTCTTCTCCACCCTGAAAGAGAGAAATCAAACTTTTACAATAATGTGGTTTTTCTTCAAAGTTTGGATTTCTTTTTTATATAAAGTGCCCTGGAATAGTACATGAAGTTTATCACTAACCCTGCCACAATAAATAGATGTTATGTGCTTACCCTTTAGTTGGGATATTTAAAAAAAAAACAAAAAAAAACACCTTATCTGTGACAGCAGATTCTGTTTCCGTTGCTGTTTCCTCAGCAGCACCCTCATCAGTCTCTACAGTAGCTTCTTCTTCCTCACCCTCAACTAAGTCAGCATCTTCAGCCAAAGCAAAGCCCTTTTGGTAAGCACCTGAAAAATATTATGGAAAATTAATTGTAAAACTTACACATATAAAGGGTAGGTGGGGTTTAATAACTTGTGGCAAAATAAGAGATCAATTGATTGGGATTTGCAGGGATTTTTGGAAAAAGAAGACAAATAAGATTTCATGTGAGCATCGGAAGACCGATACTCAGACACAACATTGAGATATTATTTGGAAATTAAAAAATATTTGACTGCACTGCCCAAAGCTGGTTATGGCATTTTAAAGGTAGTGAGTTGTCCTTAGAAAGCCCAAAATTGGATGTCCATCAGTTGTAAATTATGATGCTTTAGAGTACTCACAACCTCAATTAAGAGGTAGTTAGAATTAGGAAGTCACATGGCAGATTTTTTATCCTAACAGAGAATCATCATCCTGGCCCATCTATTTGATACTCAAATGCAAGTAGATGGCAGATGCTCAAAGCCAAAGCATGAATCTAAATATAAATAACCTGGTCATTTTTCTTGTATACTATTCAAGTATACTTATTACTCTGATTATGAATGACCCAACTGATGTATGTGAAATGGCCATAAATATAGACCTCCTCTTTAAGGTTGGCAAAGGTGTAATATGTCCAACACTTGAAAGACAAAACAAAAATACTATATTTTTTCCTATAATTTATTTTTTATTTTTTTCATGATGCTGCACACAATTTTCTTGTTGAAAAGTATAAAAAAATAAAAAATGTACAATTAATTATATTTCCTATCTAATATTTTTAGTTCAGATGAGCTACACTGTTTAGTACCACCAGCTCACCAGCTAACATTTACAGTTAGGACTACCCATCCTACATCTATGGAGTTGAATTAATCACATTCCCTCTGTATTTCAATTGTAAGGAAGTTCCACTCAAACAGTGCCTCCACAACACCAAGAACTGCTTGTGAGAAATAAGGTGGACAACCTTGTACTCAAGTAACCCGCAGAGGAACTGCTTTCTAAATTACAACCAATAGCTGAAGGTTTGGATAAAATTCAGTGATACATGCACCATTACTAAAGCAGTGGATATTTGGAAAGAATTGTTCAAGAATTTGAAAAAGCACTTGAACCAAAAAACTGAATTCATCAAATTCCAATTTCTTGACAAAATGATTCATATTTATTTTCAAGTCATTAAGCAATGAGGAAGTAAATATGTTGGAATATGCCAGTGAGAAATATTCCATAATTGTTCCCATTATTATAAAGTTGCAAGTGAAGTTTCCTCCCTTGCAGGTATTTAAATTTGCAGACACCATAAGAGCCTGCTATAGAATGATGGGATTCTTATACAAGTGTTTTGAACAGTGATATACTTTCTACAGTTAAGCAACTGTCAGCAGTGGCCTCATCTGCCACTGAGCAAGTTTTCTCTTCCTATGGACTGATGCTGCTAAATATCATGCTACGAAGGTACTTGGCAGAAGTTGTTCTTCCAGTGGCTGTGGGGGTCATCTCTAGTTTGCAGATGGTGGGTCGAACTATTAAATGACCCTGGTAGGATGATCATCTGAGTCAGCAAATATTGTGCTGAATGATGGTGTAGAGGAAGTTCAGCTGGCTTTTAATTCCACAGAAATTCTCATTGGACTCCCTTGATGGTCCTGAGGGTGTGGGATGCAAGCTATGACAGGCATTTCAAACTAAGAAACTCTCTGGATAAAAATAGAATAGCAAAACTCCTGTTTCTGTTCAAAACGATGAATGTAAACACTGCTCATACTGAAGAATTTGAACATGCTTAAGCATAATAAGCAAGGCAATTATTAACTGAATGGTTCAAATTTTATTGTTCAAATATATCTAACACTTTCATTCCTTCCTTCATGAAGTTACATGAATAATAACTTGTGATTTAAGCTAGATCTTTTCTAAATCTTTTGCTTTAAACCAAGATTTATTATTATTATTATTATTTTTTTACATTAATTTAAATTGAACCCTGTTTATCTCAGGTTCAAATCTTCCTAGTCATTCCCAAACTCACTTTATGGTTTCCAATTATTTTTAATCTCTTCTTTCTTTTACTTATACTCAACACATAATTAGTATCCCTGTGTTTTTTTTTTTTTTTTTTTTCAGTATAATCTTATTTCCTGCTTCTAATTGTCATCATACATCCTTATGCATTAAAAAGCTGAACCAGAGTTACTACCCTGTTATATACTTAAAACTTCTTGGTTGTAAACTAATATTCAAAAAAGGTTTTCTTTGTAGTCCAAAACATTACTCCACCTCCCAACTTCTGTCTATGAAGTTGTGTTGATCAACTATTTCATGTCTTTAATATTTCTTTTTAATATTCTTCATGCTTACATTTGCAATACCATCTTTTCAAATATTTTCTTGCTGGTTAATTGACCTTTAAATTTAAAGGTCTTGTGATATTCTTAAACCCAGTTTTCCTGTTCTTTGTAGATATTTTCACTTTTTTTTTATGGTTCTCTAACCTGTTAACTTTCCCACAATTTTCAATGTTATTCTCATTTAATAATTTTACAATCTCATTTCTATATTTTTTAGAAATCCATAGTAAACTTATGCATATTTGTTTATATATGATAAACAAATCTCAGCTTGCATAATCTCACTTCCAAATAATTGTAAATATTTCTAATAAAAACAAACAAGTTGAAACTCATTGTATATTTATGATAAATATATCTAAATATTTAATTTTTTATTTTTAAATAAAAAGCAATTCTGGTTGGTTAATACCAAGTTTATTTAAAAAAAAATAATGACTTGCATATTACATTCACAGTGTACACTTTCCTATATTACACAAGAAACATTTGGTTCAAACAGCAATAAAAAATATTTCTTTATATAAAAATTGAAGAAAAAAAAGAATCTTGACAAAATATCTCTATATAAGCTTTATAAATATATCACCAAACATCAAAATTAGTTATTACTAGTGAGTTTCATCCTTACTGACTGTTCTATAAATTGTTTTGTGCTTAAGTTTGCATAGCCAACAAAAAAAAAAAAAAAAGGTTTTTAATGCCATCTAAGATTTTGCAAAGATTGTTCATGGAATACATTTAAACTGACTACTCAGCAGAAAGGATAAATATATACAACTTCAGGTACATTGGCTTAAATCTTCAAGTGACTAAGATTCATATGTTGGTACACCAAAAACATCCAAATTCAAGGTAACATTTCCTTGAAAAAAGAAAATTTAAACTCAGGATTTAAGATTTTTTGTACATCATGTAATCTGATTGGTTACAAAACAACCAATCATTATAGTTAGGTTGGGCAGTAACACGTATATAGAAACAACTAAATTTTCACAGTGGAGAGAGCAAAAAAAAAAAAAAGAACACTAGCGAGAACAATATCTATTGGTAAAATTAGTTGGTGTAGTGGAGAGTTTGAGTATTTTTTTTTTTATTATGTTAGGGTATTTATAATTTTGGTCAGTATGTATTCTTCAGGATGAACTGACAAAAAGAAAAAAAGAAAAAGTGTTTCATGTTTCTAACATTTACTACTTAAATATTGAAACAGGCCATACCTGTAGTCTTTATAGACAAGTGAAACACTAAAATTAACAAGTTTATAAGTTATTGTTATTATACCAAATTATTTTTACCATTCATCATGTTTGAGGTGAAAAAAAAAAGTGAGAAGATTGATTTTAGCATTCAAGGTTTTCTGAATGGAGCTTAGGTTATTTCTACTTTGGAAACAGTTTAATCCTAATATAAAAATTAGGACTCAGAGCAGGCCTTTTTTCTCTCTGCAATATAGTAAAAAACCAATAAGGCCAAGTAATAAAATCCATGTGACAAATTAGAAAATGTCATTTAGAGGTTATATTAGATTTTGACATGAGGCCTTAGCAATAATAGAAGATTTCTGCCCAAGTTTTTCCCTTTCCATTCAACCAAAGACCATCACCTGTCAGTGTTCTAAAAAAAATATGTAATACATTTGCATAAATCACTATAGGTCAGTCCTTGCATGTTTGCCTTCATTGCTTGGGTTAGAGTTAGTTAAATTAATATAAATTCTATAAGCAATGAAATGTCTGCATTAAAATACTCTTCCATTATCACTATATTACACATTTCATTCAGTTTGGACACATTTGTTAAAGTGACAAGCTTTGTAATTAAGCTGTAGAACAAGTATAAAGATCTGTCAGGAAATAAGGTTAGCTTTTAAGTAAAAAAGATGAGAGAGAAGAAATATACCAAATAAGAGTTATAAGATCAGGACCATTAAGAAATATGTCAGCTTTGTACAGACATGACATAATTCCAACAATATATATATATATTGTTTTTATATATATATATATAACAATAAAAACTATATATATATATATATAATATATATATATAAAAATAAAACAAAAAACACACACATAATATAGAGCAGGGTTAGGGAAATTTATCAGGTCTTGGCCATTCATTAAACTTTTGTGGGTATGACTGTGGCAGAGTACTGGACCATTAAACACAAGGTCTTAAATTTCAGCTTTAATAAAAAAAGGTTGGTAATACACAATGGATTGTCTAAGAAATTTCACAAATTAATAAATACAGCTGTTTAAATTCTAGAGCAGCACTCAAGGGGAATGATGGTTATCCAAACTGCAGTTGTGGTATCTTAATATAGATGGAATTTTAACATTTGCATTCTTGTTAAGACATTATTCCATTTCTATTAGTATCTCAGTTAAAAAGAACAGTTTCACCAAAACCATCAAATCTGTTAAGAGCTGAGAGATAGAAAGAATTTGCTTTTAATGTCATAGGGTGTTTTTATTGCATTTTATTTGGTTGGGTATTAAAATAATTAGAAATATTAGAAGTGTTATTTATCCAAGTGGAATTGCAAGAATTCAGAGATTGAAATGAATACATTCAAATCTGGTCCAAGTCGAATGATCCTTTAATGATTTCAGTACCAATGTTTTTCATTTGCACCAACATGTAGGTTCAAAATAGGATTCCCCAAAGATTAATATTACTGAAAATTAGGTAATAGTCACAGCAGAATGTGAAGAACAAAATGAAATAAAAAAAAGTTATTTTGTAATTAATGGCAAAATGTCTTAACTGAAACTAATTTGCTTACCTATGACAGCTCTAGGTATCTACATTCAAATAAGACAAACATGCATCTTGCATTATTCAGTAAAACTTAGGTCCAAATTTTTCATATGCTAAATAAAAAAAAAAGTTTTATACAGACACATAATATCATTGTATGCAAAAGGTGGTCATGAACTGTGGTTAAAAACTCAATTTTAGTTAAGCTAATTTCACACATTATGAAATGGACAAAGTCTGACAATTATTTTAAGACATTTTTATGTTTATACATTTTTTTTTTTATAGATACAAATATTTAAGTAAATGCTCTGTTTATAATAAACAGTATTAACAACATTTACCGGCCTGAATGTCTGAGAAATTGTCATAAAAAATGTTTATTATAAAGCATTTACTTAAATATTTGTATCTATAAAAAAGAATGTACAAATATAAAAATGTCTTAAAATAATTGTCAGACTTTGTCCATTTCATAATGTGTGATGTCATTTGTTTACATTTGGATACTCATTGAGCAGATACAAATGCACTGGAGAAGATCATCGAAAATTGAAGTTTAAAAACAGTAAAATCGACTTTGCTAACCGAAAAGCTCCTCTGTGGCTAAATGGGTAAAAGCACATCAGGCTATATGACAGTTCCGTATAGGATACAGATTCGATTCCTGTTGGAGGACGCATATTTTCTATGACAATTTCTTGGGCATTCAGGCCGGTAAATGTTAATACCGTTTATTATAAACAGCATTTACTTAAATATTTGTATCTATAAAAAAAAAAAAAAAAGTATGTATAAACATAAAAATGTCTTAAATTAAGCTGATTGGTATGGATCAGACTGATCATAGTTTGAGTAAATAATTTACCATTTCATGGTATAATGGTACCAAAGACTACTACTTAAAAAAAAAAAAAAAAGAAAAGCAATTTGAATACACCAATGAAGCTGTTAAGTGCATCTCTCAAGTGAAAAATTTTTGACTTTAGGGAAAAAAAAAAAAAATAAACAAAAATGTTGAGGTTGCCAAGTTTTATAATAATGGAGTTTGTTACAATATGTTTATTATAAAGGCAGGAGACAAACACACACTAAGAGAATGTTATTTTCCACTATTACACAGCAATAAGATGTTCAACATCAGATGGATATAACATTTTCAGTATTTTACCTATTATTAAGTGCTAAACAGTACAGCATATACATCCTTTTTATTAAATTTATGCCTTGTTTTCACTTTATCCTATGCATACAGTTGTAACTAATACATGCTTTTTAGTGTTGTTATTTAGTCTAAGAAATCCCCATTAGTCCATTCCCACCTACAACAAAACCCACAAAATATTGGCATTGAGGATGCTAATTATTTCATCAAAGAATCTTCATTCAATATACACTAAGGTTATTCTTATTAGTAGTAAAGAAAGTTTTTATGGCAGATTTCAGCTCCATTTTTTTTTTTTTAAGAATTTGCACAATTAACATTTACATTGTCAATAGTTACCAATAAATTGTATGTATAACCTTAAGCAAATCACTCCCATCAATTAATGTAGAACAAAGCCAGTTTAACAACATTTTTGTTTGTAACTGAAGGGACAAATGATAAATCTGACATAGTACTTTTAAGCTCATGATTTTAATGAATTGAAGTAATGACAAAAGAGTTTTGGTTGACTGCTGAAATTGTATGCAAACTTAAGAGTAAGAAAAGCATGTTAGGAAATTTCTTCTAGATACTGAGGGTTATTTTTTTATTTGACAATTTTTGTCTTTTACCATTTAGATACCTTCTGGGCACAAGGCTAGATTTTTGAGTACTCCGAAAAGAACAAAATATCAGCTTGCAAAACAAAGCACAATAACCAATTGCCCCAAGTTTTTCTCTTGCCAATAGATAAAAACTACATTTAATCAGAGTTACTCTTTTTCACTGCTTCAGAAACACTTATAATAAGGAAGATGCTGAAAAATTTTCAGCCCTACACACTTCCCAAAATCTGACCAAATATCAGAATTTGGGGGGTAAATTCCTTCTTGGTCAGAGTGTGAATTTTTTTTCAATACTTCCTTGTGGATACACACACGAAGACACACATATAACAAGAGATCTTTTTAAACAAATATGGACTGATGACTTCAATTAACATAAATGATAATAAATCAAGTATTGTCCAGAAATGTTTTCCTTGATAAAATGTGTGATTGAAAGTTTGCAGGTACAGATTATTAACATATGGCCAATAACTAAGGTAGTCATTTATGTTTTTACCTGCATCCTAGCTTGGTTTTTCTAGGTAAGAGAGAATATTATATAGCGGCAAGTATAGATTGAAAGGGTTCTATTTCGAGAGAGAAGAATGTGAATCACTCCTGATCTACTTTGAGGCCCGAGTAGGTAGTGGGGTTTCTATTGCCTGCCAACGTGGAACGTCTTGTCCCCAGGGTCAAAGGACAACACATTTTCAGACCAGTAAAAAGACAGCGTTGAATAAAAGATTTGTTTTGAAAACAGAAAAGAATCTTTGCTAAGGTTATTTTTTAATTTACATTTTAAAAGACTTTCTATTTTAAAAGTACATGAAGCAATGAAACCGGACACGAAACAAATTTTTAAATTTTATTTGTTAGTAAAGTGAATGACGTTTTTAATAAGTATATTTTTTATAAATTAAGAATTAAAACTTAAAAGATGATTTGACTATTTGATCATTTTAAATTTAATTTTGTTAAAATCACTTAACAGATCAGCATATTATAAAAAAAATAAAATAGGCTTTTTAAAGCACAAACCGAAGTAAAAGGTTTCTCAGGTTAGCTTAAAAATTAATTAAATATTTGTTAAGACATTTTGTACTTAAACTTAATTGTGTGTTAAACGGATTGACTGTAACTACGACATCAGGGGAAAAATAATATTGCTGAAGATTTTATAAGAACATAAAAGCGGTCGATTTTTTCCTTAAAAGTGTTTTTTTTTTTTTTTTTTTTAAAGCGCTTTTTTACTTAGACTAAATTGAAGCCAAAAGAAAAATTCAAACACCTGTTCCATTATTTTTTCATACATTACGAAAGTCTAGTGGTAGAAACAAATTAAACAGAATGTTAAATTGTTTAAAAGTAAAACTAAGAAAAAGTTGAAATCTCCATCCATAAGTCTCTTAAAAACTGAAGTAATGCTGTCTGCTATTTTTACGGGAGGACAAACCGGCTTGAAACGAGTGAATGGAACAAATATCTATGTATGAATGGCACAAAATAAAATGTCTACACATATAATTTTTAAAAGACAAAACTTTTTTTTTTTTGTGGATTCAATGCAACCATATGTGGTTATTTTTTTTGTGTGGGGGGGGGAGTAAAAAAAGAAAGATATGCATAAAAAAAAAAAAAAAAAAAAAAAATGGCAGGAATTAAACTAAAAGAAAAAAAAATTAAACTAATATTGCACGTTCAAACTTTTTTTTTGTTTTTAAAAAAAAAATCAAAAACATAAACACTTCTAAGAATAAAAAAACTAAAAAAAAAAACCCAAAATTAAAATATATTTGCCTGATACCAGAGTCACGTTAAAGTGATCCTCCCATCTCCCTACCGACAAACCGGAATGCCACGTAGGAGCAAAAATATCAGTCCTAGAAAAACAACACAAATACATTAACCACCACCATAAATAACTCACCATTATTCATAAAGTTGATGGTTGTCGGTAAAACAAGCAAGAGAAAAATGAAGAACCGTCCTAAAAGATTCGCCATATCTGATTGTAAGTAATAAAGTCGTTATAAATTCGCAAGGCTGACGAAGATATTCCTGCCGTGTTGACGACAGGACAACCGGAAAAAGGAAAGTGGGGAGGTTTAATGTTGCCAATTTGAATTTGTATCGTCCTATACGATAGGTCCAAATCATTAACAACCGTCCAATGAGAATTAAGTTTAGGGCAGTGGTGAGGCGCACTCACTGTTTGCCTGCTCTATTATTATGGAATTGTAATTGTATGCATGTATTGATGTCCTTTTTATCTTTATGCTTAATTTATTCTTTGACTTTCTAGTTTTCGTTTTGCATATTTATTTTTAGGATATGGTACAGTAGTTGTGTGCAAAAATTCTCAGCATCCTTTGTCGAAAAATAGAGACTGAATACAGTACACAGTTGAAAACCGTGTTTTTCGCTGGCTGGAGTATTTGGTTGGCACATTTCTGGGAGTAGGGACTGATGAGAAAGTTTTTTTTTTTTTTTAGCAATCTAATGCAATAGAGCTACTATTTTCATACTTAATCTACAAAAATTTAATTATTGGTCTATCGTGAAAAATATTAAAATGCAATTTGTTGCCATCATGATCATCATCATCCGAGCAACTTTTTTGCTTGTCACTCATCATTCGGGCGTGACACACGACATCGGCGAACTGAGTTCGAATTCATTTTTTTTTTTTTTTTTCGTATCCATTATTTATTCCTCATTAATGTGGGGAAGTAATGTTCAAGAAGAAGAATCTTACTTTCCACCAACTTTTTAAAAAACATCCTAAATTTTGACAAAATTAAAATGTTACTTCTATAAGCTAAGAGAGAAGAACCAATTTTAGTGCACTGAAAGACCAACCTTTCTACAAGATTTTTTTGAATTGTCCAACTTCTTAGCCCAACTCACCACTTTAGCCCCACTACTTGTGCTGATTACTAATTTATTTTTTTTATTATTTGCCAATAATTTCATACTCCTCTGATAAAAAATCATTGTACCCATATACAAGATGGGAGAAGTTAAATGAAAGAGAAAAAAAAACATTCTTCATTTTTATTTACAGGTACTTTAACTAATTTTTCCTAGTGCAATATTTACATAATCTCAGAATTTGAATATTTGTTTTGTCATTTGTTTTGTCCATCATCACTAACCTCCACTTCAGATTTCAATCCTGCAAATATTCAGAAAATGATTAGCCATACCATAGATTGAGATAATCTGGGAATGAATGTCTATCACTTTTCTTCTCCCCTACCGAGATATACAACATACATTTGGAGGCATTACTGACATCTCATCCTCAATCTGGATAGATGCAGGTTCTCCCACTCTTCCTACTCATGTAGAATATAGAGGGATTGTAATATAGGATTGAAACTTAGCAGCAAATTCATTTTTAAAAAATCATGCTCACCAACAAATGATCTGGCATTATTACTGCATATATGAGAAGGATTACATAAACATTAGTAAACCTAGTCAAGGGAAGAACAAAGGCAAGAATGCTCATGCTTTTAACAAGTTCTACATGCATAGCTTGTTTATTTCAGCAAGAAAAGCTGATTTTGTCTATCATTTTGATATGATCCTTTATCCAAACATATCCAGCATAATTAGTTCCTGTATGAAAGAAAGGTCTCATCATAGTTATTCAGTTTGGTAATAGCTTTAGGCTATTTGACAAGAGATAATTAAAATTTTTACATAAGAAATAACATTTTCATAGTAATTTTTTGCCTCAGGAATCCAAAAAGAAGAGAGTATTATTAATTTATTTAAAGTGGCATCCACTTTAAATAAATTAATACTTTCTAATAATTTTTTAATAATGTCCAAATGTTGGCTTTTCTCATAGCAATCATTAATTATTAGTCTAATCAAATGATTCTCTTTTCCAAGAAAAATTTCATACACACAAGCAGAAGTTTCTCCAGTTCTTTCATTAGAGAGAATGATTCCTTCATCTTTTACTAAATCCTCTTTACCTTGAGCATTTAGAAGATAATTAATTTATCTTGGTAGTATGTTGGGGTGCAAACAGATATTGAATAACAGAAGACAACAACAAACGAAACAAAGACTTTAGTAATAAAAATATATTGACAAGTTTATTTTTGTTAAAGAAATTACTTCAACAAAAATGAAGTTACAGTGCACTAGGCAAAAATATCACTGCATGCTCATGTAGAGGATGAGAAGAACATTGTCCGGAAAAGGATAGTTTGTGGTCGCTGAAGAATCACCTATGAGTATTCTCCCTTTGATCAGAGATAAAATTTTTCTTTTTGTAGTAGTGTTATTGTTACTATACCTTTTCAACTTCAAAATGATAATAATCAACTTTAAAATGGACTTATTTTCAGGTAAAAAAATGAATCAACTTCAAAATGGATTAATCAACTTCAAATTGGAAAACAACTTCAAAATGAGAAATAATCAACTTCAAATTGGATTAATCAACTTCAAATTGAGAATTAATATAATACTAATAAATTTAATATTTATTCTTTTATTTTTACTTAAAAGGGATATAAAAAAATATAAACGTTCCTAAGAAATTTATTTAAAAGATTACATCATCTAAGTTAATTACAGAGGGAAGTAATCTCTGTATTCTAAATACAAATTAGTGCAAGTCTCAGGGTAAATATTATTAATTGCCTCGGAGATCATCACTTCTAACTTGCTGAGGCGGAATTCTTTAGTAGTTAAAGATCCCAACAATTGAGTCTGCCATACTTCTTTTTATCTCAGCTTTAATGACTGACCAAACCTTTTCAATGGGATTTAACATCAGACTATAGGGAGCAACTTTGAAAATTTGGTGTTGCCTAAATTCATCCTCCTCCACAACTTCTTCAATTGAAGTATGGCAAGGAGTGTTATCAATAACTAAGACAACTTCCCTTTCATAAATTTCATTTACCTTTTTAAGGCACTCCCTGGTCCATTCTTTCACATCCTCTTTTTTGAAAGAACCTCTTTTAATTTTATGATGAATTAATCCATTATTACTAATACATCCAATAACATGGATGTTATTTCCCCTGGATCTGGCCGTGACTGTAGTGCACCTCGTGCCTTTTTTAAAGCGACCTTCTCTTCTTGAAATATGGAGATTAAAATTGGTTTCATCCATATAAAGAATTGGCACACTTTGGGACTGAAATTCTAATAAAGCTACTGCGTAATTCTTATGTTTCACCTTATTGATATTATTATTGGCAGCTTCTGGTTCATAATGAACCGCTTTTAAAGTAAAGGCCATGGAGTCCAAGTGCTTTCTTATGCATTCTTTCGTCACACGAACCTCATACTTTTCGACCAACTTATTTACAATGTCTTGAAGAGTGAGCCTAGGAGAGTTTTCAATTAATTCGGCCATAAAATTCTTATGCTCTTGTGTAATTTTATATTTTCTTGCTCCTCCCCTAGAGTCACTCTTATCAGCACCCTGGTTTAACCAACGGTACACTGTTGGCAGAGGCACACCAATTGTTGTTGCCAGGTCTTTCCAATTTCCTGCTGCAGCATGTGCAGCTAAAATCTGGGCCTTTTTTTGCCAGCCACAGTTTTCTTGAGGTAAGTCCTCTTTGGAGCTGTTGCTAATTCTTCTTCAGCTTCTTTTGTCGAGGTTTCTCCAGCATCATCATCAATCATCATTTTTGCTCATACGTGACTTTCTCCTCCTACTTTTACTGTAGGCCCACCCAATGCTTTCTTGGCCTCTAAGTTGTTTGTATTTTGGTTTTTTCTTCATCTATATAATGAAGATGAACAGTCAATTTCCTTACTCATGGGGTAAATTAATTGAAAAAATAATTTTCAATTTACCAAAAAAAATATCTCAATTTGAAGTTTATTCTTATTTTGAAGTTGGTTGTTTTTAGGTTTTTGACATTTTCTCAATTTGAAGTTGATTAATCCATTTTGAAGTTGATTGTTCCATTTTGAAGTTGATTGATCCAATTTGAAGTTGATTAATCCATTTTGGAGTTGATTAATTTTTTTACTTGAAAATAAGTCCATTTTGAAGTTGGTTATTATCATTTTGAAGTTGAAAAGGTATACTACCGGAAACTTGCAGAAAGTCCTGAAGAGTGTTATATTTCTAACCCAATACTTTTATAATTAACAACCATATTCTATGAAATTTTTCTCTTTCTTTATGTTTTTTAACTTGTCACAACTGGAAATACAAGATCTTTTAACAGCAGCCTTACTATTAAAAAGAAAAAAAAGTATAAATGAAAAAACAAATAGAGATAAGTTGTAGTTGAGATAAATGAAAGAGTTTTTATTTCCTGTATCTTACAAGGTTTGATCATTTGCTTGTTCTGGGATATTATATACCAGCTGTGAGAGACTGAGAGTTTGTTCAGGGTATAACAAGGTAGTATTTGAGATAGACTGGTATGAATAAATTGACATGTATATGTAGTTGAGTAGGACAGAACCATGGGAGAAATATTCCAAGAATTATTGCATCATTATAGTTGAGAGTCTCTGCTCCTGCTGCTTGTTTTGTCATTGTCAAAGGCATTGCTGTTGTTGTATATGTGTTGCTGCTGATGGCCTGATTAAGCTCGCCTGCTGTGTGGATCTGTCACTAATGTCAGCCTGGTCAGATCTGCCTTTGTAGGTGAAAGTGGCATTGGCTTTAAAGTTGGTGAGTGGCTGAGAAAATATTACTGCTGTGAAACCCATGTGGTCTTTTTTCTGATTGGTCAAAAAAAATGTCTTATGACAGGTATTTTGGGGTTGTATTCTAGAAGTGGGTGTGCAGAGCTGTATGAAATTAAGGCTTGTTTTTATCATGAACTGTATATGTTGAAGTGAACACTGGAGTTCTGACAGGGTACAACAATCTCAAATTAAAACTTCTTTACTTCATTCTATCCAACGATTGTTAATTAAGATAATTTTCAAGAGAATTAGTTTTCACCAAATTATTAACACAAAAATTATTTCTTAACACATCAGTAGGTTCATCTTGAAGCAATCAGGAAGAGGCAGCTGAAGTTTCTGGGACACATAATGAGGAAAGAGGGCCTGGAGAATCTGATACTCATGGGTTGAATAGAGGGAAAGAGAGACAAGGGAAAACAACGTGTGACATACCTAGTGAACTTAAGCAAGTGGATGACAGAATGTGGTCTGGGGGAGGAAGCAGTGGGAAGGAACTTGTTGAGAGCTGCAAGGGATAGTGGGAGGTGGAGAGCCATGATTGTCTACATCCTGAAAGGACATGGCACATAAAAAGAAAAAGAAGAAAAGCACAGCAAAGCTTGGGCTGTGGCCCTAGATAGCTCAAAGTCATTTGATATGGCCTTCTCCACAAGCTCAAGAGCTACAGTGTCTCTGGACTAATATTTTTAAGCCAGTCATTCCTAACGAATCATGTAATGAAGGCTGTGTTGAGCAAACATGCTTCTAGTTCCTTTCATATTAATGCAGGGGTCTCCCAAGATTCTATCTTTGGACTTACATTGTTTTTGATTTTTACCAATGACCTTCCCAATGTCATCAACACCCAATTAGGTATTTATGTAGATGACAACTATTTATTAGTAGATATTTCAGCAAATCTGACAAAGTAAAACTGACAACTGCTCTCAAAAAGGACCACCAATCAGTGATTATTACTGTGGCTAAATATAGATAAATTTTAAATGCCTTCAAAACAAAACTGCTTTCATTTAATCATTACAAAGAACCTTCTCTGCCTGCTATCAGCATAACTGATGTTGAACTCCAGGAGAGCAACACTTTTTGCCTTCTTGGACTCATGTTTTTCACTGATATGAAGTGAAGTGATTGAATCAATTGCTAGATCTACTGCTAGAAAAATTAGTTCACTGTGTCATGCCAGAAAATTCCCGTCAGAATCCTTCTTTCACATTTATAAAGCTACCATTCATCTATGCATTGAATACTGCTGCCATATTTAGTCTGATGCTCTTACAATATATCTCGAGATTCTTGACAAAATTCAAAGAGTTTGTAATGTAATCAATTCTGATCTGACATCTTGACTTCAGTCACCTTCTTACTGATGTGAGATAGCTCCCACTGTCTTTCTATAAATATTTTCATGGCAATTGTTTTGATGAGCTTTTCTCCTTAGTGCTTCAACTACATGAATTTAATTTAAGATTACCGACTATGTCTCACTTTTTTACTGTTGAACTAATTAGATGCAACCATCAGTTCTATTCTAAGTTTCTTTTCTTACACCTTTCACTTGTGGAATTCGCTTCCAATTTCTTGCTTCCCTACCACCAATAAACTTAAAAAATTTAGATGCAACATCAATTGCCATCTTTGCTTTTCATGAATCCTGTCCTTTTCCTCACATCACCTTACTAAAATCTTCTCATTCTCTTTCGCCACACATAATTGTGTATCCTAGTGGCTTAGCTTGAATTGAAATGATAAAAATCAAGTTTAATATAAAGGAATATGCAATAAACACTGAAATGAGACTGGTATATCTATAGCAAAGTAATCTTCCCCTTCGTTCATGAAGAAGTAAAATCTATTTTTATCTTTTTCAGTGTTAAGTTTGATAATTAGTGAGGCTTTTCTAATGTCAACTAGTAACATATTGGCTCTGAATAAAAACAATAGTGCCACTATATCTCTAGTAAGATTAATACTGAAGTTAGCAGCTTCATTTAGAGAAGAAGCTCTATTAGTCTTAAGGAAGCACTTTAAAAATAAGATTTTTTAATTTATTTTCCTTGTTAATTGTAAATTTCTTTAATTTATTCTTCATATACATTATGTTCTAATTTTTTTACAACTATGTTTCAGTTGCAGGACTCCATATATACACTGACCATTGTTGGTTGTTTCACATGATAGCTAGTAGCCATACCATTAAAAATATTTCTGCAGAGACTATCATGATAGAGTGGATTTGTACCTATGACTCTCCTTAGGTCATCACCACAGATAGAGGAACAAATTTCCAGTCAGTGTTTTTCTGTGAATTCACCAATTTACTGGGAAGCAAGAACATTAAAATGACCCCATCCATGTACAACGGCAATTTTTATGCTAATTTTCACCCAATAAAAGGCCCCAAAGTCACTCAAGGTAGAGGGTTACTGGGTGGTATTGTATGAGCCTAAGAATAGGTAAGAAGTAGAGTTCATGGGGCTATACAGGAAAGATAATGGTTAACCCTATACATTAAGAGGTCAAGATTGTAGTGATTGAGAAAACATCCCGACAGGAGTCTGTTGCACAAAACAGCAGCTGTCCAAATGGAACTTCTTTCTTACTATAGGAGCATGAACGGAATGGGGATGGTTCAACCTTGTGTATGCAGGTCCCAGCTGTAAAGGTCAGAGATGGTGGAACTAAGGAATTTAGCTTGTCAGAACACCTGCTATGGAAATAGTGATAGAGCAAAGAGAGGCTTGCAATGTTTTGTCTGTGGGAAAGGGGTTGTAGGGTGGAAAATAATTCATCACCCATAAGGCTGTGTAGATGGTTTTGAACTCTATCAAGACAGTCAAATGAGGGTTGGTCAGCTAGAAAGACTGCATTAACAGTTAAAAACTTACTTAACTATTTCAAACAATCCAGCAAATGTGGTAGAAAACCTACCAACACTACTCCCGTCTTTACGCAACTTAATGGAAGGAGATTTGGGTTGTACTCCAGCTGAATTAGTTTTTGGCAGAAAACTGACTCTACCAGGGCAATACTTCCAAGAAAATCAAGATATGAACATAACATCAACTTTCGTAGATACATTAAAGAAAGTATGTCAGATATTCAATTAACACACACTTGTACAGATGCTAAACAACTATCCATACCTCATAACCTGTATAACTGCTAATATGTCTTTATACAAAGAGATGCAGTTAAGAAACCACTTACTTCAAATTATGAATGTCCATATTATGAATGTTTCAACGGGAGATAAATATTTTACAATGCACAATGGAAACAAGTGAGACACTAATGTCATCAATATGATCAAATATGTCTTTTTGGAAAAACAAGATCAGCATTCTGGCTTAACCAATACACTCAAATCAACAACAGATGAAAAACAGAAGAGAAAAAAATAACAGCTTGGTAAAGACCAAATATGGAAGAAAGATCATATTCTCTAGCCATCTTAAAACATACATCAGATACCAACAATTGATAATAGCTCATCAATTGTAGGAAGAGATCTTGTTGAGACTTCAAAATGCATATAAAAAAATAGAATTTTAAAATTCCCTCTACATCTATAATTTAATAAATCTAAAAATAGACACATAGACACAAACTTGGTGTCACATGTGGATATCATAAGCACATCATGTGACGCTTCTCAACCAATGGGAACACAAAAAATATTAAATTTTGGCTTTCATTTGGAGCCTATCTCTAGCCTATGTAAAAACTGACCAAAAGCAACTTGTGATGACTCACAACAAACAAACACACACACGAATGCACACAAGGCAACTCAAGAAGCACATGCAAGGATACTCACATCAAGTACACATGGTGATTCCAGAAAGCTTTCTCATTCAGGCACTCACACCATACAGAGTTATAAAAATAAGTAAAAAAAAATACTTGAATAATTGCCTGAGCACCCAACTACATTGACCGCAGAATAAGAAACTTCCTAAGTGAGTTACTCTTCACACCTACACATACACACATCCGTACATACACCAAAATTTGATTTTCTCAAACTTTTTTTCTCTAAAACTCTTTATGAACTCTCTTTAACTCTTCTTAGAATACCTTTTTTCTTTCACAATTACTATCATTGCTGTTATTATATTGTATACAAATTTGCTTGACATTGATATTTTATTCTTCATTTGGAGCCTGCAAAGGATCATTTGTCCTTTCTTTCTCTTGTTTGCTGTTGGTCAAAACATTATGTTCCTTTTCCTCTAAAAGGGATTTGTGGTAAACACATTCATTTGACCATCAAAACAATGTCAGCAACAATCAGTAGTAGTACCATGCACCAATGTCTCCACATTTGGCTGCTGCTTTAGCTATGCTGCTTGAATAACATGTATGTATGCAATTCACTACACTGTTTTTTTATTCCATACCTATGATAAAGTTTAATTTATAAATTAGACACAATAATAGATTAGCAACAACAATTAGTAATAAAAGAGAACAATTATAACAATATGTTGTAATAAAAGTTATGTAATTGATAGAAGATTTGTTCTTACTGTAGATTTGAACATATGATTAAAAATTAATTTAAATAATATTAAATTGAGAACTTTCACCATTTCACTTAATGAAAGGACTTATATAATTGAATTGTCAATATCATTAGTTTTGAGTTTTACAATCATTAAAAACAAAACAAAAACAAATAGATGATCACTACTTCTAGTTCAAATAAAAGCAATTGCATCCAAAATGATGAACAAATAAAACATTTTTTTGTTTAAAATAATGTATTTCCACAAAAATAACAATTTTGGGGAACAATGAGTATGTGTGTGAGTGTATGTTTCTAAGTACTTGACAGTTGTGGCAAAATTATTTACATGATTGGTAGCAATTGTTCAAAGGACAGAAAAATAGGAAAAAGAAAGAATTTTTAAAAACGTGCTACCTTTCACGTGACCCTAGTTACGTAACTACATGCATTGAGATTCGTCAACATATGCTTCGCATCAACTTTCTAGATCGAATGTGTCACGGATCGGATGAGGATGGTGCCTTCTGGAAGGAAGATATCCGTAAACATTTCCCATCCCTGAGAAGTGTGCACTCGTGCCGGGAGGAGGCCGGCCGTACACCCCGAGCCGAATGCTCCTTCTACCGCGAATGTCGTCGTGCTCTGAATCTCCTCTTACAGGCGTCGGATGGCCTCTCCAACGTCCAGAGGTTGTCTTGTAGGGCATTGTATCAAATGTTAGTCAGAGGGGCCGTTCAGGATGATCTAATTGATGAGCTCGGTTTTATGAAGCAGGAGGCTCGCTCGATATGGCCTTGGGTGCCTGGGTTGAAATGTCTCACTAATGATGAGGCATCACTCACCTGGCTGGTGATTCATGTGGCCCGCTGGGTTGCCAAGAGACTTTGTGCAGCAGGTTTGGAGAAATATCCGAACTGCCGTCGATGTACTGGGGAAGTCGAGACCATTGGTCACGCCTTCTTTCATTGCAAGATGCTAGTGCCGTTGTGCAAGTTTCTTGAAGGCCTCATGATTTGCATGCTGCGCGGAAACTTTTTGTCCTTGAGGCCAGTTCTGTTTGTAGCAATGTGGTGCCACAAATGCCGAAGGCTGAGCATTATGTGTTCTGTTGCTTACTAGGTGTTATGAGAATTGTGAATTGGACGACGCGTCAGAAGGAATTCTATGATGGCGAGAAGCTCACTTCTTCCCAACTGATCTTGTTCTTCAAGCATCAGCTTAAAGTCAAGATCAGGATGGAAAGGCAGCGGATTACCTCATCAGAATTTGGCAAAAAGGGGTGAATCTTGCGCGTATGTGCCAAGTAAAAAGATGCGGACCTGGAGTGGTATTTTGATGCAGGTTAGGCATCAGGATATTGTTTTCCTGGTTTAAACGTTGGTAACTGAATAGCCCGAAGCGAATAAACTTAGGAAAGCTTTATTCAACTTAATACAGCTACAAATATTTAGCTATCCCCCCACGTGGGATTGAATGTGGCACAAGGCTGAGTTTAATGTGGGTATCCCGAGCCCGTAGGCTCGGCCAAAAATATAGCCTTTGAACCCGGCTAGGCGGGTTCGAGGCCTGTCAAACCTCCCCGAATGAAACCTTGCCCATCGGCAAAGCTTCGCCCGGTTTCCTCCCTGCTAATGCAGAGAGTTAGACAGACGGCGCTGACTGTAACTTAATACATCTACAGATATTTAGCTATCCCCCCACGTGGGATTGAACGTGGCACAAGGCCGAGTTTATTGTGGGTCATCCGAGCCCGTAGGCCCGGCCCAAAATATAGCCATTGAACCCGCCTAGGTGGGTTCGAGGCCTGTCAACCTCCCCGAACGAAACCTTGCCATTCGGCAAAGCTTCGTCCGGGTTCTTTCCTGCTAATGCAGAGAGTTTGACAGACGGCGTGGACTGTAACTTAATTACAGCTACAAAAAAGAAAAGAAATAAGCTAGCTCACTTATAAGCATTTCTGGAGCCTGTCCATTACACCAAACAGGGAGAGCAGGTTGTGGGAATTACTTACAACAGTAACCCATCCCTGGATTAGGCTAGAAGTAGGTTTTTGATTCTTTAGTTTTTCTTTTCTTTTCCTGTAAACTTAGCTAGGGTGTGTTTGCTCATTGGCCCCTTTTATTTCTGCACCCCTTTTTTTTCCTTTAGTGTAACTCCCCATCCCCTCCCGCGTTAAGTGGTCAGTGATTTCAATTCTCTGGTGGATGTGGGGCGCCTTTCTTTTCGCTTGCATGTTTTTCGTATTTGTTGTTGTGTCAGAATGAGTGCATGTCTGTGTGAGTTCTTGGGATGGATGAATGTTTTCTTATATTCTTAAAGACCCGCATCGATTTTGTCTAGTTAACTGATTTTTCTGCCACATTTAAGGTTTGTGGGGGGTTTTATTACTAACATGATTTTGTTTAGTTTTTTGTAAATAGTTTATAACCATATTGTATATATATCATTACGATGTTTTTAGCTTGTTTTTATTTCCCTCCCCTCACAGACAACGATTTGTACATATGGGAACTATTTAGGACTTTTCATTGAGCCAATGAGGTATTTTGGTGGATGTAGTAAGAAAGGTAAGTATGAATGTGTTGTTTTGGTGCTAGGATTATTGTTTTGTACGATTGGGTCAGTGGTTGTGGCTAGCTAAGTTATAAATTAAGACAGATGATGACCGTCTCTAATCCCCCCTTTTTGGCCTTGTGCCACATTTACTGTAATATTCAGTAATAAATATTGTTACGTAACTACATGTCTACGGGAGGTAATCCACTTCCGCTACGAATGTTCGTGTTTATTTTATTTTTTAATTTTTATTGTGATCTTGGTTCATACACTGGAAAAGTGTAAGTGAAACAGCAGATACAAGAAAGTTTCTGTATCGATAACTTAGAGAAGTAATAGTTGAAAATAGATATGAGATGAATGTGGCTCGATCGCTTATTCGAACACTTGTGTTGATAGGTTTCATTAGGGAAGAAACGAAAGTAAGTCCTCATAACCTTTTTTTTGTTGAAATAAACATCGGTCTATCTCACGGTTTTGCTTGCACAGTGCTACAATCAACATAGGGTACATATACAGTGCACGATCTTTTGTTTCTCACTTCCTATCTTTTTTGTTGCTTATTGTTTCGTGCTTAATTCTGCGGACTTTTTTTTTTTTTTACCCGATGACCTGGCTGTGTAGCCTTTGTTGTTTTATTTCATTTCTTTTTATTTTAATCCACACTAACTTATTGGCATTTGTTTTCTTTATTATTGTATTCCGGGCCTTGGTCACACGGTTTCAGTTGTCTAAAAAAGGGATACGCTGATGATAGTGTATGAGACGATTTTTTCTTTTTTAAATTTTAATTTGAATGCGTCATACGTAGGGTTACAATAGATCATATAAATATAAATTGTATTCAAAATCCTTCACCTCTAAAAATGAAAACAAAACAAAATTTAAGAATTAAATAAGTTTTAATAAAACATTGTGTAATATTTCCTGGAAGAATTATAAATTTTGAAACATTCCCAGCGTAAATTCACGGGAAGTAACTCGGTAAATTGATTTCAGGGTTGCCTTTCTTGGATTTTTAACATAGATTTCAATCATTATTTTAGCCAACTAGTTACACCAAACACGCTAAATAGAATCTAAATTACATTTGTGGTTTTATTTCTTGATCTCATTGCATTTGTAAATGTGATTGACAATCCTCTAAAATTTGAAAACTATTACACTCCGCAAATTTCTTTTGTTACACTACGAGTTTCTTTATACATTCATCTTGCGAGCATCTACCTACAACGATGTCCCGATGTTGTCCCCGTTTGCCCGTGTAGATATTAGCAAGGTGAATGTATAAGGAAAGGAAATCCGTGTCGGATGGAAGGTTCAAGCACCAAATCTTGTGAAGTTTGTTACACGCATCCCATTCAAGAGCTTTGCGGATGTTGAAGTCTTCTGGGGAATCTGTAGTGAAAAGTTTGGTGTTTACCATTTATTTAATGGTGTTGATGGCCCAAATCAATCCATACAATGTATATTCTACGAATACGTTAAGCAAAATGCAAAAACAACAAGAAAAACAACAAGAAACATTTGTGATAAAAGACAAAAGGCAAATATTTGAATAACAAGTAATTTTCAATATATTTTTATAATGAAAATATTTTACAAAAATGTAGTGGATTTTTTTAGGTGAAATCTTGTTAGTTTAATTTATGTTGAACTCAAGTTTGGTGAAAGATTAAATTTTGTTAATGAGTTCTGATTTGAAAGGATGTTTGTTAGAATCTGATTCTGTAAAGTAATAAATGTTTGTAAAGTTGAATGCAATTTTGTGATCAAAGAAGTTATCTACCTTTGATTGTTTTGTGTCATACAATGTTCTCGAATGTTGAGAAATAAAGTTAATTTGTTAGCAGGGATTCGTTTAACTTCTGCGTAAGGAATTTGGTGAGTGAATGGGAATAGAGTTCACTGGTGAGTTTTGGTGAGTGAGTGTGAATATCGTTAAGTTGTATAATGTTCGTATGAACGAAAAACTTAAGATTGTGTGACGTGAAGTTTAGTTGCAATTCGTTTGATGTCATAATGCTCACTGGCGAGTGTGAATGAGTTTCTGTTTTTATTTGCTTTAGGTGACTCACAGAGAATTGACTCGAACTTGGATTTCAGTCACGAGCTGTAAAAATTAGTTAAGCGTGGGTGGATAGTCACGCCTGCTTGTATATTTATTATCAATTGAGGGCTCGAGATTTTTTTTGAAAGTGTTCTGTGATCCACTTTTGTACAGATTTGACCAAACTATTTTTGGGTATTGGAATAATGTAGAATCTGGGTTATAAAAATCTATTATGTGAGATCCAAGATATTTGAAGTCCTCAACTCTTTTGATGGATGTATTATTGAGTGACTTCAGCTAGGACGGTTCAGGGAAGAATATTCTTTTTACTCCCTATGGTCAAAAGAAATTAGCGACTCTGTTGTGAGACGCAATTTCAGATTGGGCCTTTTTTCCATTTACACCGGTTTCTTGGTATTTATCGTTGTTCTCTGCCTTGTATCCGCTTCGTTCGTCCTATCACAACTGCACGTATCGTACAATATACCACAACAGAACTCACTCTCTTCTCCAAGATGGTCTACTTCTCTTCGCGAGTCGCTAATCACTTGCCCGGTTGATAAACATACTAGGCATCCGGGTACCCCAGAATCGAGCACCAATACATCCGGGGGTTCATCCTCGATCACATCCAACTACGCTAACATTATGTAAAGTTGTTAATGACCCAAATTCTTGTGGGACAACAAAGAAGGGTCCTACATGCCAGACAAAGACTAAATCTTTTTCGTCGAGAATAAGGCAAGTCTTGCTCACCATTTCTGCCATTCGACTCGGGTTCTGGTTCACTATGTCCGCTACACTTCCCCTGATCTCATGATCATACATATAAGTGCGGATGGGGTCTTTTGTTTTGGGTGCTCCTCCGAAGGGGATTGTATGAACTTCTTCCTCGGATGAGCTCTCAGAAGCGTTGTCAAAGCTGTCCACGATATTACTTGGCTTCTCAGGTGAATCGTCGATCTCACGTAGTATGGGCTCAACCAGTAACTCGCTTTCAGACGACTCACTCTCACTATCACGCGTCAATGGTGTCGTTTTGAGGGCAGGGAGGAGATCCCTTACATGGCCCGGGATTCCGTCTACCAATACGGAATGCTCACAGACGATATCGGTGACTCACCCTTTTTTGAAATTGGTGGTGCGCCGGCTATTAGGAGCCATCACCCAGACGGAGTCTCCTATCCTATTTCGGGTAGGTGTAGATCGCATTGGCAGGTGCACTTGTAGTAGACATGTCGTTCTTTGGTGTCGTGTTATATCTATACACCGCTTCCATGACTTTCTGCTATGCCATTGCCACTTCGTACATCGCAGTAGAAGCTGGATCACCAATCGTCCAGGAAGCGCTCAAAATGTCTGCTGCAGAAAGCAGTATACTTGTCAGAAAGGATTTCCTCTGGGAGACCTCGTTCATAAAACACTGACTCTAACTGGCAGATAACACTTGAAGAGTCCTGTCGCGGCAATGGTCGCCAGACTGCGAATCCGGTGAGTCCGCAATCTATAAACATGAGGAAAAGCTCACCGTCAGCCTGCTCCAAGTGCTGCTTACCCCCAGCTTCTCTTTTGGTCATTTGACTGGTGCGGGGTCTACTGACTGGCACGTTTGGCACCATTTGACTACAGCCCTGACGGCACTCGTGGGCACCGAGGGATTGGTCAACTGTACGAAATATTATGTCTTTCTTATACCGGGGTGCCCGCTGCAACGGCGTATTTTCATTATCTCGTCTGCCTCCTTCACAGAAGCAGCACATACCGGTGGTACAGGCTCAACGTCCCTTTTTTATGGCGTCGTACCATCTTTGTGGCACACCGGCCAATCTGTCAGCAGGTTGCAGTTTGATATTACTAATGTTGCAGCCACGGACAGATCATATTCAGTGACTAGTTTCTTGATAGCCTCCAACCTCCGCCTGATCAGCATTTTGCTCGTTGCCTTGGTGCGCACTCTGGCTTTACCTGTCAAGGTATTCGACACAATGGTATACGCATAAGTATTCAGTCTGTATATGCAACTTTTTAACCCTCCACTGGAGCGCTAAGTTGACGCCCTTCAGTACAGCGTCTGCCAGGTTAAAATGTGCAGGGTCGTTTATTGGTCGCAGCCAGCACGTGTCCTCAATTGCCGTTTCGTCCTTCTCTAACAAGACTCCAATCCTAACTCCACATAGGGAAAAAACTGTTCGTCTTGTTAGGACGTCAAATAGTGCTGGATCTGCAGTTTCGCGTCTCCATTACAAGGTTCCTTGCTCGCCTCGAACATCTAAACCCAACATACGGGTGCCATCTTCCAGCTGTTTTGGGTCCTTGCAGATTAAGCCAAACTGGACCAATTTAGCTCTTACCTGCTGTGATGACACAACGTCTTCGTTTACTTAAATGTCATCGATGTACGCTGACGTCCCTTCTTTTACTATCCCTTCTTGAAACAACACGGCACTGATAATTGCCTGCATTATCTGCGGTGCCACGTTCAATTTAAAGCCCAGTCTGGTAAAGCAGCACCATCTACCGGCACACATCACCGTCTGAAACGGCAACAATGAATCACTAACTCGAACTTGCAAATAGGCTGTTCTTATAATCCAACAAGGAGACATTAGATCCACGCTGTCTCTATTCCCGCAGTTTGCTAGCACAAACATCAGCATCAGCATTGTGAATGCGTTGACATATTGGTTCTCGGAAATCCATTACGGGCCTGACTTTTGGTTTGTTCGGTTGCACAATCGCCATCAAAAAGCTCAGGTCTTTAGGAGGTCCAAGTTTTTTATGAGGATAGGAAATCAACCAGCCATCTTTAATCCATGCGCGGAGCTCCTTTTCGTTCGCAGGTCTTATTTGGTCGGGTATATAGTATTCATCTACGCGGTTTTGTATCAGGGCTGACTACCGGTCTCCTGTCCATTTAAACGAAGCCGTCTAGATCTTCTGATGCTGGTCAAATACAATATGAAGTCGGGTTAGTCAAGATGAAAACACCACCTAAGCCTTTGATGGCGTCATAACCCAGGAGCAGGTCAAAGTTTAATGGCTTCTCACGTACCACCAGCCCTTCGACGTCAGCGAAATTCTCAGTGTTTGCACGGATCTTGACTACCTCTATCCCGTGACATGCGCGCGTTTCACCGGTTATGGTGGTCACTCTGACTTTCCTCTTCTTCCAAGCACTACAAAGTCCAGCACTTACGATAGTGCGAGAGCATCTGGAATCAAGGAGTGCTGAGCACGGCGTCTCTTTGTCGTAGATTTGGATGACTGGTAGCACCTCGTTTATACGTTGTTTGGGGAAGAGATCGGCACCAACTTGTCTCCGGACTTGTTTCCCGGGCAATCCCGAGCAATATGATCGGCGTCATTGCATCGATAACAACGCAGATGCATTACTCGTTTTCTATCCATGTTATTTCTTGCCACATGGCCCCGACCGTTGAATTAATAGTAGACGATTCCGGTGCGTAAGACCGAACCGGAGGAAGCTCTGACACTATTTTAGTTTGCTTGTGCAGCCGCAACAATGGGTTCCTCTAAAGCAGAGTCATCTTTCAGGATAGTTCTGGCCTGGTCCGATAATTCGTCTAGCGAGTCTACACAAGAGTTTGCCCGTAACAGTTGTTTTACTCGAACCGCGAGCCATGCTAAGAACGCATATGGCTTTTAAGTGGCTTTTGATTTGACCAATATTTTTTCAGTCACCATGAACCACGTGTTATTAAAAATATTGGCTTATATTCACTCATTACCTCACCCTAATGGTCGGTGAAAACTAGGTTACCAATACAAAATTTTGTACCATTCAAATCAGGTATCGTGTCCCTATCACTAAAACCCATGGAACTACAATCCATACCAGCTGATACTATTATAACACCATACCCCTGTCGATCCTGGGTCAATCTGGTCAGCAGTAACCAGGCGATATGATCCTTGCTACACGCCGCTTATACCAGAAGATGTTTTGGTCCCCAGAGTCGTAGGAAGAGTGTTGATTGCAGGGTCAATCCCACGATCGGTCGATACTGTCGCATGTCAACGTGTCGTTGGTCGATGGCCGCCCTAGTCCACACCTTGCTCCGTCCACATTGTGTTTCTTGATCACAGAACTGGTGGGGATCGAGTATCGTAAGTAATTGTAGCGTTGCTTCGAACCACGGCGAAGCTGTGTTATGAAGTAAAAAATAGAAATGTCTTCGCAAACGAAATAAAAACGAAAGTGTTTTAGGGTTCATTTTCGATTTGGTGTATGTAGTTCTTTGCATAACAAAAATTAACCCTCCCCACTAAAATCTCTATAGTAACACTTTGCCTATCGGTGCTAATTCTTGGAACAGTCGGGGATTCTCTCAGAAGCAAGTCACTTGGATCTCAGTACCACCTTCATCTGCTCTTTGTCGCTGTCTTGTCTCTCTTTCTGCGTCGCATAAGCACTTTGCATATATTGACTTCAATTGAAGACCAATGTGTGGGCTGACAGTGATTGGGATTTTGGGTGTTCCCCAGGTTTCTGTATTGATTTGAACAAGAGTTCTTTGCTGTCTGGTTCGCAATATTAATTATCTCTCCAAATTTGGAAGATCCCCTCTTCTTACTGATAGTGGTTGCAGGTATTGTCCCGCCTATATAACTCATTTCTTTTCTTATTTATGCCTCGCACCATTACTTCCAAATGGGCGGACGTAATTTCTTTTGTTTTAGTATCTCATCTAAGCCCGCCGCTTCGGCTGTTTCTTTGACAAATCTGATTTTTAAACCAAGTGGGGAAAAGGGCTGTTTTAACTTTTAGTCATTAATTGTAATTATATTAATTTTCAATAACGAATTTTTTTTTGCCCCTTGTCTTGTTTATGCAGTCAGAGATTTAAAAGCTGTTTCATTCGACCCGTTATTAGCAAATATTTGTCTTCGTATCTTTTTCGTTTAATCGTACTTATGGACCTTACAGGTTCGTTTCTTATCTCAATTTCTTTGAGCAAAGGATAAAAATCATATTTCTCGATTTGCTTACATTTCCAAAATTGGCGAAGCTATTTCCGCTCTTTGATAGGCAGGCATAAATCAATCTCTCGAGTCTGATTTCGTTTTCAAAAGTACCAAATATTATACCCAATTGACCCCTTCTTCCGTCTAGTAATCATGAGACATGTTTTCGTAACTTTCACTTTAAGTAATCGGACATAAATCAATTTCTCCATTTCTGCTTTCGTTTCCAAAATTCTCAACTGCACTTTCACTATTCCTTCTCAGCCATCGTGGGTTGAAATCTTCCACGTGGCTTCTGATAATATTTTTTCCCAAACCAATAAAATCATTCTTTTTAGGTCTGTTTTTTCTTCCTTTTTTGACATTATATGTTATTCCTTACTTTTAACCCTTTCCGGCTGTCCCAGTTCATATTCTAAATTAACTATTTTCCTTTAACAATGTCACATAATGTCACACTATCACCCACACAAACAATAATGAAATGTATTACCGTCCATTATTTTTACATGTTACTATCAATAGGGCAAGGAAAACAGCGACGATAAAATAAAGGATGAAGTTCTTTACAAAAAGGCTCGAACTCGAGACCTTGTGTTTGACACCACTCCACTACATATCTATTACTGCCCCCACTCATAATCCTTCTCAATATCACCAGGCATTAGTGCATTGATCGATTTTTAACTTATACTGTATCAAATAGCACATAACGTAATACCTGTACCATCAAAACGCAGCGTAGGAAAGTCAAGCTTGAGGCATCGTGATGCCAGGTGTGACAATCCAAGCCCCTCCATGATAAGAACGCTGGTAACAGGCTTCTTTACGGACGTAATGTTTGCTCCCACCCTACAAGAGGGTGATTAACAAACGTTCGATCGCCTCCATATGGGTCCTGCAAAGAGGAAGTACAGCCAGGTGGTAAAGGATGTGGGGCAAGACGTGAGTGGCACACGCCTCAGCCCTACCTTGCACGATACAAAAATGGATGCATCATCGTTGTAAGCAGAAACCCTAGCTCGAGCTCTACGAGGGAAAACAGCGATCCCGCGTAGGGCCGGAACTGTACGCCCTGTCCTTCACCCGGCGAAGGAGGGGCTCCAAAGCCAAAGCATATAGTAAGGGCGACAGCGGACCGACAGAGACAGCGCAAAGCGCTCGACCGCTTCCCGTTCACCTGTATCATTGAACTTGAGGAGTGATACAGGAGGCTGGTCCACTTGCAGGACAATATTATCTACTCATGGTCAACCATGTCAGATGCCTTAGACTAATCCAAATTGATCAGTGCAGCTCGCTCCTCGTCTTCTACATCCTCTATGTTCGTGCGGATCAGATGCAGGTTACTTTGAATTGTTCGTCTCATCACAACACAAGTCTGCTCAGGTTCCAACGAGCTCGCGACAACTGACTGCAACCTCTCCGTCAGGATCTTGGCCAAAATCTTTAACTCTGTGGTTAGCAGATTTATGGGGCTGTAATCCAGCCTAATGCCCTTGCCCTTTTTTCAACAGCGTGATCACGTCCCTGGAAATCCGGTTGGGGATGGAACCCTGCCGGAACCAGTTGTTGAACATCACTGTCAAAATAAGGACAAAGATATGCGACAGTCTCAAGTATATTTTCTAGGGCAGACCATCAAGTCCCGGAGACTTGCCTCTGCCGATTTTCTTCAATGCCAAGCAAACTTCGTCCTCTGTGATCTCACATGCGTAGCTAGCCGCTTCAGTCGGCGAAAGCAGAAGAAAGTCAGCCAAATATCTGCGAAACTCGTCGCCACTGAGACCAGGCTTCTAGATAAAACGGCTCTCGAAATGCCACCGAAACGTCTCGCACATGTCTTTGGTCGACCTCAGAGTACGCCCCTCCGGAGTAATGACCTCACAAATGTATTGTTCGGAACTTCGATGGATCTCTTTCTTGCGCAATTCTGCGCCCATGTTCACGGCTTCGTTAGACATCTTGTTTAACCTATGTCTAACTACCTAACCCTAGTAGCGCTTACCAGCCTACGCTTCAGGGTCTGCTTAGCTAGGGACAAAGCCACCGCCCGGAACAGACTATCTTCTAAAGTCTTCACCTTTCTATCCTTATCTAGAGCGAGTCGTTGGCTATATTCAGTGGTGAAGGACCTAATCCTATCTTAACGCCTCTCCCACCACCTACTCCGAATAACCGTCCCACTATTTCCCGTTGCACTAATCTAGTCAGCTGTTGCTGAAAGTCCCGCCTGAGGACAGATTGAACTTCCAGAGTCCAGCCATCCTAGGCCTAGCACCTAACACCATCCGGGCACAGACGAGGCTATGATCCGAATAGTGTAATTAGTGGAACGTGAGACAATCTAGTAAATCTAGCTGGACACTAAAATTCTGTCCAGGTAGCTGGTGAGACGGCCAATTACGGGCCCATGTCCACATCTCTCCCTTCAGATGACCAACCGCTCCCCTCTCCCGCGCCCACATGGACAAGGTTTACCCCCATCCAGGGAACGTTTGACAAACAAGAAAACACTTCTGATTTCCGGTCCCAGTAAGTTGAATGTCGTTAGACAACACATTAGAATCTACGTCGCAAAGTGTGTCTCCTGGATCGCGGCCATATCCACATCAAAGGACAAGAGATCACGAAGCTGACGGGTAGCATTATTCCAATGTCTCAAGCCCCTAACATTCAAGCTATCTAGTTTAATAGACATCTTTTAAGTTGTTTTTAAAAGAAACTCTTAAACGTAGACTGGATGGGAATCTATGGTTGTCGGCTCCCGACGGACTGTCCTATGCTACCGGTTTCAATATCGGTCGTAATTCGACCATCAGAGACAATACCGCCAAATTCTGTCGGGAAGGTTAGTTTTACATCTCTATACAAGGATGGGTGGAACAAAACAGTCACTGGTGGCAATGCCCGTCTTTTGATGGAGGAAAGCCCTTCCACAGGGCCATACTCTGAAAAGAAGGCCCCCAAATGGTCCTTCGAGATTTACATGGTCACCCCATGCAAGGTAACCGGGTCTTTCGAGTGCCCATGTACTCCGTTTGTAGCCTGAGATTCTTGGTGGTGAGCACGCTGCCGGCCAATGCTTTTACAGTCTCCTCTGTTGTCAGCAGGATGTACCATATAGCATTTGACCTGCGGGCCAACACTTTGGCCCCAATGTTCAAGACATTGAGGGTCTCTTCCATCGTCTCTCTGTTGACAGCAATGAATTTCCGCGTTTTGACGTCGGCCGTTTAAAGGGAGATGGTTTTAGTTGTTATTGCCTCCATTACAGTAGACACAGGCAAATTCCATGGCCTGAGATGATGAGCTGTACTCCTCTCTCAGGCCCTTGTGTTAACTATGTCCTTTTTGGGGCCTTTCTGTTACCCATGCTGATGATGCTGTCGATATTGTGACCAACGGCTCTTTTTACTGGGGTACCTCAGTCATAGCGGGAGGTTATTCCTCTCACATAAACACGGAAACAGTCAAAAACAAGCCACAAACACAATTATCAATGAAACAATATTACGACGAGCCAACACAATCTAAATAAAAAAGTTCCAATTAGCGTCTAGTGCACCACAAGAAGTGTGAACAGTGATCCTCTCCCGTCCAACTATTCCAGAAGTATGTGCTATAACGTTTTTTTTGTATAGTTTGGCATTGTTCGACAAATATCAAGTCGTATGCTGATTGGTCGGACTGGAGGAGGCTATTGCCTGGTTAATTGAGAACAAAAGCGAAGAACGCTGATTGGTTGGTCGGCCTCGGTGTTGGCCTGATAAGAATGGCGGATTGAACGAGCGGTATCTTGTATTGTACGAACGATGTCTGAGGAATAGAGACTCATTTAACTACAAACTTCTTCCACTTTTCCGGGTAAGGGTGATCTATGATGTGTCCAAGAAATTTAACCTGAGTGATATCAAAAGTACACTTATCTTAATTGATTATTAGTTCTAATTGAGATCGTCTTTAAAAGACTTGATGTAAGTGGTGTTATATATAAGTATATACAAATGGTAATCCTCTCAGGACTTGGTTAATTTTGTCTTTGAAATGATTGGGCGGTGTTTCTAAGACGAGATGGCATCTGGACGAACTCGTATAGCCCGAACAGAGTTCTCATAGATGTTTTGCGAATATCCTCTTTCGCTATCGGGATCAAGAAGTAAGCTTTCTCAAAGTCAATCTTCGAGAATATACGTGATCCGCTTAACTGGGGTGCGAAATTGTGTACATGCGGAACAGGGTAACGACCTGGGACAGTGGATACATTTAAGTCCACATGAAGGTCGAAATCCCTTATTGTTCGGTGTTGGAACAAGGTATAGGTGTGATGCATAACGGCTTTCAGATGGGAGGATTATCCCTTCCCGTCGCATTTTGTAAAATTCGTTTTTGGCGAATTCGTATTTGTATGGATGTAGTCGTCGTTGACGTGAAAATACTGATTGTCCAGTAGTTTTTATCCGTTGTTTTGCTTCATGTCATTATTTTAAAAAGTTTCGTAATATGCTTATATTTGTTCAAAACTTCACGGAATTCTGTGTTATGACAAGTTGTTGCAATGATCCTGGTAGATATATATTATGTAAGAATTGCTATAAAACGGATATTAATTTCGGTGTTTCTGTGTTTCATATTCCCCGATAACTTAAAATGGGCAAAAATCTGCCCCAAGTATGGGTGTCTGCACGTCAGCTTGTGTGAATGATCACGTAAAATTTTGGCGCATGCCAATCTTTCATGTCAATGTTTGTGCTGGAGGTATGAATGCATGTACCGTTTGCAGCTAGTAGTTTGAGGAGACTAAGATTGGGTTTGGGTCCACGTGCTAGTGGAATAACACTGACTGCTGCTCTAGTACCCACTAGGAATTTGTAGCTGTTATTTTTTGTTAACTACATAAAATAAACGACTTTCTTTGTGTGTACCAGTCGGTATAGTCGCAATCACTCGCTGGTTTATTCGTTTCTCTGGTGTCTATTGGTGTTACGCCGACAAGGTTGGGTACAATTTTCTTGCCTTGTTACCGAACGTGTGGTGATACCAGCAAATGTCACTAGGGTGTGTGTTTGTTCTTCCACAGCTAAGACTTCTTCAGCGTGGAGTATGGTCGTGGCTATGTGAAGTACTTCTGTATCTACGTTGTTGCTGATTTTGAACAACAATTGCTTTTGTTGCATTTACCTTTGTAAATCGGTAAGTGCTTTATCAATCTCTGTGTGTTTAGTACTGCAATCGTTATTCTGTTTGGGAGTTGGTGTGTTTTGTCTTTGGTCGAAGGACAGATATTATCCAACCAAAGGCGACATAGAATCAACTCCGACATATTTTTCCCTCTGAGGTGACTTTTCATGTGTCTGAGGAGTTGCAAGGATATTCTGTCACCGATAATTATGTTGATGAATAGTTCCCTCAGCATTTGTTCATCCGAGCGACTTGTCTTTTAAATGATGGCAGCTTTAAGGACGTTGTAAGTATTAGTGCCGGGAACATCTTCCAATAGTCTGGGGACTTAGTTGACTACATCAGGAGGCAACGCTTGGACAGCACTAGCAAATTTTAATTTTTTGTGATCGTATTCCTCTGGCAGTGAAAACAGCCTGGAGTTGGAGAAACAAATTCTTTGTGTTGGTGGCATTGTATGATGATAATTGAAGGACTGATGGATTTATCAGTAAAGGTGCTTCTAAATTGTCTTCGTGTGAACTTATATGTTGGTGTATTACCTGGAGTTTCCGCGTGTTTCCTGATGAGGATGTTATGACTCGAAACATTGGGGTTACAAATTCTTGCGGAGGTGAAAATAGGTAACCCGGAAGACAACCTTGTTGATGTTACTGTCGTGGAGGTTAATTCCTTCTCCACATCGGCAAACGTAAATTCTAGTAAAAAGAATATATTGAGTATGGTTTAATAAATGTATATTTATTTACTTATATGCAAAACTAGTAACTTTTATTTGTTGCTGTTGCTAGGGAAACAGGGAGAGAGAATGGTGAAATTATAAGTGAAATAGACATTGCTGATAGCTGTCATTGTTGTTTCTCTCTCAGCGCGTCGGTGTTGACATCACCGCTGGTCGGTGTCATATCTCTCTTTCAGCTTGCTGGTGTTGACAACGAAGCTGGTTTGTTTTCGATTTGTTTGAATGAGAAAGTAAAAAATAACCCCATCCAAAGAGCTCTACGGTATGCTGGTACATTAAATGGCTTGTTGTAGCGGCAAGGAAATGTACTAAGCCCTGCAACTAGAAACCTGATATGAGACAAGGGAAAGCCTTCACCAGTCAATGAGCGCGGCGACGCTGGCCGGTTGTAAAAAAAGCAGTTGTTTATTTTACATCTTTGATAGGACAGTAAAATTAAACCTCTAGCTTCCGTGACTTAATAGACATTGTTGCTGTTCTATATTTTTAAATAAAATCAGTGTCCTTATGCGTACGTGTAACGAATGAAGCAATATTAAAGGGTATAGTCTACAAGCTGCTTACGGCATCATAATTAATATGTATGGGGAAAAATAAATTAAACTCGATTTAGGTCTACGGCACCAATTCATGTGGAGATTTGTCATAACTAATGTAAAAACACCCATAATCGGCGTAGACTTTCTGTCACATTTTTCTGTGAATGTATTCCAGCGCACTTGTAACAGACAAGGAGACATCCATAAAAACAACAGGAATAAGTGCTACACACCATCACTAGTACATTAGCACAGCATCAGCACAAACTAATGAATATACAGATGTACTTCGCCAGTATCCTAATGTAAGATGTCCTCTACTACATACAGACACAATCAAAGATACAACCAGACATCACATCCAATCTATATTTCAGCTGATTTACTCTTCCCCACGTAGGTTGTGACCGGATAGACGCGTTTGCCAAAGTGGAATTTGAGAAAATATTGCAGAAGTGTGTAATTCGACCATCCAAATGTTCATGGTAACCTCCAATCTAATTGGTACCAAAAAACAATTCGACCTGGCGAGTATGCGGCGATTTTAGGCGCTTGAATGCAGGCTGAATGACCGCTATCCTCTCTCGTACATAGGCGACTTTACAGCAAGTCTACATGAATCAATCATTTTATCTTAGCTGGACGTTGTATGAACTTACCACTAAATACCGGTATCAGACAAGGATCTACATAAAACAGTAGCAACAGACCGTTTGGTCTGTAAGAATTTGCAAGAATGCCATTTAGACTTCGTAATGCAGCGCAGACGTTCCAGTAGTTCATAGACCTTTATATACGTATTCGTGGATAATATACTCATCGCCAGTGCAAACGTCAGAGCGTTTGAAACATCTTCATAAAGCATTTACTAGACCAACTCAATATAGACTGAAAATAAATTCTGAGAAATGTATTTTAGGCATCAAACAATTAAATTTCTTAGGTCACATAATCTCCGATCTCATCCATCCAAGATAATGTGGATGCGAAGGCAAAATTCCTAACACTAAAATCAGTTCGACAGCTGAGAAGATTCGTCGGACGTATTAATTATTACAGGAATTACACTCTACACTGTTCCAAAGTTTTATCTCCATTTACCACCTTATTGAAAGGGAAGAATAAGGATATAATTTAAATTCGGAACAAACCCAAGCAGCAGAACAAACCCAAAAGTCGTTAGTAAACTACAGCTGGATTAATCATTTAAGTGAGGATACTAAGAGCAAACTGACGTTAACGACAGATGCATCAGCAGTGGCAGTAGGAGTGGTGCTACAACTAACTAATGGCATTGTTAAGCGAATCTGCTTCTTCTCTGCCAAAATGATTACTATTCAAAGGAACTAGGGTAACTTTTCCATAGAAATTTTGGCAATCTTATTGAAATTATTACGGAGCCGCTAACTGGGTGCCCTGTGATTGGATGAAAAACAACCAATCACAGGCTACCTTTTTAGATTTTCACCAAACCCCCACGAGAGCGGTTTTTACAAACTCTCTTCCTCTTTTGCTTGTTGGACCCTCGGAGACAACACGTTCCCCGTCTGCACTATCCGTCATCCAAACACCAGTACACGTGTGAGGATTTAGACAGCAACTGAAGCACAGAAGTCAAGTCTCTATTTTCTTCAACCCAGACAAAACGACACAGGAAATATAAAACTGTTAAAAGGACGCATCTTTCAGATAAATTCCGCAAACCCGACTGTTTGCAATGAAACCTTGCTCTCTTTTCCTACAATACAAGTTTTTTCAAACATTTTCATCTGTGTTTGTGTTCCTTTCTTCTTACCGGCGTCACAATATTTTTTGTTACCAAACATAATTGGGAAAATCCCAATAATCTATTTATCGATGAATTTTTTTCGGTACATTCCAGTAGGTAGAAAATTGTATTTCTATACTGATCACGGACCTCTGACAAAGGTCCTACACTCACCAACAGATCAATATTAATCAAGAGATTTGTGATAATTAGATTATATTTCGCAGTTCACATTAAATACGTCTCTGGACTCAGAAAGCCGGTAGCTTGTACTCTTTCAGGAACAACAATTTATCACACAGACTTAGCAGATTTCAGCTATGAGTCTATAGGAGATAAACAAGATACATAGTAATATGGGAATTGATTATTTCCAACCTATAACCAAATATGTATAAAAATATATTTAAAACAATATTTAGTAATGTGTAAGAATGCAAGGATAACTTGACATTTCCAATGACATCAGTTGTGCTAACACATTAACGCTTACTGCCTCAGTGAAAATGCGACCTCATTTAAATGTACTTTTTTTTTTACCGTGATTGCATTGAACTTAAATACTGCATACCATAAAATGCTTTTATATTTACATATTTTTCTTTTTTTATCATTAGAAAAATTTATTAAAGGTTATGTCTATATGTTCTGGCAGAAACTTCATGTTGTTAAGTTTAAAATCGACAGTAATAATGTGAAATATATCTTAAAGTGACTGCAAAATAAACATATCAATAGAAATTCAGAGCTTCGATTAACTGAAAGGTCCTTATAAGGTGTCTTGGATTATGGAAATACCACCACTGTTATTTGATGTTGGAGTTGTCGGGTGAAGATCAAACCGAATGGTTCTTTAAGTTTCTCCCAAAGAAGGCTGAAGCTGGGGTAACACTTGCTGTGAAACGTTGCTCTTTAATCAAAGAAGGACTTGTATAGTCCTGTGCAGACATGACATGTGCAGCCTTGATAGACTTTCTTACCATTTACATGAGTCGTTCACTTTTGACGTTGACTTAGGGCCACATAAGTATTATTCTTTTGTTTAAAACCGGTATGTAAGTTGTTTTTTGAGAAGGTAGCTGTGGGAGTGGGTCTTTGATCGGGTAACAGTAGAGGTCGAGATTTTCCAAGTATAGCAGTTTTTGATGGTGCGTCTTAAACAAGACATCCTTACAATGAGCAGCTGTTGTCTTCACAAACCCCTTATGACACGCATGTACGAATTTAACAGCTTGCACATGAAATGTATCTGGAAGGGCTATCTAGTGACCTTTCAGGATGGTACTTGCATTATATGCCAGTAAAAGTTCAAATAGACACTGGAATAAGGTGTGGAATGTTGATTTTTCAACGTCATCACTGTTAGTGAGCCTTTCGTTGGTGTTGATGGATTTGGTTGCAGTATTAAATATGGACTTGTTTGCAATTTCTGCGGTGACATCGTCTGTTGTCACCATTGGCGTGGAGTTCAGTTACTATTCAGCGATCTTTTGGTCTCTGACACTATGTGATATGTTCAATTGATTGACCTATCGAAAGTTTCCCAGATTTGCAAGTGAAGTCACAAACACCGGCTTCCTTTCAAGTGTCTTTATTGATGTTACGTATTCTATTCCTTTGACTGCTCTTGTAGAATCATAGCCGATGTATAGAGTGAGGCCAAGAAAAAAATGAACGATATTCATTTGTGTAAGTTTTAGCAAACTGCTATGCTGATTAATTTTCTATGCTATTCTTTTCTATATTTCTCAATAAAAATATGTCTCTGTCGGGATTTCTCAGTTGAATATTCTCGTAACCATGTTTCTTAACATCAAGTAGTAAAAGAAAACCCTTTGTATAAATTTCTTCTTCGTTTGACTATCAAACAGCAGTATTATTTTTTCTACTCACCTCTGATGTGAAAATGTAGCGATCATCTTCACTCTAAGTATGATTTGTCTCTTTTTAGCTTCTTTTACATGTCATTTATTAACGAACTGTATTCATTTGAATCTTTTTGGTACGACCGAGGGAGGGTGCGTTTGCCTGGACAATGCAGGGCCTTCATATACCATTGCCCAGGCGTGCGCCCTACAGAGGGTACTTCAGTTTTACCACTAAATTTTTACCCAACCGGGATCTATCACTATCTCACGAGATAAACTGATGCTTACTATAAACAAGGCAAATTTTGATGGAATCCTGCAAACTCTCAAATGAATGCAAAAGACATGAGAAGTCCAAATGAACATAGAAATATGTCGACATAAGGTTCAGTGAAAAACTTTTGGAGAAATTAAATGCTGTAGAGAAAAATGTGATTTACCACCGAAATTAAAAATAATTTAAGCAATGATTATGCGTAATGTTATGAAAATAACTGTAGTGAGATGCAAATTAGTATAATTTGCATATGAGCAGGTAGCTCATATGATAAATGGACACCAACGAGAACAGAGGTCGAACGCTTACTTAGCAATATACACGACACAACAATGGCGTCGCCGATAGGATACTCTTTGGTCCTCGAAGACCCAGAATACGTAGATACGTGGATTCGTTGCTTTGCTGCTAATGCAAGATGTAAAAAGTTGAAAGACAACAAAAACAGAGGAGGGTAAAATTAAATCACCGACTTGTTTATGTCTACCGCTGGTTGTGAAGCGATTATGAAGGTTGCCACAATGGTTTACCCTCGAGAACTAGAAGAAATGACTTTCGAAGAAATAAGTCAGGTTATTAAGGGAAACATGAGGCCAAAGAAAAGACTGGTGATTGCAGAAAGGACCAAGTTTATGGCAATGAAGCAGGAAGTGGATGAACCGATAGTAAAATATTTACACCGGTTAAGAAGTGCGAGTAAATACTGTGAATTCGAAAAACTAGGAACAGGAGAGCAGACAACGGAAGAAGAATTAATCCAACTAAGATTAATTGAAGGTATGCATAATTCAGCACATAGATATAAGTTAATGGAACAGTTACAACTTACAAACATGCCTTTGAATATGTGTATAGAATTTATACAACAGCAGGAATTAATACATACCTACAACCAAAATAAAAATAAATCCTACGAAGAAATAATGGCTGAAACATATACGGTACAAACAAAAAGAAAAAATTGTGCGTACTGTGGAAAAATTCATGAAATGAAAAAAGAAAAATGCCCAGCTTTTGGAAAAACATGTTCAAAGTGTTTAAAAAAAAATCACTTCAAAGAAGTATGTAAAACGAAAAATGTGGAAAGAGTAGAGGATGAAAATAGACAGATTTTTAATGTAAAAAAGGATAATATACAAAATACTGGATCTAAGAACGGAGATACAAAAATAAAAGTGAAAATCAACGACTGTATTGTCGAAATGCAAATCGACACAGGTAGTGACGTCACGATAGTACCCAGAAATTTGTGGGAAAAAATGGGAAAACCGTTTTTAAAAAAAAACAACGTACAATTACGTCAGTTTGATGGCTCGATTATAGCAATTATGGGTTACTTTGAAGGTTCAATAGTACTAAAAGAAAAATATGAAATAGTACCCATTATAGTTACAAATTGCCGAAAAACGCATGGACTACTGGGGAATGACGTGTTAAAAATAAATTCAACGAAGTTGATTAATGAGATAGAAATAGAAAAAAACAGGAAAATTAAAAAATTATGAAGCTAGCCTGAAATTAAAAGAAGATATTTCCCCCTCCTACTACGAAGCGAGAAAAATACCAGTGCATTTATTACCGTTGGTAATAGCTAAATTGCGAAAGCTAATAAAGGAAGACTTATTAGAACCTGCCCCTCAGGAGGAAGTAAATGGGCATCACCCATTGTGGTATTGAAAAAAAAAATGGTGACCTGAGAATTTGTGGAGATTATAAAATAGGGGTGAACCATAAAGTTTGTGCTGACTCGTACCCTATACCGAATGTGGAAGTAGCTTTACATAAACTTGCTGGAATGAAAGTATTTTCGAAGATAGAACTAAAATCAGCTTACCACCAAATACCGATAAATGAAAATTTTAAAGAAGTGACGAACATAAACACACCTATAGGCCTATTAAGGTGGAAAAGAATGCCGTATGGTATAAAAACGGCAAGTGCAATTTTTCAAAAAGCTATTGAAAAAGTAATAGGAAATGTTGAAAATACCATCTGTTATCAAGACGATATATGTGTTGGAGATTTAAATGAAGATGATTTAAGAAAAAAACTGAAAATATACTGAACCGGCTAAGAGACGCTGGTATGACAATAAATACAAAAAGTGTGTAACCAACAGTAATGAAATATCATTTTTGGGTTACTCAATATCAAAGGAAGGGATCTCTCCAGATAAAGTACTAATAGAGAAAATTCTAAAAGTTGCTACACCGAAAAAAAAAAAAGAGTTGGAGTCCTTCTTAGGTTTGGTAAATTTTTATAGAAAATATGTACCAAAAAATATAATCAGTTGACAGAACCATTTGCTAAGTTAAGAAAAAAAAAAAGTGGAATTCATTTGGTTAGAACACCAACAGAAAGCCTTTGAAAACTTAAAACAGATTCTGGCAAAAAAGCCAATAGTACAAATTTTTGACCCTAAGAAGGACATAACTCTAACTACTGACGCTAGTGAGCAGTCCATATCTGGTATTTTGTCACAAGATGGGCATCCCATAATGTACTTATCGAGGAGATTAACAACAACTGAACACAATTATTCGAATATAGAAAGGGAGGCACTAGCCATAGTGTGGACAACGGATAGAGCAAGAGAGTTTTTGATGGGGAAAAAATTCTTGTTGAAAAGTGATCACAGATCAATGGAATTTATTTTCAACCTAAGAAAAGAGCTACCGAAAGTTACAACGTCCAGAATATTACGTTGTGCGATTAGACTGATGGCGTTCGACTTTGACATTGAATATGTTAAAGGGAATACGATACCGCACGTTGATGCCTTATCTAGATTGAGGTTTTATAGAGAGGAGAAGGACAAAAACGACGAGGAATTTGAAGACACATTCTTGCACCTTTGTAGAAACCGATGTAATATCTGTAGATAAAATGGCTACTGAAACTACAAATGACCCAGTGTTAAATAGAATAATGTCGAGGATAAAACAGAATCGCTGGGGAAATTGTTCAATGGCTGAAAGACCATTCAAAGAAATCAGACATAAAATGACTATAGAAAACGGGATAATATGTAATGGAGACTTGGTAGTTCCACCAGAAACACAGAGGAGACAGGTTATAAAAAGTGTACACGATGACGTACATTGTGGAGTGGCAGCTACGCAAAGAAGATTAAAATTGGAAGCGTGGTGGCCGGGGTACTCAAGAGATGTAGAAGACTACGTAAAAAGATGCAAAAAATGCACAGAACTCAGGAATTTTAAGCAAAAGAAAATACATGTATGGCCCCGAGAAGTAGAACCATGGAGCAGAGTACACATGGACCATGCCTATGTCAATGGGATAGGACTATTATTAATATTAGTAGACGCATATTCAGGTTGGCCTGAAGTGGTGAGAGTACCTGATAAAAAAAGTACCACCGTAAAACAAATATTAAGAGTAATATTTTCGAGGAATGAGACACTGAGAATATTGGTGACTGATAACCCACCAGAATTTGTGGATGCTGATTTGCATGAATGGCTAAGAAAAATAGGATGCAGACCTTACAAGACCCCTCCCTACCACCCTCAAAGTAATGGGACAGCGGAAAGGATGGTCCAGAGGGTAAAGAAGGGCATAAAAGCATGCTTGCAACAGAAGGAGGAAATCGATGCTTTCCTACCAAGACTGTTATTAAGTTACAGAACAATTCCACATGCAGGCATGTCGGAAAGTCCATCTGCATTAATGGGCAGACAATTAAGGTCCCCTTTGACTATGTCATATGCCACAAATCAAAAGATGTGGTACAAAAGAAATAGGAATATGCAACCCGAGTCAGCCGAATTTATTATGCAGAAAGGACATAATACTGCAATATTAAATAAAGAAAATGGGAACAGTGTTCTAGCTCATGCTGACCAAATAAGATCCCAAGGAGAAGAATCGGATGAGGAAATGCCTTCAGAGATGCCCATTATTGATGTAACAGAACAGTTAATGCAGAATGAAACTGCGGAGGAAGAAGTAGAGAGGGATGAGTTAGAAGAGGAAGAAGTAGAATGGGACAAGTTAGAAGAGAAAGACCAGAGTATGCAAGAGGAACAGTTCGATTATAGGGAAAGACGTGATAGATCTAGATCTCCAAGGGAAAGGAGAGAGATAAAGGAAGATGTTCAGGAGGGCACAAGAAGAAGTACAAGAAGTACTCGCGGCATAAGGCCCCTCCGTTATAGGGAGATGTAGTGAGATGCAAATTAGTATAATTTGCATATGAGCAGGTAGCTCATATGATAAATAGACACCAACAAGAACAGAGGTCGAACGCTTACTTAGCAAGATACACGACACAACAATAACAGTTTCTTTTAAACTAAAATTCTCTCCAGAATGAAGTCATTTGTTTAAACACATACAATTCAAATAAATAAAACACTTCTTTGAAAAACAAAGAAGGCGATAGAATAATTTATAGGGATATAATTAAGTGGATGCAGATGTGTATGTAAACGAAAAAAAATCATTACGCAGTTATGTTGAGAATTTTCTTTACCTGGAATGAGGTGACACAGCATCTTATTATCAGGTGACCGTCTGCCGATGTTTGCGTTTCGACGTTAGCTTACATCGTATTAGTGAATATGGCCTCTAATTTCTAGGGTCCAAATTCTCACTCTTGAATTAAGAATTAGGGATATCTGAAATTAGGAAGTTATGTGTGTTCTCATTAGTAAAAATAACTTGAACTACTTTCGTGCGATTCCAGGACAATAAAATATCACCTACGCTTTTTACTAAGTATTTCACCTACGCTTTTTACTAAGTATTCGGAAATTTTTCCGTATTCCCTTTTATTCCAACTACCCCCATCTATTTGAAACTCTGGTGTGGAAATGCTTAGATGGTTTCTTTAGCTCTGTTTCTGGAAATTATGAAATTGGGAGTATGACATACATTTCCTTTGTTTGAAATGTACAGCTGTCATAGTGACAGATAAATGTCAGCATGTAAATATAGGACATGGTAGTCATTTGCGATTGTCTGATTTCACAATGGTCAGTATTAAAATCATAATGGGTAGACTAACTCATTTCTAATTAAACCCAAAAGAAGGTAGTTTCTTTTACTTAACTGCAAGCAGATGTCATCATTCCTATATTACAAATGAATTTATATATTTTAGAAGAAAATACCAATTATGGTCGAAAATTTAAGAACACATGACAAAACCTGAAATGACATTTAAAATATGTCGAAATTTAAGCATATGAATGATGAAAAATTTGAACGTGAGCCAAAAAGCATTAAATAAAACTGATACTATTTTAAATGCCTCAAATTAAAATTAGTTTTAATACTTCAATGCTTATTATTTAAATGTTTCTCAAAATTAATGGTACCAATCATTAAATTAATAAAGTGTTTAATTTTCATTGAGTTTATTTCTTATATTGTTTGCATTTGAGGATGCTACCCCTAACCTTAATAGTTTTTACATTTATTGTATAAAATTTATAAATATAAATGTATTATATGAAATATGTATAAAAGTGGACTCGATATTTATTGTGAAAACATTACACAATTATGGCACAAGGTCGAAATGGGAGGTTGAGGCTGGTCATCATTAACTATCTTATACCTAGCTAATCCGATTCACGACCCATTCATACATTACAATTTTCACATTCACCACAAGAACTCGTCTGTCACCGATCAATCCTTAATACACCATACTACCGCATCCTCTTAAGGGGGACCTACAAAACGCGCCCCATGCCATAAAAATATAATGATTATATATGTACAATTAAAAATTTACGGGTGAATGAAATGAAAGGGGGGTGGGAGATGAACCCTGTAGTAAACTAAAACGATACACAAAAGTAACAAAACATAACTGATGTTAGTAGGGCCCGTCCAACCCTCAAAAATGAGAGGCCGCTGTATTCTGCCCATTTGGACAAAATCAAGAAGGTCTCTCGATAAGGGAGTAGGAGAAGGATAAAAAATTATACGGTCATGGGAAAATATAAAGCTGACCCAGTCGAGATAAAAGGGGCCAAAAACAAACTGGGGAGGTTGGGAATCTCAACCTGGATCATAACCAAAGATATGGCCGAGGACAGGCCGGGAACAACACTTACATTAACTAGGTACACAAAAGCTTGTCTAACCTAACCAAGGGGCGGTCTCCACAGGAAACCACCCCGATGTGACGTAGGTTTAACCTAAAAGAGAAAATCAAGGCTAGCCCCGTTCAAACGAACCAAGCTCGCCTGAGTCACCCACCTTTCCCTAAAGACTGTCGGCTGCAAGCGTTTTCTATTAGTTTTAATCTTCATCGTGACCTGATGCTCAAAGAATCGGATCAGATCCTGTTGAGAAAGACGGATACCCCGCAAGACTTCCTCCTGTCGCGTCGTCCAAATCACTATTTGGGCCGTGGCCAGCAGCGTCAGAAACACTATCCGTATCACCCCGGAATACGGGGGCGACACATTGTCATACGCATATGCGCGATCAATGGGCACCAGCTTTTCGGGAGCGAGACGAGCCGTAAGCTCGCCGACATGGTCCCATAAGGGGCGGACTCGGGGACAATGGTAGAAGGCGTGCGAAGCCGTTTCTTCTAAACCAAGGCCACACCGTTCACAGTCTGGGAAATCCGCCAGGCCCCATATGAAGACCTTGTCATTGAGAGGCAGCCGATTCCGAGCCAATCGCCAGGTAAGCGAAAACTCAGGGTTACTGAGATAATCCGCCGTTGGCGCCCAAGACCAGTAAGAGCGAAACTCCTCCTCCGACAAGTCGAGCTCCTCACGCAGGGAATCCTTCGCGACCCCCTCCACTAGCAGACGATAGAAGACCTTCCTAGGCCGTGAAAGGTCACTGGACCAAGAAACAGCTAACAAGGCCGACCGACACTCGCAAAGGAAATCCGTTTGAACCCGGCATTTACGACGGTGCTCAACCCGCGAGGTGTGTGTGTGTGTGTGTGTTCCTACAGATAGTAAGGCAAGGGAACGAGTCCCTAACAATCCCCTTCATAATCGAATCTCCCGTCAATGCGCGGCGTATGAAAGCCAACCTTGAGGCGACTTTGTGGCTCACCAAGTGTGGCATTCCTAACCCCGCGTCATCTCCTTAAAATGGAGGATAGCGAGCGTTCAAGCGCCTTCCGATGGCCTTTATAGAGAGGAAGTACGGACAATCGATAAAGGACAAGAGGGAAAATGTATCTAGCACACATCTCCGCCCTGCCCTTCACGGACAACCTCCATCGACGCCAAGTCTGCCCGGTAGCATCGACCTTTGCTCGTACTTCAGACCAATTTTTCTCCAGCTGGAGGTCGGGTCCAAACCACACTCCAAGAATGCTGACAGGACCGTCCGTCCAACCGAAGGGCCCCGGAAGATCGCCCCCTTCCAGGCACCTAACCGCAAGCCGGACGACTTGTCGCGGTTAATCTTGGCCCCTGTCATCTTTTCGTACCGATCAAGCGCCTAAAGTACCGCCTCAATGTCGCTACGGGACGACATGAAAGCAGATACGTCATCGGCGTACACAGAAACCCTGGCTCGAGCCCCTCCAGGAACGGCGATTTCGTGTAGAGCCGGACTGCACGCCCTGTCCCACGGCCGGCGAAGGAGAGGCTCCAACGCCAAACTATAAAGTAGGGGCGACAGTGGACAACCCTGACGGACCGACCTAGACAACGTAAAAGCCCCCGACAGCTTCCCGTTCACCTGTACCACAGCACTTGGGGAGCGATACAGGAGGCTAATCCAGCGGCAGAAGTCAGGTGCGAATCCGGCGGCCTGCAGGACAGCAGCAAGATATCGATGGTCAACCCTATCAAATGCCTTAGACAAATTGATCGTGCGGATCAGATGCAGGTTGTGTTTGGGGCCTGAATTGTTCGGCCTCTTACAGAACAAGTCTGCTCAGGGCCTGACAGATACTCGGCAACTGACAGCAAACGCTCCTGCAGGATCTTTAACTCTGAGTTTAGCAGAGTTATGGGCCTGTAGTCATCTAGTTTTCCCCAAACACCCTTGCCCCTTTTCAACAGCGTGATCCCACCCCTGGAAAACCGGTCGGGGAGAGACCCCTGCCGGAACCAGTTGAACACCACAGTCAAAATCAGGACAAAGATGTGCGACAGCCTCAAGTACAATTCATAGTGCAAACCATCCAGATCAGGCGACTTGCTTCTGTCGACCTTCTTCAATGCCGCGTAGACCTCGCCCTCCGTGATCTCTCCCTCGCAGCTAACCTCTTCAGTCGGCGAAAGCCGAGGAAAGTCAACCAAATAGCTGCGAAACTCGTCCTCATGAAGACCAGGCTCCTTGGTAAAACGGCTCTCGAAATACCGCCGAAACGCCTCGCACATGTCGTCAGTGGCTTGAAGAGTATGTCCCTCCGGGGTTTTGACTTCACGAATGTAACGATCTCCACCTCGACGGACCTCTTCCTTGCGCAGTTCTGCGCCCATGTTCACAGCTTCAGAAGACATCTTGCTTAACCTATGTCTAATATGTAGCGATCGCTATTCGAACGCTCCACGGCCTCCCTAGCTAAAGCTATCTCTAGGGGATCCCCCCCCAGCCACCGCCCGGGAAAGACTAGCTTTAAGCGTCCTCACCTTATCAGCTCTATCTAGGGCGAGCCGTTTGCTGAAATCAGTGGTGAAGGATCTAATTCTACTTTTAAAAGTGGATTCTGAGGTCAACAGAGAGAGGCGGCAGTCTGTTTCATGCTTCAGTGTAATCTTCTGGCTGTATATATATATATATATATATATATATATATATATATATATATATATATATATTACTTAAACCATATTTTTAGTGAGTAATCCTATTTTAGTAGATGCCTCGTTTATTTATTAAACAGTATATTTATTTATTCCCGTCTACGGGCCTGAATATTCGAGAAATCTTATTAGAGAAAAATATGCGCTCTGCGACAGGATTTGAATTTGCGTCCCCCTAGCATAAACCGTCATTAGAAATGACGTTCTTTGACTTCTCGGCTACAGATTGCATTGATGACCAAGCAAACCTGAATGGTGCAATTAAACATAGATTTTTCTTCGACTCTAATCTGTGTTTCATCATCACTGTTCAGACATTTACCTTTCTCTAGTCACGATGAACAGTTGCACTCTCAATGACACTTGATGCTTTAAATCTCAAATTTTAATGCTTAAATCTTGAATCTCAAGTCCACTCCAGACCTCAAGTGGAGCTCATATATACAATCTATTGTTAAAGATGCTGGGAAAATGGTCGGCTCATTCTATTACTTCAGGAAGTATACGACTCCTTCTGCCATGCTTTATCTTTACAAGAGTCAGATTTGACCAAAAATGAAGTATTACTTCCACAGTTAGAGCTACCTCACTTTCCAGGCTTTATATAGTACAAATAGTTTATGTGGCCTCGTGGGAGAAGCTTTATTTCCCAGTCTGCAGCCACTTTTCATTACACACGCAATGTAGCCACACTTTTTGTTACTATATGCTTATTTCTATGGTAAATGTTCAGATGAACTCTTTAGTTTTCTTTAGTTTCATACATCCAGACCATTACAACTAGAACAGGCCTAGGCACTTGCTCAGAATGAAATCAGCCTAATTTTCTCCGTATTCCAAATGTAAAGAAAGAATTCTACTCAGACAAAATTTTTCCAAGTGCTAATTTTTTGAACAGACTTTCACATAGCTGTTTTCCTTAGCACTTTAATTTTGATTGCTTCAAGACAAGAGACAATCATTTTCTATCCCGCTTATCCCCATAATCTCCACATCATACCACCCTTTTTCCATTCATATCACACACATTATAACCATTTTAACAGTAACCCTCCACCGTGGGTGACTTTTATACCTTGTATTGGTTGAAACAGACTGGCATGCTGTTATAGTGGAACACACCTATTCTATAGTTAATAGACTCTCCCACCTATAATAAGTAGAAGTAGTAAGAGTAAGAAGTCGCTCAGTGAGTTGGTCTGAGTTCAGTCTGAAGTCGGACGACCAGCTGACCGGTTGAACTCTCTGCCTTCGGGCGGGGAGGAACCTGAACGAGGCTCCGCCGAAGGGCGGAGTCTCTTTCTGGGAGGTAAACCGGCCCTGAAGCCGTTTATACGGGTACAATGGGCATATCCCACGTTAAACCGGCTTTGTGCCACATGATGCCCTCGTGGTGGGGTGACTAAATACTCTCAGTGAGTTGGTCAGTCAGTCGATGCTGGACGATCGTTAGTCGGATATTAAAGTATCAGCCACCACAACTAGATTTCTCAGCGTCATTACCTATTATATCAACTTCCTAACGTTTTGTATGTCGAACCTATTTTAGGACCGACTTAGTACAAATACAAGCCTCCACTGTGAAACCAGTCTACAACACATGCAAAGTTCAAATATGTCATATGGACAGGTTTCATGTTTAAATTGTTACATTAAAATTTGAACCGTTGTATCTTAGAATCATTAAAGATATCTTACTGGAAATCTCCAAGGTTTTTATAACACTATTGGCCAGTATATACGAAAAAATCATTTTCCATAAACTGGAAATGGATCCTTCGAAGATTTTGGCGGGTTTTAGCCGCTGAGCTGAAAAAGATATACAATTGTAGCAATTTTTAACTGAATCCGATCGAAAATCTAGTTAATTGTGAAAATGAAATTATATGAATGTGGCGAACAATATGACAACAATGCAAAACTATGGGAAGCAATCCATCATGTCGGAAATTGAACCTGCTGAATTTAAAAAATTAACAAAAACAGTAGATAATAGATTGATGGCTGTTATCGAGGAGAAGGGTCAATATATTAGAATATAAATACTTCAAAGACACACACACACACACACACACACACACATATATATGTATATTTGTTATTTGTTCTATTATAGGTGGTAATCAGTTATGATTTTACTACCTTGTTATTGAATTAAGTGATTTTTTGGTTTTGCATAACTTCACTGTAGTTTTTATAATAAATCCAATAATTTTAATAAAACATGTTGAAACTCTTTAAAACTTTAACGCATGCTTTCTTTTGATTTCTAAATTAATAGTTATAAATTTGACAAAAATTCCTCAAATCCAAGCTATTGAGGTTTATGGAATTTGCATAACTTCAGACGGACGGTACGCACGCACACACACATATATATGGTTGTGCTTAACTTTATTGTGGTTTTTAAAATTCTAAAGATTCCCAAGATTACGTTTGGTCTTCTGTATTTGCTAAAACATTAATCCTTTTCGTTTTTTGTTATAAATAAAGCTCACAATGAGAGATAATTTATAAATAAATGTTGACAAAAAATCAGCGGTGACTTTGCTCCTATGATAAAACAATAAAAAAAAAACGAAATAAAAGTTATTGTTACTCATTTTCAAACGAAAATACTATTTACGCGGCCAGATCTCATTCGATAAAATATGTCAGAAATCAATAATTCATTGCACAGCGAGAAAAACACTGGACCAACAGCGACGATTGTTGCATGTCTTAAACGCTACTCCCCTTGAATGTTGATCGGAAAAGTCTATTCCTCTGGATTCGTAAACATTATAACTTGAATCACGGAGCAAAGACTACAATTTGTTAACTGGTAAGGTACAGTTTTTCACACATATTGTTTTCATTGAAAAGTCTTGTTGTAAATTATTAGCAATAGTATAAGTTGATTCTAATCTTACCAAAACTACATCATAAAGAAGGTGTTATGTAACTCGAAAAAAAAAGAAGGAAATTCATTGCGAGCTAAAACTTAAAATTATATATGGTATATTTATGAGCAAAAAGTGCTCATTATCAGATATAGAGCATGTATAAATATAAAAGTGGACACTGATGTCAACACAGATTGGTGACAATCTGTTTCAAGCTTGACTGTAATCTTCAGGCATGAAGATTGTGTTCAAGCATGTAAACAGAGGTGTTGACCACAGTGATCGCATTAATGGAAAATTTGAAGTGAATTTTAACTCGAAAATATCACCTTTGTGCTCTTATGATCAGTATGCTGTATTTAGCAGTTAAATTAAACGATTGTGTACTATGCAAATCGTAGGCTAAGTATGTTCATGTCATGCTTTTATTCTACGTCATATATTTTCTTAATTTTAAAAAAAATGTTTCATAATTGTGAAATGGTTAACAAGCCTATCACCCTATTTACTCACGTAGAGTTGATCTTCACCGAATACACCGCTATTTTGTCCTTGTGCCAGAATAAATAAAGCTTAGCTCTGTGGTGTGCCTGAGATTAGAGGACTATGGTTAGTAAGCGAGTTGCACACGCACATCGACAGTATTAGTTCCTTATTCTGTTTTGTGTCGAGATTAGTTCACCAAATATTTTCATATACGATAAATATTAAGACAAACATTTTAACCATATGATTTTAATCATAAAGTTACTTATGAACGTAAATTTTCCAAACAATTAGCATTCAGAATAACATATATGATAAGATGATGACATTTAGATTCAATTTTGAATTTTTTTGTAACAGATGTTTCTTTAAACCTGTTTAAAAATAAATTTGGCTATTGATTTTAAATGCCAATTCAGATTTGATTCTCAGAAATGCTGGTCTTTGATACATATGAAAATGTCAGCATTTATCTATCTACCTATAAACATACACACGCACTCGTGCTCCCCCCACATATATATATATATACATATACCTCTTTTGCTACATACAGTTCCATCTGCTAGCATATGCACTAACGTAAAATACAATAAGGTCAGTGTTGAAATTTTATATTAGATATGTGCAAAAATTTTCAGCGATTCATACTGTGTATTCAATCTCTAGTTTTAAAAACACAGGGAACTTGTGCATAACGTATATAACACACACACACACACACACACACACACACACACACACACACACACACACACACAAACATATATATATATATATATATATATATATATATATATATATATACAGACATAGATGCTGAAATAAACCTGAACCATATGTATTTCGATATTTATATATATATAGTTCATAGTCGAAAATGTAGGCATAGAAGCTCCCTTTAGATGAAGATATTATTTCAAGGACGACATAGCACTTTAAGGGACAATATCAACATGTACTTAGATTTTGAGACTTCAATGAAAAGGAACAAATTGCAATATAAACCTGTCAGATATATAAAGAATAAAGCACCTAAAATTGGTAACTGAAATATGTATTTATTCCAGTAAGCTCGTTGTGGGGTAAATAATTTCTTTTGAATTTATGAGACGAGTAATTCTCCTTATTATACATTGATGTAATCATACTTATGCTAGATTGTTATCTTCATTATCATTATTGTCATCTTGGTTGTTATCGACATAATATTTCGGCTGTTGTATCTACTGGCTTTTTCATGAGCCTGTTGTGTAACCATTACCAAACACAACAAAGTACAATAAAAAATCGTGTTTATAAAAACCAAGAAGGAAAAAGCAGTTCGATTAAATATATATTATGATTAAGATTTTACTCTAGGAGACCATTACTACTGTGTAGAAGTGTAGGGAATTCATTTTTCACTCTGTGCTTCATTAAAATAAGCTTAGTAAATACATATAGACGCATAATTTAAACCAACAGAATATGATTATTCAGAAATCTATGAAGTCAAATTCTTTGACCTTAACATTTGTTCGTCTTAGTGAACTGCTTACTTAATTGAACTAAAGCATTATCTTTCCAAGCCTTTTTTCTTGTATTTTATTGAATATACCGTTCCATAATATTTCATTGGTTACTTTGACGTGATGTAATAATGAGTTCGTAATTTTGGCCATACCTACTGTTTAGTGAGATCGATCGTCTCTGGGTGTATCAAATTTGTGGCTTTGTGTCGCAACTGTGATAAGCTTAGTCAATAACAATTTGTGTCACCAACCTGTGTCTTGTATGACATTTGAAGACTTTTTTTTTATAAAACTTCCACATTATTTCGTAATTACAACCAGGCTGTTAGAAACTTTGCACTAAAGAAGTGAACATATTTGTTTCTATAATACTGCTATACTTCTTGTATAGATTTAACAAATATGATGCTTTTAAGATATTAAATTTTAGAACTTCCTCTGTCCTCACATGACCCGTTACCATTTGATAATTATCACTTAAAGAATCTTGCACTATTATTTTTGCTTTTATAAACTTTCTAACCTTTAAAAGACTTTTATATAAATGTAATATTTTCATTACAAATAATTGTGAAAGATTTTGATGAAAATATATACCTTTAAAAACCTATTATTTTATTTTTTTTAATTCCCAATTGTATAAGAGACAACCTAATATTTAATTAATTTAATTATGATCCAAGGTCATTTTATAATCATAGTCTGAGAAGAATCAGGATGACAAAACAGAGAGAAGCGGAGTCGTCATGTTCTATAGACTGTAATTGAATTAATAGTCAGAGAAGTATATTTGAAAAGAAAAATATAATGTGAATGTAGGGGTGCAAATAAGTTTTTCAAAAGAGGGAACTAAGGCTCAGATGAAAAATGAACAAACGATTCTCAGGTGGAAAATTATTTTGTCGTTAAGACATTGCATTAAAATAGCATACACATCGTTTTTTTTTATTAATTAATTTATCCTCAAGTATTTTCTTTTAAAGTCTGTTCCGAAAATTTGTGAAACATGATTTCTTCACCTATATTCGTGAACTATGAACGGTGTTCATATCAAGAAAAGGTAAAAACGTCTAAAATTGATGAAACTAGATTGGAAAATCTTATGTTGGTGTTTAAATCATTTATCAGCCCGTAAACATAAAAACATAAAACAAATCTCAAGATTAGTAATCAGATTTACTTGAGAAACAAACCTGAAGAAATACACAAATTCTTGAATATTTAAGTGTTACGAGCTTAGAACATGAAAATAGCGAGTAAATAATAATCGAAACGATGCTCAATTGACAGAGAAGCAACACAATTGAAAAGTGAGATAACCAAAAATCTTGCTAAACAGTTGAACCACTTTTATTTAGCTTTTCACAAATACAGTAGCTTTGTTACTTCGATTATGAAAAGATGTATAATTAATGGACGAATACACAATTCGTAATAAATATTTAAAACTTTCTATGTCCATGCTATATATTTATTGTTAATGATAACTTTTAAAAAGCCTTCAGCTTTTCTCCGTGGTGTTTATGGTCAATATTTGAGCCTAGCTAAGGTTTTTAAGGTCGGCAGCCCACCACACTTTCAAAGTTGGTTCAAAACAATGTTCTTTCTCTATTTCTCACATTTGTCTTTGTGCTAAACTAAGTTAACTTTAGTGAATGCTGATAAAACCTCGTCTTAAGAATTTGCTTTGTTGTTTTCATACCCACGCATTAGATACATAGAAACATTGAATTTATCTGAAGTTCTGTCCGTAGGCATTTTTACTATTTTACACATTTGGTGATTAGTATTTTAATGTTTTTTTCTATTAAGGAATATCAAATGGTTTATCTTAGAATTAACTTTGATTTTGAGCGCCTGTCCTAGCATATTGATCAGAAAGTCATATCACAAACCGATTCACTCGTGTAACACTGGGTGCCTCACTACTGTGAATTTATGCCAGAGTAAGCGAACATGAGTAAATTTACTGAGTAAATTAGCTGTGCTCCTACTGAAGAGAGGGAAAAGAAGTAGCTAGCAACAATCAAGTACTACAGGGTGAAACATATTCTTGAGGAAGAATCATGAATGCATAGACTGAAACGTTTTGATAAAACAACAAAGATGAGGAGTTTATTCTGAATACTTAAAGTAATAATGACAATACTTTAATTTCCAAACTTTAGACACAAAACGTTATTCAAACTTTTTCAAACTTTTTTTCTTACTTTCTTTTTCTCTTCAGAACTTTTGTTGAGAACTTCTTAAAACACGTAAAAGAAATCCAAAGAAATGCAAGCCATTCCTCACCTGAAAATACACTTATACAAACGATGGAAATATCTCTTCACTGGCCTCATTATATTTTGGCTTTTCATCATGATCATTTTCAGTGTCAGTTTTATCTCCATGGGTGGAGATTACAGACGACAGTCTAACATCGCTCGAAAGCATGCCAACAAAATGCAGTACCACTTCACTTACGAGTTGGAACATATGTCGATGAATGACCCAGATTTTGGATTATTTTACAAATTAAAAAACGATCATATTGCATATTTTCAAAATTTTACAAACGTAGACAGTAACAGTTCTGAATTATTAGAGAGTCGGTTGCTTAATTTAACGCAAAAAGGAAATTTAAAAGAAGGTCTTGTTGATTTGAAACTAAAGCTAACCCAATCAAATGAAGTTCTAAATCGTAATGATGGGGAAAATGTTGCACCAACTAAACCTCGAATAATAAGTAATGATACTAACCTAAAGAATAGTTTCTCTTCGTTGCAGCTGATCAATAAACACCGTCAATCTGTGATTGAAGATCTACCGCGAGATAAAATTTCTGAACAGCAAATTGGTGATGTAAAAAATAAAAACTGGTTTAAAGATAAGATACTTCAGCAAAACGCTTTCAAAACTGATGACATTTCTCGTCAGAACAAAACTGTTTATGGAAAACATGTTGGTAATCCAATCAGAGCAAACGACATGCGTCCAAATAATGAATTATTACAACAAAATAGAAATCTTTATGGAAAATCTCGGATTAATATTAAAATAGCACATGAACATATGCTGAACTTACAAAATCGATGGGTAAAACTACAAAAGGCGAAGAGGCTTATGTACAGACAACCAAAGATTATGGATTATCGTCAGGGAGGCTATTTATCTAAAAGTATGCCATTCCAACAACCAGAAAAGAACCAAGCTTTTCAAGCTCAGGATAAGGGAAATTATAACAGGTTGCTTAACGGTGATCAACAAATTTTAAATCAATCAAATAGTTTCTTTAATGTGAAATATAATAGAAATCAGATTTTCCAGCAGCTGAATAGAAATACTTACAAGGGAGTATTATTTGGAATTCAGTCACAAAATATACCTTTGCTCAAAGATCGAGTGATTCTGCATCGAAAGGTTGTTCCGTTCAGTATCAAAAGGCAATCTTTATTGCAACATGGTCTGGCTAGGTTAAGAAAACCTTTTAAAAAGCAGTTGTTCCGGAAACAGAGTGGTAATACATATAGAAAACAAGGCATAAAAATCTCGTCTCCGTTTGGATTTTTCAAAGAAAAAATAATAGCCCGGAATATGCCAAAAAATAGCGTCTACCAACAACAAAAAATGAATTTTTATAATAAACTAATAAGAGTGGCTGCTCCGAAATTAAGGAATCCCATTATAAACTACCAAATCAGCAATAATTTGCTTCAAAAACAGAGTGGTTATATTTATGGTAGAGAAAGATTAAATGGTCTTCCTAAAGGAAGACCTCTATTGCAGAATCTGCTCAGTCGTGATTCATTGAACAGAAGACCAATATCATCACAAAGTAGAAATGTATACAATGAACAAAATATCAAACTGATCAGTAGCACAGAGCAACCGAAGCGTTTGGTTCAGTGGCTAAGCGATTTGAATAGTAAAGCTAAATCGAAATTTTGAAAAATCAACGTATTTTTAATTCCTTCATCCTGGTGATCTTTTTGAGTATCTGATACAATGTTTACTAAAATGAAATATTCTCCGTACTACGACGATTAACTCATTAAAGTCCACCGCCCCATTTTTGCGACGATTGGAATTAATAGATTACAGGTAAAAACCTATAATTAATACAGTTTTTTTAATAAACATAGAATTAATACCGAATTTATATTTAAGTTTTTAGAATACCGGATTTTACAGTTGGCAGTAATGGGATAACATCGAATTTTCCATATGTGAATCTATAAACTTGAGGTTATAAACAAGTGGGCGCATTTACTTCTTGGTTTCTGTAATGACTCACAGAAAACCTTACTTTATTAAATACCGTTTCATGTACTAAACAAGAACGGGAAAATCTTTGTGTTGATATTGAATGGCTGAACCCTAACCGTAACCCCAGCTGAAGATAATGAAAACGTTATTCAAATATTGTATATACTGGCTTCTGGACACAAAGAATAAGTATTTTCCAAAAGTTTCTCCGCTTTAGTTGGTTAATGGATAAAGATGTTGGTACAATTTTTTTTTGCAAAATTTATCCCTTTGGCAGCGTTGCTATGTATGAACGCTTAAAAATGAGAACATCCCCGAAAAATCTTGCCCCTCTCGATACTCACTCTGATGCTATCTAATTTTGAAGCATCTGTAAAAATTATTTTGCATGTATAGACCGTGATTTTGAGATTCAAATGTAGAATATGTTCTGGAAAATTCGAATACATACTTTTTGAAGATGTTTAAAGTGAACAAAACTTCAATGCAAGTTCGTGTCTCTCCTGAAGTCAGATAAAAACGTTGTAATTAAAATCATCTTAGAATCTCAAACAACTTATAGTATTGCTTGTGTGAATTCATGAGCAAAATTTAGTAGATAATAACATAATCTCCATAAGGTTTGTCGAATCAGATTAGAAACTCTCAAGTAAATCTCTTAATTTTTCTTGTATTTCTAATTCTTAAAGAATGGCAGTAACTCCAGTAAACGTCTTTAGGTTCATAAATATTTAATTAAAAACGGAAATCATGACTGATTTTAAATAAAATCAAAATATTATTGTTTGTAATGAAATATTCATGACATGTATGTTTTACGGAATTAGCTTCATTCATTATATTTTAATGTTATTTAATGTATGGATAAGTTTAATGTTTTAAAATTTACTTATCATATTGATCATAAATAAATTAAAATAATTTAGTATCGTATATGATTATAATTAAAAAGGACAATTTCTGTAAGATTTTAATTAATATATTGTTCAGTTGGTTCCTTGATCTGGACATCAACAAGATGCCTTACTGGACTATTTTCTTAGACAACAGGAGTAATACGATACAGACAGAAACATGTTATATATCCCCAGTAATACGGAAAATGCTTAATCTGATTGTATGAAGAGATCGTCTTGGTTTTATGCTAGATCCTTTGAGGCATCTCTAGGACAAACAAGTTTACTTCGTGGGACACGTCTTCCTTCGAATTTTTCCACCTCCAACCTCAAACTAAGTTACTAAGGATAAAGAATATATGATTGAAATATAAGGATAAGAAAAACGAACATGAAAATACTAGTTTGAATTATTCTTGGAATAAGGTTGGAAACGTCGATATAAACACCCAGTGTGGCTTAAGTATAAATTTTTACTGGCAATGCATCAAACAGAAGTACACGCGATATCATGAACAACTTGTGTTTAAATGTTAAATATTAATGACGATCAAAGCATTTTACATTCTGTCGTGATTCATCACAACGGAAGGATTCTTTTTTTTTGAGGGCCTACAACATTCATTTTCGAAATGGAGTTTAGTGCTTGAATAAAACAATGAAGAAATTTTTATTCTTTTTATTAAAATTCAGTTTTAGTCCCAAACATTAACTATATGCAGTCTTTCCTCGCTCTTCCATGAAAGGGCATAATATTAAAGGAGATTTGCCTGGAGATTCCATCTTTGAATAAGTCCCATCTCGCTGTCTGGTTACTCTGACGCTATTTTGATTTTATGGGCATTTTTGTTTCTACTATGTTATACCTAGTCCTGTGTTACAATCGGCCTCGTGAGATGCCAAATAAATAATAAACCTGTACTTTTTACTTAATACAGTTGCTTAAAGAAATCGTAACATTAGTATTTGTCAACGACTGATATTGTTCTTACAATTTAGGATGAACTTAAGAGTACAAATTCTATGTTTGGTTGAAATAATGGAATCAGAAAAATAGATGCAGTTATCAATGTATTTAATTCTGCATCTGAGAAAAATCTTTCATACGTTGTTGGATAAGTAAAGAAATAAAGAGACAATCATTTAAAAAATATCTTTATTCACCTTTTTTGCCATAAATTCACACAAGATTAAAAACAAGGAAAATGAACTTCCGATATTTTTGAATATCAAACGAGATAGAGACGACAAAAGTGGATGGTTTGCTTATGATCAAAGTCACCAGTTTCTCATCAATGCAAATGACCAGTTAATAAGTCGAGATTTCAAATGCTGATTTTCTAGAAAGGCTCTTACAATTTCGAAGTTTGGTGTATCAACATCTTTATCAGCACATTTCTCCAATGTATACATTTGTTTTTCTGTCATTCTAAGCTATGATTAATAAACATCAAACAGGAATATTAATGGATTATTGTTTTTATTTTTCTCAGTTTCTGTTGATTTAAATTATAAAACTAATATATATATATATATATATATATATATATATATATATATGCGTGTGTGTGTGTGTGCATATATCTGTGTTTGTGTGTGAGAATATGTGTATGTACAACGTACAACCGATATCAATAAAATAAATAAATTTTAAAAACACTAAATTGTGCAATATTTTATTTGTTTAGATTTTCGAATCATAAATACATAATCTTTTATTTTAAATATATTACTAGTACTACGTGCGCACACGGATGCTCACACACACACACACACACACACACACACACACACACACACACACACACACATATATATATATATATATATTAATGGGAAATATATAAAACAATTTAGAAGAATATTTACATAGACCTGTGAGCCGGATCATCGCAAAAGTAAATATTTTAAAAAATCTCATATATTTCTCATTCCACTGGATTCTCATACAACTTTACTCGCATATATATATGCATATATGGCTTAGATAAGCAACCAAATATTAATAGATTTGCAGCAGCAACAATAGCTGAACACAGAAGTACTAAACCTGTCCAAACGAAAAAAAAAAAATGAGATAGAAATATTTGAACAGAATAACATAGATATGAAAAGACAGTAAAAAAAGAAACTGGTATAGTCATATTTATAATGATGCAGAAATTCGTATTGAACGTCCATGCTTCAAGGTCATTTCATATTAACGCGGTGGTCCCCAGGGCTCTATTCTGTTTCCGATCTTCATCAATGATTTCTTCGATGTCATCATTTCTCAACTCATTATGACACAATTATTGACTCCTATCTTAACAGCAAGTCCAGCAGACCAGACACACTAATCCTGGAAACTGATCTAGGAAAGGACCTCTAATCAGTGATTAACTGTGACAAGAAATGGCTAGTAAACTTTAACGCCTCCAAGACAAAACTGCTTTCATTTAAGCACCGCAGAGAACCTTATCTGCATGCCATCAGCACGGCTGATGATAAGATCTAGAAGAGCAACACTCTACGCCTTCTTGGGCTCTCGTTTTCCATTGACATGAAGAAGAGCGAATATATCAATTGCTCCATATACTGCTAGGAA